>CM025850.1:17264671-17370837 GCA_003952965.2 Morella rubra | reverse complement strand
CTTCTCAAATGGTCTTGTTCCTTAAATCACGTCATTAAACTAATTGGGTACAGCTAATTTTCTACAACGTAACTATCCCACTGAATTTAAAATCATAGTGTTGACTAGGTCCGTTCTAATCGTTACCTTGGGGCTGCACAGAAGCTGATGGTGTCACTTTCCATTGAACAAAACACACAAATATAACTCTATTAGGTACTTATCTCTAGTATACACCATTATAATAATGCCTTAAGAAAGCCTAACGACGAAATTTAAATTAAATGTGACGTTTCCAATGGAAAAATATAGCTTGCCGGGAAAAAGCTATTGCATTAGAATTAATCCACAAGCATTTGGCCCACTGATCAACAGCCTAAGCTTGTTCAAAACATTAAACAACAACTGCAGCCGAGGCTGCCTTTTGTCTCCACCATAAGACTCCCATCGTTTTGCGTCGAAGCATCAGACATATTTGCTTTCTTTTTGAATTACCTGCAGTCCGTTTTTCTGCAATCTCCAGTACTCTCTCCCTACTGCATGTTTATCCTTTCAGTTTTGTCATTGATGTTGCTTCCTCCCATTAGGAAGGTGATCAGGAGATGCTTTTGTTGCATCTCAACTGAAGAGCAACAGGAGATTAGGTATATATGCTCGATCGATCAGATTCTATTGCTTTATGCATTAATCATGATAAGATGACATTGATTTATGCAGTCTTCATATTAACTCCTTGATTAATTGTTAACTTTTCAATTTGCTATTTTCTGGTACTTCCTCCCATTAGGAAGGTGATCAGCACATCATGCTTTTGTTGCATCCCCAATGGAGAACAACTGGAGGCCAGGTAGGCTCTATCAGATTATATTGATGTTTCCATCGTTGTAAGATATATTAAGATTTTTTTAAAAAAAATAAGTGGTTAAACTTTTCAATTTTCTTTATGATTAAGTGTAAAAAAAACAGGGATTATCCATGGGAAATATACTCTCTTAAGGAGCTACTTCATGCCACAAACAACTTCCATCAAGATAACAAGATCGCGAAGGAGGCTTTGGAAGCGTTTATTGGGGTCGAACAAGTAAAGGCGTTGAGGCAATGATTTATGCCTACCCTTTTTCATTCTATTTTCTTTGTGATTATATTTAATAATAGCCAGGATTTTCCCGTGGTTGCCCTT
This sequence comes from Morella rubra, assembly GCA_003952965.2. Classification (NCBI taxonomy): domain Eukaryota; kingdom Viridiplantae; phylum Streptophyta; class Magnoliopsida; order Fagales; family Myricaceae; genus Morella; species Morella rubra. The sequence continues at coordinate 17,369,678 of CM025850.1, read as the reverse complement.
GCAAAACAATTACACAGAGCTTCTTCTTTTTCATTTGAAATCGCCTGAGATGATCGTGCAGATTGCTGTTAAACGACTAAAGACAATGAGTGCAAAGGCAGAGATGGAGTTTGCTGTGGAAGTTGAAATGCTTGGTAGGGTGAGGCATAAAAATCTCTTGGGCTTGAGGGGATTTTATGCTGGTGGGGATGAGAGGCTTATTGTCTATGATTACATGCCTAATCATAGCTTGATCGCCCATTTGCATGGCCACCTCGCTGATCTTTGTCTGCTAGATTGGCCTCGGAGAATGAGCATAGCAATTGGATCAGCCGAAGGTCTAGCGTAAGTAACCCTCAATACATCTTTTCTTCTGTTCAGAGAAAAACAAAAACCCATTTTATGATACGAAAAAATAATCGAGCCACTCAAACAAAATTCTATTAAAAAACAAACTTCTTAATTTGGAACTATTCAAACACAGGCCGCCAAAAATTTACTGTACGGAGATTCTTTTTCCAGAACTCAGTCAAAGATATGCACAGTGATTGGCTTTGATATTCATGTGCCATATTTTCATTGTTAAGGTACTTGCACCACGAGGCCGATCCTCATATAATTCACCGAGACATAAAGGCGAGTAATGTCCTCTTAGATACTGAATTTGAAGCAAAAGTTGCAGATTTTGGTTTTGCAAAACTAATACCAGCCGGTGTTAGTCATCTGACTACTAAAGTAAAGGGAACTCTGGGATATTTGGCCCCTGAATATGCCATGTGGGGTAAGGTTTCCGAGAGCTGTGATGTCTACAGCTTTGGTATTTTATTTCTAGAAATAATTAGTGGGAAAAAGCCATTGGAGAAACTCCCCGGCGGTGTCAAGCGTGACATAGTGCAATGGGTTACACCCTATGTCCAAAAAGATGCTCTGAATCACATTGCTGACCCGAGGTTGAAGGGCAAGTTCGATAAAGAACAACTAAAGTCAGCGGTCATGGTCGCGATGAGATGCACAGATAGCAACCCTGACAACCGGCCCAGCATGATAGAAGTTTCGGAATGGCTCAAGGTTGGCGTTGGGAGGAGGAAAAAAGAGGTGTCTTTTGTCGAAGACACGGTGAACGAAGAGGAAGAAAAGAACAAAAACGATACCAATTTTCGAAGGGTTCGAGATGGAACCGTCTGATATGAGTACTACATGAACCACATGCATCAAATTTGAGATGATATGTTAAAGCTTATTTGTGAAACTGATCTGGATCTTCTCAGAGTGGAGAGTTTGTTTTTTTTCGGCTAAAGTACTTCTCTGACTTATAAGCAGGGCGAAAGACTGACTTGGTCTTCCAAGGAAACATGGAGTTCAAGAGGTGTGGAACATCTCTCTGTTTCCCCTTTTTCTTCTTTTTCCTGCTCCCATTTGATTCATTATAATAGTTCAGACATCATCACTTCATTTGTGAAGAGACAAGTAACTTTAACGTTGCCAATATATATAACTGATTATGGTTTCTTGGTCTATGGAGGGACAGGTAGGAAATATGTGTAGTTTACTTCGTAGGCAAAGATCATCAGACCTGCCGTGATATGATCCACCTAGCAAATTAAGTCAAAGTGGCTTAAATTATAAAATTATATATACTTAAAATAGGTGCTATGGAAATAAATTCTATCACATCAAACTACACAATATTTATGATCTCCGTTCTATTATAGAAAATAATAATTATGATTTAGTAACCCAAAAAAAAGTAAAATATTTTTCATAGAACTTTTACGTCTCAAAAAAGTTGTCTTGCATATATATGTCCGAATTAGTCGTCCCAGCGCTTTCGAAGATTTTTCACACATGCTAGACGAGCTTCACGAAATGCTCAAAATGCTCTCTAGGTGCTTGCAAAATATTCTATGTACCTCCAATAAGCTAATAAAAAAAAAAATCCTGTGATTCGACATATAGTTGGCAGATGTGCTGGCGCCCCTTCGCCCTTCCCTCGGACAATAGAAGAACACAGAAACAGGAATAAGACCAGGTTTTGGCACATCGTCCGTCTTTTTAGTTATAATTTATCAACTCAAATACAAAAGTTTTGCGTCCTTCGATCGAGACCGCAAAGATATTTGATAATTAGAGTTAAGTGATCAATTGGCCCCAAAAATAAAATAGGCTTAAAGATTCCATGCTTTTATTTTAAATTACCATGTAAAACGACCCCGCTACGTAAGCTTGGGGGCCGGGTTTAATGTTGGACCACTGACCATGTAGGCATGTACGCGAGCAGTGAGACTATCCTCCTCCCCCTTTTGGGCTAGCGAATGCTATCTTCTGTTTTGGGCCAGTGGGCTGCTTCTCTTAATAGGTCTGGAAATAGCTTGGATATAAGCTCTGGACTCGAGCCCAGACAGCAACAACAACGGACAGCGAGGGATTTTGGTAGGGAAGAACCCTCTTACGTAGCCGAGAGACTTGGAACATATTTATACAAATAAGAACATGATGCAACCACAGTATCCTGCTACAACTACGTGAGGGTTTTGAATAAATGGAAAGAAATTATTTTCCATCCTTGTGTTTTACACCGTTTTTATAAATAGGTCATTGAGTTTTTAAAGTAAAATTTTTAGTCCTTGAATTTTATATGTTTTCATAATAGGTCTTTAGATTTTAAAACTAAACATTTTAATCATTAAGTTTAGGGTTCTTTAAATAAAAAAGTCATTCGATCAACTTTTTGTCCAGCCACTAACAATAGAAAAGTCCTCCTCAGCAAAAATCCAACTTAGCATGAGAGGTTTGACTTTTCAGTCATGCAAGTTGGAAGGACAACGTTTTTTGAGACACGAGTGAACAGTAGGTAAAGTGACCTCAAATGTTGTCAGCATTGTTTATTAAACAGATGGGAGCGTCACGTGGATAATTGACTTGAATTTCTGTTGGGGTAGACCTTTGGTTGGGCAAAGAATTGATCGGGAGACTATTTTTTAAAGAGCCCAAAACTTAAGACTAGAATTTTTAGATTAGAACCCATTGATCTATTATAAAAATTATATAAAAAGACTAAAAATAATTTTTCTCTAGATTTCTTACGTCTTCTTTTATATATATATATAAAGAATATGATGACGAGAGAGCGCAAGTCTGTTTACCCAAAAAAAGAGAGCGCAAGTCTAATTTTTAGAGGTGGTATAAACGACTGTCTTTTTGACTTAAGAAAGGAATTGCTTGTCGTTGGCTCAGTGGTAAAATAAGTTTTTAATCTGACTTGCACATATCACTTCTGTCCACACGGCTTTGTGTATTGAAAATTATTGGGGGGGTCCCTTTTACTCCAATGCACTAATAGGACAAGCAAAGTGTTAAAAGAGGTATCCAAGAGGGAAAAAATGGACAAGCTAATGGAATGTATGAACCCCAGATTCACGTGTTACCCGTGGAAGATCTTTAAAGATCAATAGCATTTTGTACACCAGGGACACAAGCAGCCAATAGGGAAAAAAGAAGAAGAAGGAAAATGGATCCCATTCAGGAGATCGCGGACAGGAGAAAAAGCAAAGAAGGATGAAAACAACTTAGCCTGGCTAGTGCAGCAGCGCTAGAGCTTATAGATGAACCATTATTGAGGACAACGTATGTAGAAAAAAAATATATGGGTTCTGGCGACAGCTTTTTCACGTTTCCAAATCCCGACATGCAGGTTTTGCGGTTAAAAGAGACGAAACCTAGTCATCCTATGTGCGTCGAATAGCCATAATTAGGACGCCTACGAGATTGGGAGCAGGGTCTGGCTGTTAGAACTTCCAGGACATAAAAATAGCACTCTGCTAGACGACACACTTCATTCACCGAAAAAGGCCACTGCATCTGTTAAATGCTTTATAATGCTTGTGAAAGTAGCTAGCTTCGCTTGTCCCCATTGGAATGAACGTTTTAACTCGGCGGGTAAAAATGGTGAGTCAGCTGGAGCCTGGAGTGGCTAGGTGAGAAAGAAGTAGCCGACCTAGAAAGAGCGCTAGGGTCTTTGGTGTAGGGCTTCGAAGATGTTTATTTTTTAAAATAATAATAATAATAATAATAATACCTTAAATGCCATTTACTCGTCTTTCCGTGTCTCCGTCTCTAAAAGTTTCAGAAATATAAGGGACCAGCGAAACCGTGAATAGGTTTGATGGTCCAGCTTCGTGGTCGCAGCTTTCTAGCAAAAGAGAGGGAGAGGAGAGAGATATTCAGAGGCCAGCACAGCACTAAAGGCTGCCGAAATTGATGTAACATGTCAGGAGGGGTACAATATGAGATTTTATTTGTAAGAAGAAGTTCGGTTAAAAAAAATTCTCAGGTTTTTTTTGAATTATCATAATACAAAATATTTTACAACCAAATATCATTATTAACACTACATAAAAATAACTAAAACACGTATAACAATAAAGTTAATATCACCTAAAAATTCTCAAAACAAAAAAAATCCTCAAAATACATCACAACCGAACAACTTCTAAGTTAGGTGTCCACAAATTTAGTAGTGTTTGTTTATCGAAATTTTTTAAAATATTTTTAAAATTTTGAAAATTTTTTGAATGTTGAAATTTATTGAAATTTGTAAAAAATATAAAATATATGTAAAAGTGTGAAGTTTATTAAGATTTATAAAACGTGTTTAATATAATAAAATTTTTAGACTCTTAAAAAATTAGATAAACAAACATCTCCTAAATATGCTCACAATACGAGATTTTCCTAATTATTGCCGTTGTTGCAAATAAATTTCTCGGGTCTACTCATCCATTGTCTCACTTAATGCGACTGTACTTCCTCTTCCCGTTAGAAGAGTTGCCATTGGTTTTTCGAATGTCTACCTCGATTCCACACGTAAGAAAGTTCGCGCACTGTGTTATTTTGACCACCCATTGTCTCACTTAAGCAGAGTTTGTGCGCTAAAATTTTGATGACGATCTGATAAAATAACTATAAAATTATTTATATTTTTTTTTCATTAAATTATTTTTTTATTATAATAAATAAAAAAATTCATTCAAATTATTTCTTTCTTCACTTTTTCATTAATTCTTATAAATATTCTTTATTTTGTTTTTATCAATTCTCGTACATCAAAATTTTAACTAGCCCTCGTAACCAAATATACTTAAATTCATCTTCCCGCTAGACATGCCACGCGCACGGGTCTTATGTATGAACGTTGGCCGGGATTCTAGACATATGTATAATAGCTTTTACAAATTTTCTTCACGAAAGTTCTTTCCCTACTCTCTGTTTTGGCAAAAATATCCTTCAAAACTAACTCAATCCACTGATCAATTTGACATGAGAAAAATATTTTGTGTAAAGACAAAATTTTACAAAAACATGCAAAAGGACAGGCGTGATTAAAGAAACAAATCTAATGTTTTAAGTCTGGCCACATCATTTTGTCTCCTCACCTCATTAAATGATATAGTAAACCTTATAAAAGTGAATTTATTTCTTTAAATTACAACATCTCTTTGTATGGCTTTGTACAATTTGTTTTTACATAAAATTCATTCTCTCGACCAAGATCGATAAGCCAATAGATTGGAGAACAGATCTTGTGTAAAGATAAATTATACAAAGTCATGTAAAAAGGCAACTGTACTTTAAATAAACAAATCTAATATTATGAGACTAACCACGTCATTGAATGAAATGAGAAGACAAAACAGGTCAACATATTTTATTCTTTTATTAAATAACATTCATTCTTGAAACATTTGATCGGTTTTTTTAAATAACATGCGCACCTTTGCATGAGTTTGCATTAGTTTTTTTACACAGAATCTTTTCTCGATAAATTGTACATATGCGCGAATACAAAGTCCCAAATCGGGTTTTATACTGACCTGGATAATGGCAGTCTATCTTAATACCTTGGTTTTGTACGACATAGAAGATACAGATGGCAGATGCCCAAATTAGCACCAAAGTCCTGGAATTTAAAAAATATATATATATGCCGTTCATAATTTTTTTATTTTTGACAAAATAAATACTATTACTTTTTGTTTAGTGTCTAAACAAATTATCTCTAAATCTGATGGGACTATTCACCATTTTTTTTTAATTTAATCAATCACAAGGCACGTACAAATAAATTACTTTTGTTATGAAAAGTGAGCCTGTTGAAATTTTACAGATACAATAATAGAATAATAAATATGAACACAGATAAATTAATGTTGATTCACCTCCAAACAAAAAATCCTATCCCGCTTCTAGTGCTGCCTATTGGAGTCTGGAGACTCGATCCAAATATTTTTACATGTGCTTTTCTTAGGAAGTAACAGCTGTTAGCTGTTAGCTAGCAGTGCATCAAATTTACGATACAGGATGTTTGTTAATTATTTCATTGCTTGTGCAGCTGGACGATTATGATCTTATTTATTTTCCGTAACCCTCACTGCACGGAAGGATGCATAATTTCCAATTAGGATAACTACTGTCATTAAAACATTTAATTAACCTAGCTCTAGCTACGACAATATTCTTTCTAGTTTCTATCATGATGGAGTTTAATTATGAAACGGCCATAAAATGTTGGCAATCGATAAGATTGCTCCTCATAGCCCAGGGCCGGCTAGATGGGTAGGCCTTTAAGGCCTAAGGCCTCTTAATAAGTAGACTCCCAACAAATTAACTGTACAAAAGGACTTTAAGAGATTAATTAACGTAAGATTTACCATAATATTGGATCAAAATTACGTACCTTATTTAAACTTTGTCTTAACTCTCAATGTAACTGAGCTCTATCCGCTCATTATAATCGGCACGCGATGGAAAATCAGAGAATCTTATTTGCAAGAATGTTTCCTATGAACGTATCTGTAAAAGTATGAAACCAAAAATGTGCATGCGACAAGACTTTCGTGATTTAGAAAGAAAAAAAAAAGGAAAAAAAAAAAACAAGGCTTTTGTGGTGTTAAAACTTAAAAGTAAGATCCAGCTATGAAAGAGTCAAAAAAAAAAAAAAAAGGCATTGAAGTTCGGTGAGAAGTACGGCGTGGAGACGTGGGGAGGATAGGAGCCTAATAAAGGAGCGAAAAGGTTGGCGGGCGTACCGAGTGCCTTTTGTTTTTTGTTTTTTTTTTGTTTTTTCTAAGCGAGTCTGTCTTCTACTTACTGATATACCAGCACTGCGCCCGCCTGCTGCCTGACTCGCCTGCGCCCTTTATAATTTCCTTCGCATCGAGTGCGAGACACAGAAAGAGAGGGAGACGGAGAGCAGAGGCAATTGTCTTGTTTTGTTTTGCCCTTTTTTTTTTTTTTTTTTTTGTAAGCAGCAGAGGCAATTATTTTTTTAGGAAATGAAGTTCTACCACTTATTCTGTATGCATTAATCAAAGCCATAATATCATGGGACAAGTTCAGTATTGCTTCGTGCCATATGGATGCCTATATTATGACAAGGTCAACGCTAACGTTTCTCGTTTCTTAGTTTTTTATATTTAATTTGATATAATTATCATATCTTGTGATCACAACTGATAGATGCAGATATTTTGAAATGAAAAATAGATATTCCAATTCACCTATTGAGAGAGCTTTTGGAGGTTAAGGTTTTTTTTTTTTTTTGAGCGAGCTTTTGGAAGTTAAGTTGTATATATATGTTGCTCGTGAAAACCGTACAAATTAAGTCAGAAATAATGCCAATGCAAGTACAATTCAGTCCAGAAGGACATATCTAATCGAAGCGGAACACCAATCCAGGCTAAAAGTAAGCTCTCAATTCATGAAATGTGCGTCTCATGACTTGTGGAAAGGATTAAATGCATTAGCGAGCCTGACACTGGGAATTGATCTAGAGAAAGAACATGCACCGAGACAGATATGACAAGCATGCGCGAGGCTGTTAGAATCATGAAAGCACAGAACAATGACTGTGGTGGACAGGAACTGCGGGAGGACTATGGCCACGGCATCCACCATGAAGCACGCACTCAAGCAGAAGTCCTATGGCAGCACTTGTAACTCCACAGCTATCGCAGCTGGGAGAAAGATACTGACGATGCAGCTCAAGATCAGGGACGGTATGGACCAGGGCTTGCTCATTGACGATAGGGTTGATGTCGAGGATTTTGGCCACGACGCATCATATTCCTTCGCCGTGGTGGTGGAGTAGGTGACAAAGCCGCCTATGGTTAAGAGCAAGACGATAAGGAGGACGTAGTCGGACACGCTGGTGATTCCGTGGCTGAGAGTTAGGGTTCCAATTGGTACAACTAAACGGAACGTCTCCGAGCCCGGGCGCGCAGATTTTCTTTGTTGTATTTTTCTCATTTTCTTTTTTGATGGCATCGAAGACTAGGGAAAAAAAAAAGGGAAAATATTGAATTGTACGACTATTAATAGAAAAAAAAAGTCAATTCTCAATTAATGCTTTTTAATTTAAGTTGGGGGAAAATACACTTTTCACCTACAAACTACCATATATTTTACACTTTGCACCTAAACTACCAATTTTGACACATTGCACCCTTAACTACCAATTTTTAACACTTTTCACCCTTTATCAAATTTTCAAACTAAAATGACGATAATGCCCTTAGATATTGTTGTCAATTCATTAATTTCTCAAGGGTATTATTGTCAAATAGAGGGTGCAAAGTGTTTAATATTAGTAGTTGGAGGGTGTAATGTGTCAAAGTGGGTAGTTTAGGGTGCAAAATGTATAACATTGGTAGTTTGAGGGTGCAATGTCTTAAAGATGGTAGTTTGGGATGCAATGTGTCACTACTCCGGTAGTTTGTGGGTGAAAAGTGTATTTTCCCCTTTAAGTTGACAATGTCCACAGAGAGAGAGAGAGACCCGTGGACTCCCTAATGCCCTCTTAGATCTGTTGGTTGCAGCTCAGCTGCTCAGGTATGGTACACGCGGGACTATGGCTGTAGCCTCCACAAATGTACATGGGCTGTTGCTATGTTTTCTCTTTTTCCTTAATTCTTAAATAAAAATAGCTTTTTCCACCTGTTGAATTCTTAAATTTTTACCATCAATCACTAGACTATCATAGAAAAAATTTGATGCTCAAAATCGTGTTATATGATTTATTTATAATATGTGACACGATTTTAAATATTAAACTTTTTTAGAAATTTTATTTTATTTTTATTATTAAATTGATTGTACACGACGGAATTGATCATTAACTCAATTGTTTAATTGGTAGTTTACCCATGCTAATTTTTTTTTTTGGTAATTGATTTCTCTTACTTCGCTTGTACGTGGAAGTTCTCTTTTTTCTCATGGATCCAAGTACCACCTTGTAGATGCATATGTAATGGTCTTCATCTAGCTGGAACAAGTCCTGACCCTTTCCATACTTTCCAATTCCACTGACATTTACAACTATTCTTTCTCCGGAACAATATTAATTGTTGATATATATCTTATAATAGATCATGTACCTAACTTGAGAGCACATTCTTTTACGCATTTAACACCAAAATGTCTTCCCTAGTTTCTGCATGCGCATTGAGTTTTATTGAAATCTAGAAATAGATATCCTTTATCCACATTTGTAGACTAGATGTGTGATCTGTATGCAGTCCTACACCCTAAATTATGCTCTCTTTTTTCCCTTATAACATTCATTTGCACTTCGTAGTCCGACAGTGTGTCCAAAGAGTTGCCAACAGTACGGTTTTGTAAGGAGCGGTTACAGTTGCCTCCACCATTTTGTACGCAACTACGCATACCTGAAAGAATATGTAGAAATCGATTGTTCAGTGTTCTTTGAAACTCGTAATCCATCCCAGGTCATTAACTTTAAAGAAAAATAAGAGAGATTTCAGTCTTTTAGTTCTTTATCCCTCGGAATATACATAGAATTAAAGAAACTTTTGTACTGTGGTGATCAATTATAAACCTCATTAACTTAGATATATAACATACGATGAATATATATAGAGTTAGAAAAAATTACGTCTCTAATTTAAATAGGATGGAATATTATGAGGTATTATAAATTGTACAGATCCTTCCTCGGAACACTCGTAAATTTTCACCTCAGATTAGGTCTGCCGTTCTCAACCAATCCGACCGAGTTGAGTTCTTTGCCACCCCAACAACGGGTAGTGCCAATGAGGTTAAGATATCGAACATTAGATGCACACATGGGCGAAGGTAGACTATGCTGACGGGAGCTAAAGGTGGGGGATAGAGGAGAAAGCAATAGCCCCTAGCTAGGTGTTAGCCTACAGTGGAGTATTGACTTGATTCTGTGTCTAAGGATAAATCAAATTGAGTTGTGATGTCTCTTCATGAAAGTGAGTCTAAGTGTTCAAGAAGATAATCATAAATATTCTCGAGGTTTTAATGAGATTGCATCGGCAAATAAAGAAAATCACTTGGAGTTCTGATGAGATTGCATCTGATAAGGCTGAGCACATGTGATACTTGAGACCAATTCAAAACTTTCGATAAACATGATCTTCTTAACTTCTAACGAGATTGGAATACTAGATAAAGATAAACAAATTAACATGATCTTATCGAGTCCTGATAAGACTGTATTTATTGAATAACTTTAAATAATTCTGATATTCGAGATCTACGGCATAAAGGTATTATAATATTTCCTCCTACATGTTGTGAGAGAGTAAAATATTATTTATGTAAGGAGGTCGTCCATTGTTTGTTTGAGTCATCTCATTTGAGAGACAAGGACATTAGAGATTCTAAATCTAAATTACTAGTTTTTTCTCTCATCCAATCACCTTGAAACCAACCTTTAGTTATGAAGCCTTTGGAGTGTTAAAAGAGTTTAGCAGCCAAAGTTTCAATGTCGAAGAATGAGATCATTCATAAAAAAATCCATAAAAAGAACCTCAAGGGTCTAATATGGTTGCTGCTCGGAGCGAGCTTAAGTATGATTATTTGGATTATTACATTGGGGTTGTCTGAGTCAATAAATAAGTTTGTAGTTTTGAATCACTATTTGTAAGGGTTCTCTTCTAAGCTGATTTTTGGATGACACTGATAATTCTTAATGATTTTTTTTTTTGGGTAAAATTATAATTAGCCTTATAAGTATGAGCAAAAATCAAATTGATACCCCTAATTATCAATTCGGCGATTTGAGACCTTAACTTTTGAAAATCATTAATTTTAGACCTCCTTCTAAATGAGGCTTTAAATCCGACGGAAAATCATACAAAATGACCAAAATACCCCTCTACGACTAATTTTAAAAATAAATAAAAATAAAAAAATTTAAGAAATAAATAAAATTGAAATAAAATTTAGTAGTTTTAAAAAAACTTTTTAAAAAAAAAAATATTATTTTTTAATTAATTTTTTAGTAATTTTATCTTGGAGGGGCATTTGATTATTTGCATAATTTTTCATCGGATTTAACGCTTAATTTAGACGGGGCTAGAATTGATGATTTTCAAAAATTATGAGTCTCAAATCACGAATTGATAATTAGAGGTACCGATTTGACTTTTGCTCATACTTACAGGATTAATTATGACTTACCACTTTTTTCTTTAGGGTTCTTTATAAGTTAAAACACTGTAAAACGGATTCAGAACACGTCTAAAACTATCTGATTTAGATCATGACAATAGCAGATTCAATTAACAAAATAAACATCGAAATATTATTTTCAACATCAGTCACATAACATGACGAGATTGTTTTGACGAAATAGAAAACTTTTAAAGAACCCTAAAGAAAAAAGTGGTAAAGTCATAATTAAATTTATAAGTATGAGCAAAAGTCAAATCGGTACCTCTAATTATCAATTCGTGATTTGAGACTCATAATTTTTGAAAATCATCAATTCTAGCCCTCCGTCTAAATTAAGCGTTAAATCCGATGAAAAATTATGCAAATAATCAAATGCCCCTCCAAGATAAAATTACTAAAAAATTAATTAAAAAATAATATTTTTTTTTAAAAAGTAATATTTTAAATAAAACTATTGAAACTCTATTTCAATAATATATTTATTTCTTAAATTTTTATTTTTTTTATTTATTTTTAAAAATTTAGTCGTAGAGGGGTATTTTGGTCATTTTGTATGATTTTCCGTCGGATTTAAAGCCTCATTTAGAAGGAGGTCTAAAATTAATGATTTTCAAAAGTTATAGGTCTCAAATCGCCGAATTGATAATTAGGGGTATCAATTTGATTTTTGCTCATACTTATAAGGCTAATTATAATTTTACCCAAAAAAAAAAATCATTAAGAATTATCAGTGTCATCCAAAAATCAGCTTAGAAGAGAACCCTTACAAATAGTGATTCAAAACTACAAACTTATTTATTGACTCAGACAACCCCAATGTAATAATCCAAATAATCATACTTAAGCTCGCTCCGAGCAGCAACCATATTAGACCCTTGAGGTTCTTTTTATGGATTTTTTTATGAATGATCTCATTCTTCGACATTGAAACTTTGGCTGCTAAACTCTTTTAACACTCCAAAGGCTTCATAACTAAAGGTTGGTTTCAAGGTGATTGGATGAGAGAAAAAACTAGTAATTTAGATTTAGAATCTCTAATGTCCTTGTCTCTCAAATGAGATGACTCAAACAAACAATGGACGACCTCCTTACATAAATAATATTTTACTCTCTCACAACATGTAGGAGGAAATATTATAATACCTTTATGCCGTAGATCTCGAATATCAGAATTATTTAAAGTTATTCAATAAATACAGTCTTATCAGGACTCGATAAGATCATGTTAATTTGTTTATCTTTATCTAGTATTCCAATCTCGTTAGAAGTTAAGAAGATCATGTTTATCGAAAGTTTTGAATTGGTCTCAAGTATCACATGTGCTCAGCCTTATCAGATGCAATCTCATCAGAACTCCAAGTGATTTTCTTTATTTGCCGATGCAATCTCATTAAAACCTCGAGAATATTTATGATTATCTTCTTGAACACTTAGACTCACTTTCATGAAGAGACATCACAACTCAATTTGATTTATCCTTAGACACAGAATCAAGTCAATACTCCACTGTAGGCTAACACCTAGCTAGGGGCTATTGCTTTCTCCTCTATCCCCCACCTTTAGCTCCCGTCAGCATAGTCTACCTTCGCCCATGTGTGCATCTAATGTTCGATATCTTAACCTCATTGGCACTACCCGTTGTTGGGGTGGCAAAGAACTCAACTCGGTCGGATTGGTTGAGAACGGCAGACCTAATCTGAGGTGAAAATTTACGAGTGTTCCGAGGAAGGATCTGTACAATTTATAATACCTCATAATATTCCATCCTATTTAAATTAGAGACGTAATTTTTTCTAACTCTATATATATTCATCGTATGTTATATATCTAAGTTAATGAGGTTTATAATTGATCACCACAGTACAAAAGTTTCTTTAATTCTATGTATATTCCGAGGGATAAAGAACTAAAAGACTGAAATCTCTCTTATTTTTCTTTAAAGTTAATGACCTGGGATGGATTACGAGTTTCAAAGAACACTGAACAATCGATTTCTACATATTCTTTCAGGTATGCGTAGTTGCGTACAAAATGGTGGAGGCAACTGTAACCGCTCCTTACAAAACCGTACTGTTGGCAACTCTTTGGACACACTGTCGGACTACGAAGTGCAAATGAATGTTATAAGGGAAAAAAGAGAGCATAATTTAGGGTGTAGGACTGCATACAGATCACACATCTAGTCTACAAATGTGGATAAAGGATATCTATTTCTAGATTTCAATAAAACTCAATGCGCATGCAGAAACTAGGGAAGACATTTTGGTGTTAAATGCGTAAAAGAATGTGCTCTCAAGTTAGGTACATGATCTATTATAAGATATATATCAACAATTAATATTGTTCCGGAGAAAGAATAGTTGTAAATGTCAGTGGAATTGGAAAGTATGGAAAGGGTCAGGACTTGTTCCAGCTAGATGAAGACCATTACATATGCATCTACAAGGTGGTACTTGGATCCATGAGAAAAAAGAGAACTTCCACGTACAAGCGAAGTAAGAGAAATCAATTACCAAAAAAAAAAATTAGCATGGGTAAACTACCAATTAAACAATTGAGTTAATGATCAATTCCGTCGTGTACAATCAATTTAATAATAAAAATAAAATAAAATTTCTAAAAAAGTTTAATATTTAAAATCGTGTCACATATTATAAATAAATCATATAACACGATTTTGAGCATCAAATTTTTTCTATGATAGTCTAGTGATTGATGGTAAAAATTTAAGAATTCAACAGGTGGAAAAAGCTATTTTTATTTAAGAATTAAGGAAAAAGAGAAAACATAGCAACAGCCCATGTACATTTGTGGAGGCTACAGCCATAGTCCCGCGTGTACCATACCTGAGCAGCTGAGCTGCAACCAACAGATCTAAGAGGGCATTAGGGAGTCCACGGGTCTCTCTCTCTCTCTGTGGACATTGTCAACTTAAAGGGGAAAATACACTTTTCACCCACAAACTACCGGAGTAGTGACATATTGCATCCCAAACTACCATCTTTAAGACATTGCACCCTCAAACTACCAATGTTATACATTTGCACCCTAAACTACCCACTTTGACACATTACACCCTCCAACTACTAATATTAAACACTTTGCACCCTCTATTTGACAGTAATACCCTTGAGAAATTAATGAATTGACAACAATATCTAAGGGCATTATCGTCATTTTAGTTTGAAAATTTGATAAAGGGTGAAAAGTGTTAAAAATTGGTAGTTAAGGGTGCAATGTGTCAAAATTGGTAGTTTAGGGTGCAAAGTGTAAAATATATGGTAGTTTGTAGGTGAAAAGTGTATTTTCCCCCAACTTAAATTAAAAAGCATTAATTGAGAATTGACTTTTTTTTTCTATTAATAGTCGTACAATTCAATATTTTCCCTTTTTTTTTTCCCTAGTCTTCGATGCCATCAAAAAAGAAAATGAGAAAAATACAACAAAGAAAATCTGCGCGCCCGGGCTCGGAGACGTTCCGTTTAGTTGTACCAATTGGAACCCTAACTCTCAGCCACGGAATCACCAGCGTGTCCGACTACGTCCTCCTTATCGTCTTGCTCTTAACCATAGGCGGCTTTGTCACCTACTCCACCACCACGGCGAAGGAATATGATGCGTCGTGGCCAAAATCCTCGACATCAACCCTATCGTCAATGAGCAAGCCCTGGTCCATACCGTCCCTGATCTTGAGCTGCATCGTCAGTATCTTTCTCCCAGCTGCGATAGCTGTGGAGTTACAAGTGCTGCCATAGGACTTCTGCTTGAGTGCGTGCTTCATGGTGGATGCCGTGGCCATAGTCCTCCCGCAGTTCCTGTCCACCACAGTCATTGTTCTGTGCTTTCATGATTCTAACAGCCTCGCGCATGCTTGTCATATCTGTCTCGGTGCATGTTCTTTCTCTAGATCAATTCCCAGTGTCAGGCTCGCTAATGCATTTAATCCTTTCCACAAGTCATGAGACGCACATTTCATGAATTGAGAGCTTACTTTTAGCCTGGATTGGTGTTCCGCTTCGATTAGATATGTCCTTCTGGACTGAATTGTACTTGCATTGGCATTATTTCTGACTTAATTTGTACGGTTTTCACGAGCAACATATATATACAACTTAACTTCCAAAAGCTCGCTCAAAAAAAAAAAAAAACCTTAACCTCCAAAAGCTCTCTCAATAGGTGAATTGGAATATCTATTTTTCATTTCAAAATATCTGCATCTATCAGTTGTGATCACAAGATATGATAATTATATCAAATTAAATATAAAAAACTAAGAAACGAGAAACGTTAGCGTTGACCTTGTCATAATATAGGCATCCATATGGCACGAAGCAATACTGAACTTGTCCCATGATATTATGGCTTTGATTAATGCATACAGAATAAGTGGTAGAACTTCATTTCCTAAAAAAATAATTGCCTCTGCTGCTTACAAAAAAAAAAAAAAAAAAAAAGGGCAAAACAAAACAAGACAATTGCCTCTGCTCTCCGTCTCCCTCTCTTTCTGTGTCTCGCACTCGATGCGAAGGAAATTATAAAGGGCGCAGGCGAGTCAGGCAGCAGGCGGGCGCAGTGCTGGTATATCAGTAAGTAGAAGACAGACTCGCTTAGAAAAAAACAAAAAAACAAAAACAAAAGGCACTCGGTACGCCCGCCAACCTTTTCGCTCCTTTATTAGGCTCCTATCCTCCCCACGTCTCCACGCCGTACTTCTCACCGAACTTCAATGCCTTTTTTTTTTTTTTTTGACTCTTTCATAGCTGGATCTTACTTTTAAGTTTAACACCAAAAAGCCTTGTTTTTTTTTTTTCCTTTTTTTTTTCTTTCTAAATCACGAAAGTCTTGTCGCATGCACATTTTTGGTTTCATACTTTTACAGATACGTTCATAGGAAACATTCTTGCAAATAAGATTCTCTGATTTTCCATCGCGTGCCGATTATAATGAGCGGATAGAGCTCAGTTACATTGAGAGTTAAGACAAAGTTTAAATAAGGTACGTAATTTTGATCCAATATTATGGTAAATCTTACGTTAATTAATCTCTTAAAGTCCTTTTGTACAGTTAATTTGTTGGGAGTCTACTTATTAAGAGGCCTTAGGCCTTAAAGGCCTACCCATCTAGCCGGCCCTGGGCTATGAGGAGCAATCTTATCGATTGCCAACATTTTATGGCCGTTTCATAATTAAACTCCATCATGATAGAAACTAGAAAGAATATTGTCGTAGCTAGAGCTAGGTTAATTAAATGTTTTAATGACAGTAGTTATCCTAATTGGAAATTATGCATCCTTCCGTGCAGTGAGGGTTACGGAAAATAAATAAGATCATAATCGTCCAGCTGCACAAGCAATGAAATAATTAACAAACATCCTGTATCGTAAATTTGATGCACTGCTAGCTAACAGCTAACAGCTGTTACTTCCTAAGAAAAGCACATGTAAAAATATTTGGATCGAGTCTCCAGACTCCAATAGGCAGCACTAGAAGCGGGATAGGATTTTTTGTTTGGAGGTGAATCAACATTAATTTATCTGTGTTCATATTTATTATTCTATTATTGTATCTGTAAAATTTCAACAGGCTCACTTTTCATAACAAAAGTAATTTATTTGTACGTGCCTTGTGATTGATTAAATTAAAAAAAAATGGTGAATAGTCCCATCAGATTTAGAGATAATTTGTTTAGACACTAAACAAAAAGTAATAGTATTTATTTTGTCAAAAATAAAAAAATTATGAACGGCATATATATATATTTTTTAAATTCCAGGACTTTGGTGCTAATTTGGGCATCTGCCATCTGTATCTTCTATGTCGTACAAAACCAAGGTATTAAGATAGACTGCCATTATCCAGGTCAGTATAAAACCCGATTTGGGACTTTGTATTCGCGCATATGTACAATTTATCGAGAAAAGATTCTGTGTAAAAAAACTAATGCAAACTCATGCAAAGGTGCGCATGTTATTTAAAAAAACCGATCAAATGTTTCAAGAATGAATGTTATTTAATAAAAGAATAAAATATGTTGACCTGTTTTGTCTTCTCATTTCATTCAATGACGTGGTTAGTCTCATAATATTAGATTTGTTTATTTAAAGTACAGTTGCCTTTTTACATGACTTTGTATAATTTATCTTTACACAAGATCTGTTCTCCAATCTATTGGCTTATCGATCTTGGTCGAGAGAATGAATTTTATGTAAAAACAAATTGTACAAAGCCATACAAAGAGATGTTGTAATTTAAAGAAATAAATTCACTTTTATAAGGTTTACTATATCATTTAATGAGGTGAGGAGACAAAATGATGTGGCCAGACTTAAAACATTAGATTTGTTTCTTTAATCACGCCTGTCCTTTTGCATGTTTTTGTAAAATTTTGTCTTTACACAAAATATTTTTCTCATGTCAAATTGATCAGTGGATTGAGTTAGTTTTGAAGGATATTTTTGCCAAAACAGAGAGTAGGGAAAGAACTTTCGTGAAGAAAATTTGTAAAAGCTATTATACATATGTCTAGAATCCCGGCCAACGTTCATACATAAGACCCGTGCGCGTGGCATGTCTAGCGGGAAGATGAATTTAAGTATATTTGGTTACGAGGGCTAGTTAAAATTTTGATGTACGAGAATTGATAAAAACAAAATAAAGAATATTTATAAGAATTAATGAAAAAGTGAAGATAGAAATAATTTGAATGAAATATTTATTATAATAAAAAAATAATTTAATGAAAAAAAAATATAAATAATTTTATAGTTATTTTATCAGATCGTCATCAAAATTTTAGCGCACAAACTCTGCTTAAGTGAGACAATGGGTGGTCAAAATAACACAGTGCGCGAACTTTCTTACGTGTGGAATCGAGGTAGACATTCGAAAAACCAATGGCAACTCTTCTAACGGGAAGAGGAAGTACAGTCGCATTAAGTGAGACAATGGATGAGTAGACCCGAGAAATTTATTTGCAACAACGGCAATAATTAGGAAAATCTCGTATTGTGAGCATATTTAGGAGATGTTTGTTTATCTAATTTTTTAAGAGTCTAAAAATTTTATTATATTAAACACGTTTTATAAATCTTAATAAACTTCACACTTTTACATATATACTTTATATTTTTACAAATTTCAATAAATTTCAACATTCAAAAAATTTTCAAAATTTTAAAAATATTCTAAAAATTTCGATAAACAAACACTACTAAATTTGTGGACACCTAACTTAGAAGTTGTTCGGTTGTGATGTATTTTGAGGATTTTTTTGTGTTTTGAGAATTTTTAGGTGATATTAACTTTATTGTTATACGTGTTTTAGTTATTTTTATGTAGTGTTAATAATGATATTTGGTTGTAAAATATTTTGTATTATGATAATTCAAAAAAAACCTGAGAATTTTTTTTAACCGAACTTCTTCTTACAAATAAAATCTCATATTGTACCCCTCCTGACATGTTACATCAATTTCGGCAGCCTTTAGTGCTGTGCTGGCCTCTGAATATCTCTCTCCTCTCCCTCTCTTTTGCTAGAAAGCTGCGACCACGAAGCTGGACCATCAAACCTATTCACGGTTTCGCTGGTCCCTTATATTTCTGAAACTTTTAGAGACGGAGACACGGAAAGACGAGTAAATGGCATTTAAGGTATTATTATTATTATTATTATTATTTTAAAAAAATAAACATCTTCGAAGCCCTACACCAAAGACCCTAGCGCTCTTTCTAGGTCGGCTACTTCTTTCTCACCTAGCCACTCCAGGCTCCAGCTGACTCACCATTTTTACCCGCCGAGTTAAAACGTTCATTCCAATGGGGACAAGCGAAGCTAGCTACTTTCACAAGCATTATAAAGCATTTAACAGATGCAGTGGCCTTTTTCGGTGAATGAAGTGTGTCGTCTAGCAGAGTGCTATTTTTATGTCCTGGAAGTTCTAACAGCCAGACCCTGCTCCCAATCTCGTAGGCGTCCTAATTATGGCTATTCGACGCACATAGGATGACTAGGTTTCGTCTCTTTTAACCGCAAAACCTGCATGTCGGGATTTGGAAACGTGAAAAAGCTGTCGCCAGAACCCATATATTTTTTTTCTACATACGTTGTCCTCAATAATGGTTCATCTATAAGCTCTAGCGCTGCTGCACTAGCCAGGCTAAGTTGTTTTCATCCTTCTTTGCTTTTTCTCCTGTCCGCGATCTCCTGAATGGGATCCATTTTCCTTCTTCTTCTTTTTTCCCTATTGGCTGCTTGTGTCCCTGGTGTACAAAATGCTATTGATCTTTAAAGATCTTCCACGGGTAACACGTGAATCTGGGGTTCATACATTCCATTAGCTTGTCCATTTTTTCCCTCTTGGATACCTCTTTTAACACTTTGCTTGTCCTATTAGTGCATTGGAGTAAAAGGGACCCCCCCAATAATTTTCAATACACAAAGCCGTGTGGACAGAAGTGATATGTGCAAGTCAGATTAAAAACTTATTTTACCACTGAGCCAACGACAAGCAATTCCTTTCTTAAGTCAAAAAGACAGTCGTTTATACCACCTCTAAAAATTAGACTTGCGCTCTCTTTTTTTGGGTAAACAGACTTGCGCTCTCTCGTCATCATATTCTTTATATATATATATAAAAGAAGACGTAAGAAATCTAGAGAAAAATTATTTTTAGTCTTTTTATATAATTTTTATAATAGATCAATGGGTTCTAATCTAAAAATTCTAGTCTTAAGTTTTGGGCTCTTTAAAAAATAGTCTCCCGATCAATTCTTTGCCCAACCAAAGGTCTACCCCAACAGAAATTCAAGTCAATTATCCACGTGACGCTCCCATCTGTTTAATAAACAATGCTGACAACATTTGAGGTCACTTTACCTACTGTTCACTCGTGTCTCAAAAAACGTTGTCCTTCCAACTTGCATGACTGAAAAGTCAAACCTCTCATGCTAAGTTGGATTTTTGCTGAGGAGGACTTTTCTATTGTTAGTGGCTGGACAAAAAGTTGATCGAATGACTTTTTTATTTAAAGAACCCTAAACTTAATGATTAAAATGTTTAGTTTTAAAATCTAAAGACCTATTATGAAAACAATATAAAATTCAAGGACTAAAAATTTTACTTTAAAAACTCAATGACCTATTTATAAAAACGGTGTAAAACACAAGGATGGAAAATAATTTCTTTCCATTTATTCAAAACCCTCACGTAGTTGTAGCAGGATACTGTGGTTGCATCATGTTCTTATTTGTATAAATATGTTCCAAGTCTCTCGGCTACGTAAGAGGGTTCTTCCCTACCAAAATCCCTCGCTGTCCGTTGTTGTTGCTGTCTGGGCTCGAGTCCAGAGCTTATATCCAAGCTATTTCCAGACCTATTAAGAGAAGCAGCCCACTGGCCCAAAACAGAAGATAGCATTCGCTAGCCCAAAAGGGGGAGGAGGATAGTCTCACTGCTCGCGTACATGCCTACATGGTCAGTGGTCCAACATTAAACCCGGCCCCCAAGCTTACGTAGCGGGGTCGTTTTACATGGTAATTTAAAATAAAAGCATGGAATCTTTAAGCCTATTTTATTTTTGGGGCCAATTGATCACTTAACTCTAATTATCAAATATCTTTGCGGTCTCGATCGAAGGACGCAAAACTTTTGTATTTGAGTTGATAAATTATAACTAAAAAGACGGACGATGTGCCAAAACCTGGTCTTATTCCTGTTTCTGTGTTCTTCTATTGTCCGAGGGAAGGGCGAAGGGGCGCCAGCACATCTGCCAACTATATGTCGAATCACAGGATTTTTTTTTTTATTAGCTTATTGGAGGTACATAGAATATTTTGCAAGCACCTAGAGAGCATTTTGAGCATTTCGTGAAGCTCGTCTAGCATGTGTGAAAAATCTTCGAAAGCGCTGGGACGACTAATTCGGACATATATATGCAAGACAACTTTTTTGAGACGTAAAAGTTCTATGAAAAATATTTTACTTTTTTTTGGGTTACTAAATCATAATTATTATTTTCTATAATAGAACGGAGATCATAAATATTGTGTAGTTTGATGTGATAGAATTTATTTCCATAGCACCTATTTTAAGTATATATAATTTTATAATTTAAGCCACTTTGACTTAATTTGCTAGGTGGATCATATCACGGCAGGTCTGATGATCTTTGCCTACGAAGTAAACTACACATATTTCCTACCTGTCCCTCCATAGACCAAGAAACCATAATCAGTTATATATATTGGCAACGTTAAAGTTACTTGTCTCTTCACAAATGAAGTGATGATGTCTGAACTATTATAATGAATCAAATGGGAGCAGGAAAAAGAAGAAAAAGGGGAAACAGAGAGATGTTCCACACCTCTTGAACTCCATGTTTCCTTGGAAGACCAAGTCAGTCTTTCGCCCTGCTTATAAGTCAGAGAAGTACTTTAGCCGAAAAAAAACAAACTCTCCACTCTGAGAAGATCCAGATCAGTTTCACAAATAAGCTTTAACATATCATCTCAAATTTGATGCATGTGGTTCATGTAGTACTCATATCAGACGGTTCCATCTCGAACCCTTCGAAAATTGGTATCGTTTTTGTTCTTTTCTTCCTCTTCGTTCACCGTGTCTTCGACAAAAGACACCTCTTTTTTCCTCCTCCCAACGCCAACCTTGAGCCATTCCGAAACTTCTATCATGCTGGGCCGGTTGTCAGGGTTGCTATCTGTGCATCTCATCGCGACCATGACCGCTGACTTTAGTTGTTCTTTATCGAACTTGCCCTTCAACCTCGGGTCAGCAATGTGATTCAGAGCATCTTTTTGGACATAGGGTGTAACCCATTGCACTATGTCACGCTTGACACCGCCGGGGAGTTTCTCCAATGGCTTTTTCCCACTAATTATTTCTAGAAATAAAATACCAAAGCTGTAGACATCACAGCTCTCGGAAACCTTACCCCACATGGCATATTCAGGGGCCAAATATCCCAGAGTTCCCTTTACTTTAGTAGTCAGATGACTAACACCGGCTGGTATTAGTTTTGCAAAACCAAAATCTGCAACTTTTGCTTCAAATTCAGTATCTAAGAGGACATTACTCGCCTTTATGTCTCGGTGAATTATATGAGGATCGGCCTCGTGGTGCAAGTACCTTAACAATGAAAATATGGCACATGAATATCAAAGCCAATCACTGTGCATATCTTTGACTGAGTTCTGGAAAAAGAATCTCCGTACAGTAAATTTTTGGCGGCCTGTGTTTGAATAGTTCCAAATTAAGAAGTTTGTTTTTTAATAGAATTTTGTTTGAGTGGCTCGATTATTTTTTCGTATCATAAAATGGGTTTTTGTTTTTCTCTGAACAGAAGAAAAGATGTATTGAGGGTTACTTACGCTAGACCTTCGGCTGATCCAATTGCTATGCTCATTCTCCGAGGCCAATCTAGCAGACAAAGATCAGCGAGGTGGCCATGCAAATGGGCGATCAAGCTATGATTAGGCATGTAATCATAGACAATAAGCCTCTCATCCCCACCAGCATAAAATCCCCTCAAGCCCAAGAGATTTTTATGCCTCACCCTACCAAGCATTTCAACTTCCACAGCAAACTCCATCTCTGCCTTTGCACTCATTGTCTTTAGTCGTTTAACAGCAATCTGCACGATCATCTCAGGCGATTTCAAATGAAAAAGAAGAAGCTCTGTGTAATTGTTTTGCAAGGGCAACCACGGGAAAATCCTGGCTATTATTAAATATAATCACAAAGAAAATAGAATGAAAAAGGGTAGGCATAAATCATTGCCTCAACGCCTTTACTTGTTCGACCCAATAAACGCTTCCAAAGCCTCCTTCGCCGATCTTGTTATCTTGATGGAAGTTGTTTGTGGCATGAAGTAGCTCCTTAAGAGAGTATATTTCCCATGGATAATCCCTGTCTTTTTTTACACTTAATCATAAAGAAAATTGAAAAGTTTAACCACTTATTTTTTTTAAAAAAAATCTTAATATATTTCTTACAACGATTGGAAACATCAATATAATCTGATAGAGCCTACCTGGCCTCCAGTTGTTCTCCATTGGGGATGCAACAAAAGCATGATGTGCTGATCACCTTCCTAATGGGAGGAAGTACCAGAAAATAGCAAATTGAAAAGTTAACAATTAATCAAGGAGTTAATATGAAGACTGCATAAATCAATGTCATCTTATCATGATTAATGCATAAAGCAATAGAATCTGATCGATCGAGCATATATACCTAATCTCCTGTTGCTCTTCAGTTGAGATGCAACAAAAGCATCTCCTGATCACCTTCCTAATGGGAGGAAGCAACATCAATGACAAAACTGAAAGGATAAACATGCAGTAGGGAGAGAGTACTGGAGATTGCAGAAAAACGGACTGCAGGTAATTCAAAAAGAAAGCAAATATGTCTGATGCTTCGACGCAAAACGATGGGAGTCTTATGGTGGAGACAAAAGGCAGCCTCGGCTGCAGTTGTTGTTTAATGTTTTGAACAAGCTTAGGCTGTTGATCAGTGGGCCAAATGCTTGTGGATTAATTCTAATGCAATAGCTTTTTCCCGGCAAGCTATATTTTTCCATTGGAAACGTCACATTTAATTTAAATTTCGTCGTTAGGCTTTCTTAAGGCATTATTATAATGGTGTATACTAGAGATAAGTACCTAATAGAGTTATATTTGTGTGTTTTGTTCAATGGAAAGTGACACCATCAGCTTCTGTGCAGCCCCAAGGTAACGATTAGAACGGACCTAGTCAACACTATGATTTTAAATTCAGTGGGATAGTTACGTTGTAGAAAATTAGCTGTACCCAATTAGTTTAATGACGTGATTTAAGGAACAAGACCATTTGAGAAGGAATCACGTAGAAGAGAAAGATTGGGGGGGTGAAAATACCCAATGTGACTCATGGGGATTCC
The DNA here is from genome assembly GCA_003952965.2 of Morella rubra. Lineage (NCBI taxonomy): Eukaryota > Viridiplantae > Streptophyta > Magnoliopsida > Fagales > Myricaceae > Morella > Morella rubra. The sequence continues at coordinate 17,345,269 of CM025850.1, read as the reverse complement.
AACCGAAATTGTTTTATATCAATTTTAGTTTTCAGAATTTTGTCCGAATGAGCACATGTGCGTTACGAATTCGAACTAAAAGCCTTGTGTTAATAATATATATGACTTGCCTTTCCGGGCTAGCTGGTTTCAGTTGAAATCCAAAAGGCTTTTGACCAATCAGAACTGAGGCCCATCCCAGTGAAAACACGTAGGGAATAAGCACAAAACAGAATCTAGAGAAGCTGAAGGGCCCATCCTTTCCTGCCTTCGAGACAACCTTCAAGCCACCTACAAATATTGGACCGGGTCCCCTTTCTGTATTCATTTGACCCGGCTCACGATCTTCGTGTCTTCGCATTGATTCAAGAGCAAATTACATTTTACACCTTATAATTATCACTATTTTTACAGTTTTTGCCTCAGACAATTAAACTTTACACATTGCACCTCATATTATTAAGGAGTTTACACTTTACTGATCATGTTATAATTTTACCGTTGTGACCTTTTATTTATTTATTAATTTTAACGGTCAGACTTTAATGGGTTGAAAAATTGTACGTAAACCAATTCATAATTTGGAGTGCAGTATGAAAGGTATATAGTCTTATCAAACTTGGAAGGAAAAATCATAACTGTTCCGAACTTTATCCTATCACGGATTTCGCTTTTAATTTTTTAATTTTTTAAAAGTACTTAATTAAAGGTAGTCAAGTCAAAAAGAGAGTTCCCTCTATTAAGCATTTACTGGATTTACCGACAAAAACATAAAATGCTAAAAGCCTCCTCTATTTGGAGGTGGTCTTCTTGCTGGATTTACAATAACGTACATATTGTTCAGGCATTCATGGGAGAACGGATATCATTAATTATTTCATTACAGCACCGCAAACATTTCCTAAAACGTCAAAGTGAATCATGAAAACAACTCTATAATATCAAAGTGGCCAACCTTGACAGGAAATATATATGGTCAGACTACAGTCGGATTACTGTAGCTAAATGAGAACGACAGTGAATATGAAGAAAATAGATCATTATCATTTGGGCTGATGGATCAGTCACGGCTACCTGTCAGACACGCCAAAAAAGCTATCACAAGCCCCAGTACAAAAGAAGAAACACCAAATGAACAGGCGTAAAATTAACAAATACTAAATGCTATCTTTAGCGACGAATAGTTAATTCCGTCGTTAAAGATGTATTTTTAGCAATGAAATGGGTTTTGCCGCTGAAAAATTCGTTGCTGAAAATCAAAATTGTTGCAGTGAACAAAGGGGAAAAGGATGTAGTAAATAGAATATGCAGCATGTATTGGTTTCGGCTGTGACTTCTAGTTCTGTGTCTGTCACACTGCTCTCTCTGACTGATTTCAACCTTATTCTGAGCGCCGTTAGTTTTGTTTAGCTGCTGATATGCGTAGATCCATAATTTGTTTTATTGTATATTTTGTATTATGATTTCTAATGCACGGAAAGAGCCTATCCACATTATTCAGCAAAAAAAAATAAAAATGCAGCAGGTAACAGTAGGTTAACGCATCCCAACACATTAGGGTTGAGCTGCTGCTAGCAAAGCACGAGATATATCGATCGGTTACTTCCTCCTCTATCTGAGGAAGTAACCGATCGATTTTAACGGCCCTGCTATTAGGTGGAATTAGGAGTAGCATAAGCTTAAAGATAAAGGGTCTAATTACTCTTCCCATGCCTAGAAGATTATGATACGGAAAATATAGACAACTACCAAGTAGAACGGTTGATAAATGGCTCTGAGCCTTTGATGAGTGTGTTGAGCCTCATTGTACATCTTTGTTTTATTGGATTTGTAGGCATTTAATTATATTCCTAAAAATTGACATTCAGGTTCTTCCACTTCACGTGGAGGTTACATTTCGACTTGTCTACTTCTATATATATTCGAAGTGAGAAGGGATAAAACACCCTTTAATTTCCTATGGATATCATCCCCATATATATATATATGTGTGTGTGTGTGTGTGTGTATCCATGAAAAATAATGTATGTATGTATGCATATGAATGTATATATTTTTCTTTTCTTAGAAAAAAAATTGTGTTATAATTCTAAAACTTACTCACACATGTATGTATAAATGTATGAATATGCTTCTATGAGTTCTAAAAGGCAAAATACTATATGTGCATAAGAATGCATGTAAAAACAAGAAGGAGCAATATTATATCCCTCAAATGTGCAAGAGAAAAAGAATACATGTTATCAGTGCAATTTGAAACTTAATTAGAGATGACAATTAATGCTTATATATCAGGCATGTGCAAGTACTAGATCCATCATCTCGCACACCATGTATAATATATTCGATACAGCATTAATTAATAGCTTTATAGTATCGCACGAACAACCATAACATACCTATATATGATCTTTAGTAATCGCCAGGTTGAACCAATAACCTTATCTTGATCTAGTACTTCATATATACTGATCACTGGAGCTGCTCAATGGTCCCGAGACCATGCTAAGTGCAAAATCAAACTTAACATCTATTGAATAATTATTCTAACCAAGTTATATTTTTGACTTGATCGAGTTTCAAAGTATAGTCTATCTGCTATACGTTAACCAAGACAAAATATATAGCACGCAAAGGAATATGTTTTAATTCTTGAAATTTAGGCTAATGATGCTACGGCTTGCTACCTGTCAATTGGATAGCTCAAAGGAATATGTTCTACTTCCTACGCCAAAGCTGATTTATTCCTCCAGAAACAGTTTTTAAAGAGTCTTTTATACGAGATTTTAAGTTTTCACGTTCCAGTGCAATATATATCTGGAAACGAAGACGGAGATTATCAAGAGAGAAAAATTCAAGCACTTGTGGTTATTCATACAGACAGAACCGAGTTTAAGGTTCAGCTCAAGGAAATCCCTTTCAGCAAGTGGATAAATGACAATTTTAGAGACATATCTCGATGATCAGAAGATGAGATCATTCAGTTTACGTTGCAGCCCAGGTAGATCAAGGCATTCGAACTGGTTGACCTGTAATTCAAATTAGACAAAAAGGTTCTAACCGTCAGATATATATATATATATATATATATATATATATATATATATATATATTATTCTGAATTTCATGTAAACCCTAAACCTAGAAATAAATGGCGTATTGATCATCAAACATACCTTCGCCTTAATAGAGTAAAGTAAACTTTCGTTTGCTTTAGTGGAAACACAGGTAACTACACAAAATCCTTCTTCGAGCAAGATTTCGAGCACCTCCGACAGAAGCAAAACTTCCTCATCGGCGTCGCTTGTTATAATTACAATCTCCACCCCACCCGAACAAGGGTGGACCATAGCACGGTTCAGGACATATTTACCTGACCTTTCATTTCCAAGAGCGAGAACGCTTGAATTAGGTGACTCTAAAAGCTTGTCCCTCCTGATGCTCAAATGTGCGATCTTATGCTTCAGGTACTCAATATAATTCACAGCCTCGTGAATGTGATCCGATATCGAACGCTTTCCCTATAATCCCCTCCCAAAATTATAAGAATTATGCGAATCAAGAATAGAGGGTAGCCGTTTCTTGATGTGTCTGTGAAATCCTAGGAAAGTCATCTGGCATATATATACAGAAGGGAAGAAAATGAAGAGAGTGAGAGATAGAAGTTCCAGACCTTAATCATTTCGATAGGGAGCACAGACCGAAGTGATGCATTAAGAATGGCCATTTGCTGCCTTCTTTGGCGTTCAGTGTCCCTACGCAGGATCCTCTTAGTACTGCTAGCATTTGCTTCATCATTGTCCATTTTAGCGAATATACTGTGATAAGCCTTTTGCGATTTAGTACGTATACCCGAAATCGCTAATCCCAGGTGAACCTTGATCGAGGTTTCAGATCTTGTGGCATAATATTTTCTAAGTGGGGTTTGGGGGAGCCAGAGAGGATTGATTTACCAGCTCATCTCTTTGGTGGAAAGGAAGCATCGGTCGATTGAAGAAAGAGCATGTAGCTTCAAGCTTTTCCTCATCGTTGTATATTTTGATCTAAATAACGTATTGGATACCTTTCTCAAAGGCAGTGGTTTTCTATGATGGGCCTGGATATATAATCAAGATTCCCTGTTATCTCTTCCTAGACAAGGGGCATCGGTGCAAGTGAGGTAAAATGTGGCCTCGGTGAGTCGGCGGTATTACTGATGTTAAAGTTCATTGTGGGGCTGATGCCTTTTTAACTTTCTGCTGGTAATTTTCAGCCCGCGTAAGTTCACATTTGGTTGACCCACATTATATGTCGGTGCAGTGAGGATATTCGGATCGGACGGACTGATCGGGCTCTGGACAATTCTCACGATCCACTGGGATGTATTTCACGTGGTTAAAACAAATGTATAATATTAGGCCAACAAAAATTTCCCCATCTCTTGTCCCGCCCAACAATAAGAAGACGCTTTCAGACGGCACCGTGTAGTACTCTTATTCCTCCTTTGGATTGTATACTATTGTTTACGGAGTTCCTTGTTTTTGGACCCCGTCCCCTTTAACTTTTGCAAATATAAAATTGGCGCGGAAACTGCAGTGAAATGAATTGATTGGCAAAGCATATGAAAGGAATAATTTTTCCTTCTCAAGTTGGGTAACCCAACCTACCTAACCCCTAGCCTGGAACGAGTATATATATTCGATAAATTGAAGTTAACATTACCATTAGGGACAACTTTGAGTCACAACAAGCGTGAAGAACGAAGTAAATCATGAGGCCCCTTAATGTTTCATCCCTGACAATACCATGAATCCGAGTAACACGTGATTGACGTGACGAATTAAGCGCCCCCACACAAAAGAAAAAACAGTGAAAAGTGAAATGGATACAGTGTAATTAATTCGGTGTCGGTGTCGTGTACATTTGAGTAGATATTCGTAGACTAATATATACCAACGGAGAGTCTCTGTCCTTGCTGACAAATGAAGCTTCTATATATAGATAATACGAGACATGGTGAGAAGGAATATTATAATGGTGGCAAAATGATCGTATATGCTACTCTGACACATTTACTAAGACATATGAAAAACAGTTCTGTCAGCTGTTGTGGAATTCTAAGATATTGTAGACATCGGATGGGTTCCTTATCACAATGATTCCTTGTAAACTTTCAGTACTTTTTGGATTTGTGAGGTCCGAATAATTAAGAATTGGAGGAACGACAACAGCATTGCGAACAGTATCAAGGCAAAGATATGGAAACACTAATGCCTTTTATTAATTCTGATCCGATGAATATTTGTACGTGTGCGTCTGTCCCAATTCACTGAATAAGAATTAGTTGGTTTTTATATTTAAAGTAGAGCTGATCAAGATTAGCCTAGCTGTTTCGTATCTTTGCTCCCTAAAGCATAACATATTATATGCGTTGGTTGTGATTGTCTTGCGATCTTCCTACACATAGAATACTAAGATCAAGCTTATCCCGTCTAAGTAAGATATTCGCTGTTTCTTTTTGGGAGTAATTTATTGGTTTTCCAAATGACATGATCGTCTGGGTTCTTAATTAATTAGAGGCCAGTTTAGCGATGTTTCAGGTCTAGTACATTCAAACGTTTCACAAAACTCGCAGAGACGCGACGTGATATCCTCAGTACTAAGAAACAAGTTCATTAGATTCCGGAAAAAAGAATATTATGAGCATGCAGCTCAGCCGAATATTCGGCTGCTTTAGCACCTATATATATAACAACTATGTATTTGGTCACGCTCTATAGTTAATTACCCTTTGCTCAATGACATAAAAGCTCAAGCAGCTTGGTTATATCAATCGCAAAATTACCCTGCACAACAAGAGTTTGCCATTCCTAACTTGCATGGTGAGGTCTTGCGAGGACCAATCCCATAGAGGGACCAAGTCGTCCAGCGTTTAATTTCTTGAAATCCCTCTACGGGATATGTAGCAACATTGCAGAAATATAGTGCAAATATACGACCTTTCACATCCTAGAGGGTTACGTAATTCTGATCAGCTTCATAAATGCAACAATTCATTGATGATTTGTACGTACAATGCTGTTTAAACCAATGACAGGAATTTGCTGACTGTTGGATAAACCTTTACAACCAGTGAGAGGTATATAGTACAAGCCTAGTAACATACCAAAAGCCCCACCGTGTTTATGTAAATTTGAATTTGATCATGTTTGCTCCTCCAACAGGTAATAAGTTTGTGGCTGCAAAGTTTTCAAGTGACATTTCCACCTTGAGACAGCTCTCTCATAAATCCACCTTTTGTTGTTCTTAAATTAACTCGTCCAACGCGAGTTAGAGCCTAGGGGGTGTGTTTCTCCTCGTACCAGATTGAATAATACACAAACTCGATGGTGCGGATCAGCAGCTTCCAGAGGAATTAAGTTTTGAGTATAGAATAGGATAAAAAAGCACCTAAAATTCCTTCTGGTCAGTTTGTCGAGACGGTCACATGCCCCATATATAATATCTCTTTTCATTAGCTAGTTTTACTTCCAATTAAAATTACTTTTGAAAAATCATTCATGAGAAAATAATCGAATACCATAACAGGGTTAAGTGCCCGTCTTCTCACATGTTCCAGAAATTGAACAACCAAAATGTATATATCTATATGATGGCCGGTGTTAACTAGAAGATCATCAATTGTTCAAGATGGTGGGAAAAGCCATGATCTGTCTAGAAGACACAGATAATGAGTAAATTGAGCATTAATCTTTATGATTAGAACGTGCATGCTTCTTGCCTTCCTGCCAGCAGTAACAATGAAGATTGGGAAACGAAAGTAAAGGTCAAACATGCACGTAGAGCGAATTTGCCATGACAAGTAAGGCAAGTATTACAGAAGGCGCCATACTTTTCCATCGAAGTGTTAGTGTTTTGTGAAGACTTACGTACACAAGCAATATCTAACCAAATTCTGATCAGGAACCCCCTCTAACAGATCGTGGTTATGATGCTCATTAAGTAACAGTGGAGTACTTGTGTAGGGGTTCCACGGCAAGATGTCGAGTGGAGCTTGAACATGAAGTACTGGCCGTCATTTCCATTTCAGTTTATGGCTCATGATATTTACTTAATTATTAATTACTGCAAGATTTTGGCATGCGACGCTTGCAGGTGATCATGGAAAATAGAGATACAGTGTTTCTATGGAAATGTTGCATATGTTCCCTTGCAACTTATGTCGAACTGACACTACTTAACATGACGTCGTATATATATGGCCGCCTTTGAACTCATGACCTCCTTTTTATCCATTTACGTGGGCATCCTTGGTGAAAATCTTAATCTCTAATAGCCTGTTTGAACTCTTAATCAAGGCTTGAATTCTTAACTATAGAACTACCAAAGTTGTGGTAAAAAGGTCGGAAATAGTTATGCTAAATATTGGCAAGCAAATCATGGTGATGTTTTTCGTCTTCGAAAGTATCTTAACTTAGACCAAGACTTAATTCTCAACTTCAAGAGCTGATCTTTACATATTAGGAGCAATCACCTTGAGGCTCCAGGACCCCAAATTCTGCTTTTGATGAGGTGGAGCCTAACTCAAGTGGTCCAAATATGTCATCGTGATTGTACACGCGGTTCGAAGCATCCGTACACCTAAAATCCCAGATCTCACCTTCTTAATTTCTTGAAAACAAATGCCATTCCAATCTACCATATGTTGCTCTTGATCTCATATCACTACCCTTCATATGATTTCAGAAAGAGATTTTTCGAAGTCTTACAAAGGTAGCAAACCTTTGATAGCTACCCAGAGATGCCGGCAAATCAAATCAAACTACTGATTTATTTACTTTTCTTTGTAGCTTAGAAAAAAAAAATTACTTTTCTTTGTAGTGTTTGTGGCCATGATGACCCAGAAATATATATAGATTCATACTAACAATTGCTCATGAACAGTACTGACATCAAACTTCATGTTATATGCAGTGGAAATTAATCAGTTTTAGTTTCCTCACTTTACGCTTAGTTTATTTCCAAAAATTAGAAAAATTGCATCTCCAGGACAAGATCGTAGAGGGGTGAAGAATTTAGTGAACAAAACTCAGCAAGCAATGCATTTTATATAAGCACCGATAATCTTACTGTTATTTACGTGTAATGGAAGGATTGTTAACTTACTAATGTAGCTGATCATGAACCCAAGTGAGCCTATTACGTACCCACCTGTACCTGTCCATCTGGTAATTGATTTTCTGGCTCACAAATTGTACTATAAAAACATGATCACATCGTGGAAGCTATAATAAATTCTCACATTGGACAATGAATGGAAATATATATTCTGCTGTGCAAAGTCTCAAAACGAATCAGACAATATTAATTTGAAGATGTTTCGAAGAAATCAAGCATTTTCAGCTTCCAACAAAGTTTCTCACCCGAGGGTAGAACTAATATTTGTCAGAATATGCTATATCATGAAAAGAGCAGCTGTTACTTGGGAATTTTCTTTGATATTTACGGGATTGCTGCACTTAGTTTTTCTTGTAGCCCAGGCAGATCTACACATGTCAGGTCACCAACCTGTGAGGTAAGATTTAGTGGTAATTAGCAAAAAAATTATCTCTTAAGAAAATATTTATAAGTAAAACCCTAAAGGAAGACTTATAACCTAGTGATAGAGGGATTAACGGTGTTAGTACCTCAGCTTGGATAGTGTAGATTAACCTTTCATCTACTTTTGAAGAAACACAGCTATAAACAGCAAGCCCTTTCTCAAGCAGTACTTGGAGCGCTCTTGATAAAGGTAATCCTTGCTCCTTCAAGCTACTATTGACCATAATCTCAACACCACCGGAACATGGGCGAACCAGAACACAGCTTGCCGGACTGGCAGTTGAGGTTCCACTCTCCGGTTCAAGAGCAATATTAGAAGTGGACAATTCCTTTAGCTTATCCCTCTCGGCACTTAGTTCCTTCATCTTATTCTGTAGGTGCTTGATATAAGTCACAGCTTCTTTCATGTGATCGGATATTGCACGCTTTCCCTGAAGCCCCATAAATTATAAGGCTAACGTAATTGTCGTTTTAACCCAGAATTGTTAACCAATAACCCCCTAGACTGAATCGATCTCGCCGTATCCACACACAAACCCAAAAAAATATTAACGGGCAAGGTATTAATTTCCTTCATCAAGTGATTGTAAAAATCCGTGACAGTTACCAAAACAGGAAGCACAATGGGAAGAAAAGATTTGGGGAAGAGAAAGAGAAAGGAAAAGGGATATGAAATATTTTGTCCTTTACCTTGATGTATTCGAGAGGGAGAAGCGATCTCAGTGACCTATGTAGTTCGGCCATATCTTTCCTTCTTCTCCGTTCCATGTCTCGATGCATCATCTTTTTATCGTTATCATCACTTCTCTCACAGTTAGACGAAATTGCTGTTGATTTTTTTCTCCGGGCTCTTCCCTCATCGAAGTTAATAATACTGTCATCCATGGAAGCGTCAGGTAGGATCAGATCTCGTCGGATTGCGAGCCCAGAATGCGTGTTAGAGGAGATCTGGAACACCGGCCAGCTCATCACTTTGGATTAAAAGAACATTCAACAAAAAATTATTCAAGCTCTAATGCTTAATTTGCTCTCAGGTTGGCGATGGAGGCAAAAGAGAAGCAGATATGTGTTTGTTACGGTATAAGATTTTCAAGATCTTCCATGGTCAAGATTCTTTGATATCTATTCGGACGGAAGTGAGAATTGGCCTCAATGGCTATATAAAGAAATAAGTAAATCAAAAGTCGGTTGTGGGCACTGTACCTTTGTGCAAAAAAAAATAAAAAAAAATGGAAAGAAACCTCCGCCTACTTTTTCCTTGTGAAATGACTACAACAGTTTATTGGAGAATCAGCATAAATATGTTTCTAAATCATGCTTCAATGACGGGAATGATTAAGACCTAAAAACCTCACTCACAAACGTCGTATTTACACGTGCGGACACTGTACCTATGGTGGCTATGGTCTCGTGGGACTTCCCTAACATTATCACCGGATCTTATGTGATTAAGTCACCTAACGTTGGTCGAAGACTTCCTCTTTTTTTGGTGCCTCTGAGTCAAAACTTTATGTATTCACATTGGTCTTGCACGGAATTACGTGGGTCTATGAAAATTATTTGGTCCTATACTCAGATCATTCTCATATAAGTTGCCGTCTAAAACTCTTATCCGATTACATATATTTAAATTGGACTTTCTTTGTACATATATGTGGAGGGATGCTGAAAATTAGTTTGTGATTGCGAGGTTAACCATGGCCATCAAACTTGGACTAAGAAAAGAAGATCTGGGTTTTAAGAGTACTCATACTAATTGAAGGAACGCTGCCACCATCATAGTTCGCAGAGAAGAGAAAAGAAGATTGGAAGAAGATCGAGAACGTAGCTAGCAGCATCTTCATTAACTGGTCTGAAGAATCTCCACGAATTTTATTCTCAGTTTATGGTAATTGGTCAGGGACCTGTTGTAGCAGTACTTTATGCTGTAAAAATCATGTAAATCCTGATGGATTGATTAGCGCTCGACGTGTTTGCCTGCCGAAACCAAGTTCAGAGGACACTTGTTGTCTTCTTGACATTAATATATGAATTATGAAGTGGCGGCAATGTTGGGGATAAACCACTCAGACCATGAATCAATATCAAATGGTCTAGAATTGGGAGTTCCCAATTAACAGGACCACAGGTTGTCTTTACCCAGCAGTACATTATGGCCCTATGCCTAACTCTTGCGGAATAGTTTATTGTACCCAATATGATAGGATTATGGCTACACGTGGTTGATATCAAAACCAAAAATATGTTACATTATTGAGGCCACGGGAGCAATTTAAAACAAATGTTATAATGTTGTTTTCTTTAATTTGTTCATGATTATCAATGAAGTGATCTTTTTCAGTAATGAAGACTAATAGAAAAACAGAGGAAGGGATCGGAGTAGTGGCGGAATTAGGAATCCAATCGAAGGGGGTCGAACTTCCTAGGAAAAAGGACCAAAAAAAAAAATTACAACGTAATGCAAAAAAAAAAAAAAAAAAAAAATCTTCAAGTGAAAATATCAAAAATTAAGGATTAAAAACACTAAAAATATTGAAATACATGTACTGTATATTTGTGATACTGAGAGGTGGCAATTGGATCCTACGGGACTGCATATTCTGAAAACGTTATAAAATAACTTCGTTCTCAATAGTATTCATTTTAGAAGTAGAAGTCACGTTAAGAGTACTAGACGACCCTACACTGACTGGCTTCTTTTTATAAAAAACTTATCAATTATCTAAACAAAACAAAACAAAACAAAACAAAATTCAATCTAATTTCATAACCTAATCACAGTTTCACAACTTAGGCGTAATCACAATTTCAATATAATGCACAATCAAATCCTAATCAAAGATTCAATAATCCCAATCAAATTCATAATCACAATATAAATTCATCACATTATTAAAAAAATTAAAATAAATTCATCACATATTGACAAATATTTAACAATTTAAATTCATGTTGATTTAATTTGTGATGAATTCATAAATTCTTCACATTACTTTGATTATCTTAAGGAAGTCTGTAAGATCATCTAAATGTTGCAAAATTACCTCTTTTGACGGTAGATATATGTAGGGAATCTCAGCCTCTTCACATAAGATTGGAACGTGTGTAATCACATCAATAAGAGATATGTTCCCAGTTATCACACATAATCTGCATTCCACATAGGGAGGGAAAAAACTTTTACAACTTCAAATGAAAAAAAAATCAATCCAATTATCCAGGTTGCAGTTACCAGTATCAAACGGGACAAAACCCATATTTTTCAATTTCAAGACATCAATATAATGAGATCAATCTCTATCCCACTACCATCCTTAAACTTTATTTCTCACTCATATCCATTACTGTCAGTTCATTATTCATCTCTGAATGACCTGAAACCTGAAAAGCGTCAGTTTATTTTTTTCTTATTCAAGAACATAAAACAAGTAATTCATCAATTTGAATTTAACAATTTCACAATTCGAATAAGAGAACATAAATTCACAAATTCATATTGATGAATTTAACAATTTATGAATTCATCATAATTTAGGAATCAGAGTACATAATCTATTAATGGGGGGCGGGGTGGGCTCTTAACACATATAAAAAATAAAAAAAATTGAAGGAATTTTCAGGCCATGGGGGGCGGCTGTCCCCCATGATCCACACGTGGTTCCGCCCCTGGATCGGATTATCTTTTTTCATTTACTTAAACTATATCCTTGTCCCATTTTCCGTAATTTTCGGAGAACTTTGAAAGCAATAAATAAGGATTTTGCATGATATTGAGAGGGCATAAGCATGATGTATTTAAATATGTACTAATTGAAGATATAATTTATTTCTATTTGACATGCTATGGGAAAGAAAAAGAATTCCTAGCCCTCACGAGGACGTGGATGAGTTAGTGAAGAGTATCATGATTAATTATTCAACCTTAATTTGACTCTCCACCACAATAAACTCACAGACATAAATGATTTGTGTGGTGAGAGGCTGATGCATATATTCAGAGTTTGTCGTGGTGCTAAATCTTCCAATACGTTTAAATTGGGTCAGTTGTGTTCGACAGAGATGCACAGAAAGTACCAAAGATTGTCCCTTGTTATAAAATAAAAAATAAAATTCCTAAGCGTAGGACTTGAAATATGAAGTCCAATAAAAAAGTTTATGTCGGGACTTAGTTCCCTTGGTGGACCTATTTGGCAAAATCATTGTCATTAAAAAAATCCATATATACTAAGGGAGATCAACTTTTAGCTAGACGACTTAGAAAGTAAACAAAAAATAAAAAATAAAATAACATATGCGGAACTTGGCCCAACAGTAACCTCAAAGGGAAAGGAAGAAACTGAGATAAAGTTCTGGCTTGTAAAAAAAAATTGAAAAAGAGGTGAGCAATACATGGCCTAAATTTTGCAACGTCATTAGCATCGACATCCTCATTAGTTAATTCTCCGTAACGAGGCATCCTGCCTTAAAATATGTGGATGGGGAAGGACGGAAAGAATATGAGCGTGCTCGAATAAATTCATGTTTCTTTTTCTTTTTGCTTTTTGCTTCTTTCTTTCTGAATTAGTATTTAAATTTTGTATATGGGTCATTTTGCATTTGCAGTTTGTGCACAGGGGTCAAGAAAATACTAGCTTTTTCAGACCTAGATGTAGCTAATTAAATGGATAGAACATACATAAAAGTCTCAAAGGCATTTGAACCTTGAAACGACCTTCTCAGTTGAAACGACTCCTAAGGAAAAAGCTTTTAACCAGAGAGAAACTTCATGTAATGCTTCGACCCAAAAGTCTAAACGAACAAAGTTCTGCTTGAAAAATATCATCTCAACCAAGAAAAAGAAACTCATAAAAATCTTTATTTCATCTTTAATAATCAAAATGAAACCCAACAGTTTAGTCAGAGCATTACTAAAAAAAAAAAAAAAAAAAAAAAAAGAAAAAACAATTAAAAAAAAAAAAAAAACAACTAAAGTCTCTAAAATAAAACAATTATTACTAAAGTTTTCATAAGGCTCTTTATTCAATAATCCTGCATCTTGCAACTAATCTCAGAAACTACAACTTGCGATCTTCTATTTTGCTGCCACCAACCTCTAAATCTGAAAGATAGTAAATAAGTGGTGAGCTACAACTAGCTCAGTAAGTAGCAAGTCAATGGGGGTAGGGGAAAAGGACAATTTTATAACGACAAACTGAATCAAAAAATATTGTGAGCCATACCAAAACCAAAATATAAGTTGAAATAAAATTATCCAAGGCCACGCAATATAGGAAAATCACCAATAGTCACAGACCTCTAGGCACACAACCTCCAGGCCACAAAGACCTCCAAATACCACGAGGGGTATCGAATTGGCCACACAGACCACAAAGATACATTGGCCACACAGACCACAGAGATATATCACTAGCACATGGATAAATTTTTCATGTATGCTCACAAAATAAATATATTCCAATTAGATATTTCAAACAAATTCATGAAATTTAAACATTTCATCTTTATCAAAATTTTGCATATTTTTCTTCATATAATAAATCAAAATCATATAAAAATGGTGTACGTTTGAAAAATTTAATTTCACCAATGTCAAGAGATTTAATCTCGCACAAAGATATATTTTCAAATCAATTTCATCTCACAAAATAATTAAACATTTCGTGCACTTAGATTCCACAAAAGATTAGAGAAATAAAATCCCATTGAAAAGCTAATTACCTTGACGCTTAACCGAAGTTTAAGATTTCATAAAAAATTGTTGAAAAGTCTGTTAGGTTTTTGTTGTTTTGGCATCATTCCGTGTCAAAATATGTCTTGATCGAGTTGTATTTTTGGTATACACATTTGTTCAAGAGTTAGAGTCTATGGTCTGTCTAAAGTCTTTTTCGCGTTCGACCAGCGTTCAACAAATGCTCGAGCGTCCCTGATATTTTCATACAGAGACATCACGCTAACGCTCGAACGTCCTTAAGAATTTTTCATACAGAGACATCACGTTCGACTAACGCTCGACCGGCGCTCGAGCGTCCGTAAGGATTATTCATACAGAGACATCACGTTCGACGAGCGCTCGACTTACGCTCGAGCGACTTCCGGCGATTTCAAAAATTGCTAGATTTTTGGGATTTCCTTGTGGATGAATTTTGAAACCCTACTAGGGTTCGTAAGAGGCCGACTAGAACGTGATATATATGCATCCTTAGAGTGTTTTTGGCTGCCCTTTCCTAGAGAGAAAAACCCTAGAAAACTAGTGTTTCATGACATTGAATTTCTCTCTACTCATCCTTTATACTACTTTGTCCCTTCATTGTGTTGAAGGCCAGTTGAAGAACAAGGGTGTTCGTGAAGATCCTTAAGAAGAACCTCAAGGGTTGAGGTGATTGCTGCTTGAAGCAGATCTGAGCAGGGGCGCTTGGATTATTACATCAGGGTTGTCAGAGTCAAGCAACTGGGGTTGCCCGTGTCTGAATCACTGTTGTAAGGATTTCTTCTTAGTGGATTTCAGGTGGCTGCTAGTCCAGAGTGGTTTTTCCTTTGAATGGTTTTTCAAAGGTTTTCCACTTCGTCATCAAAATCTCTTGTCTCTTTATGCGTTTGATTAATTTCTTTACAAGTTTATTTATTGATTTGATGATTGTGTTGGTTGATTGATATATCTAGACTGATCAATTTTCAAACTTGTTTTTAAAATTGATATTGATTAGTTAAATTACAGATTTCACCTATTCTCCCCCCTCTAGGTGAAGGTAGGGTCTAAACTAGGTTTTTCAAAGTGAATCAGCACCTAAAATTCATTTAAAATATCAGTCATCTCTTCATCAATCCTCACATCTCCAACGTAAATCTAATAATAAAATTCCAGCAACAAACACACATGAACTCCAATAGCTCTATAAGAATACGTATATTCCAACAATAATTACCCTACAACAACCCAAAAACTAATCTGAAAAATCTAAAATTCTCAGATCTAAAACTCCATAAAAAATAGGAACTTGAAGAAAAACTCACTCAAATGCGCCGACAAAGTTGAAGAAAAAAAAATAGTTTAATACTTTACGAACGGCTTTCCAACGTCGTCTATAAAACGACATAACCCAAATCAATCCAAAGAAATATCACCCTAAACTAAGATTAAATCAAACCTACCTCCAAAAATCACCCAACCCCTGCAAATTGCATCTCCAAAGGTAAGAGAAAGGAGTTTCGTGTAGAGAGAGAGAGAGAGAGAGCTTCAAATGAGAGGAAACTCTAACTTTGGGCGGAGATTTTCGAAAATAACTAAGATCCATACTTAAAGATTTCTAAATAGGTTTGAAAAGGGCGAAAATTCATTCAAAATCCATTCAAAATTTGAAGAGAAATCAAATTTGAATATAAGATGAGTTCGGCGAGTACAAGGGTTTCAAACTGAATATTTTCATTCAATTTCGTGAAACTTGCAGAAGGGATAACTTATCCCTAAAGCACCGTTTCAATTTTCAATTTTTTTTTTTTAGCGGGTATTACACTTTAACTTTCTATACAAATTTCGGGATAGAACTACAGCTAGCGGTGACACAAAGGGCTTGCTTGATTGTGGGTTCAGGTCCTAGTTTTAGGGTTCAAACCATGAGTTGAACCCAATAACCAGAACTAACGTGTGGCTTTGTTCAAGGTTACTGTGACACACTCACATGTCACATGTTAATTGGCATAGCCTTCTCAAAATGTTATCCAACGTTTACTTGCTACCCAGACAAAATCCATGTATTGAAATCCGCTCTCTGACCATTTTATAGGACATCAAGACAAATATCTTCAGATGTCCAAAATGACTGTGCTATCGTTACCCTTCGACAAGAAGCTGTGATCCAAACTCCCTCTCCTTGTTCCAGCCTTACAACCTGCCGTTCATGGCTGCCCACTTCCCAAAATGGGACAGTGGGCATTAGCGCTCCCCGAGCAGGTGAGCCAACTACCTACTTCCAATAATGGGACAGCGGGCATTCACGAGCGCCCCACGTGAGGTCCCTCATGGGAGAACGAAATGCCCACTTCCCAGAATGGGACAGTGGGCATTCAGGTACGAAATGCGAGCGAGCTGTATGTATCAACTTTGTTTTGTTCAATTACTTAAAAAGAAGAAGAAGAAGTCTCTTTGTTTAATTGTTCGGTGTACGTGACATGTCGATAGCTATGAAAGGCGTGGTCAGCAAATTTGGTTTTGTTCTGACTGCTCAGTGCTCACGAAAGTTGCATTACATATTATATATATATTAGGATATATTGATCTCAACCTTCTTATTGTTGGAAATATCAATTGCACGTCAATGCATTGTCACCATCAACCAAAGCAACACTTGTTAGTATCACTTTTAAAGGGAAAGGGTGAAAGTTCCAAAGAGGCATGAGTACTTCCTTGTAAGGAATCCTTCACCCCCAAAAATTTGTTGCATTATCGTGAATGAAATCAATGCCTTTTTTGTTACTTCGATTGACACTGGATGGGGCTCAATTATGGTCCCTTGAGATCCTTTTCCTCCTTTTCCAAATACATTCGTTTGAACAATAGGTTTTCTACTACTTGTGGGTGGAAGTGTGGCAGTTCGACATACAGACCAATGAGAACGCCTTCTCCTACGACATTTATGCATTTGCTTCCCAGATACTTTTTCGTAACTTTTAATTCCAATGGCGTAAAAGACTTGCATGAAGTCAGCAGAATTGTACTAGTTGTCTCAAGGCCAATCGATATATAGCCCTTTAGGCTTTAAATGATGTTGTAATGGCCTATATATCCGTGTTACTTGTATTCAACACTCATATAAATTTTCCAGTGAATTGATTCACAAAAAAAAGAAAAAAAAACTATATCATTTCCTAATCTGCAGCCCATTGGCAGCATGACATCACAAAGATCAGTATGATGTTTTTGGGGAATGAAAATCCCGGTGATTGCACGTGGTCTTGGAGAAAAATTATTAATGTGAGGTACACTTTGAACACTCTAGGTACCCCTTCTCACTTGCGTCTGTGCCACTCTTGAACCGAAGAAGATGGAACCTCCGCAAGATTGGGTTGCTTCTCCTCCTAAATCGAGGACCCAATCTATAAGTTTATTCACAACAACCTTCCCTGCTCCGGAAAGCCCACTAGCCATAATGGAGCCTCCAAATAGCCACACTCGAAGTCAGACGCGCTGCCTACTGGCTAGACGCTGCGGGCATGGTGCACTCTTTTTCTCTCATTTTTTTTTTTGGAGTTCTCGTAGTTAACAACCGAAAAGTTTAAGGCTGTGCAGAATTCGCCTGATCCGAATCACCAACTCGGAGCTGGATTTGGATAGTATAGGTAAAGAAATCATGCATTCGGGTCGGAGTCGGATATCCAGTATGAGATTTGAAATCACCCGACCCGACCCGACCCCCCCTCATTCGCGATTTTAGACTCTGAAATTTTGAGAAACTCTAACCCTAATCTTTTTTCTGCCTCCCTCCTCTGACATCAACACTCTTTGTTGAGCCTCACAGTCACGGCTCTCATCGACACTCCTCCATTGCCGCCTACCTCTGTCCTCTGTTAGCTATCGCTGCCAACATCTCCTTGCCTCCTCTCTTCTTAGCAAACTTTTGTCATTGTATGATCAGGCTGTGAGTTTTTTGCGAACTTTTGATTTCCTCAAATATGTTGGTTGTGTTTGTGTAAAAGCTCAAGGAAATAGCAAGCATAAAAAAGTTTGTAGGGCAAACATGGAAGCCGGAGGGGTTGTGAGGTTTTTGGGCCCAAATCTGAATCTGATCCGGTATCCGATCTGAATTCGATTTGACCAACTGGGCCGAATAAGATGCATTTCGGATCATATTCGGATCCCAAATCTGGTATCCAAAAATTTCGGATTCGGATTCGGATTGGTTCCTTCCGAATCCGAAATTTTCGGTGCACAGCCCTAAAAAGTTTCAGCTGCCAGTTTTTTCCCATATTTTTTTAAGGAAAATTTACAAATAACACTAGGTTTTAACGACTTTTTAAAAAACTCACTGAGTTTTAAAAAATTTCAAAAAGCTCACTAGGTTTATCATTTTGGTATAAAAACTCACTGAACCAACGCCGTTAGACCGGTTTAACGGCATTGGGTTCAGTGAGTTTTTATACTAAAATGATAAACCTAGTGAGCTTTTTGAAATTTTTTAAAACTCAGTGAATTTTTTAAAAATTCGTTAAAACCTAGTGTGGTATTTGTAAATTTCCCTTTTTTTAAAGATTAGTGCTACTATGTGAAGCATGCAAAGGACATAATCGTCCTTGTCAAGAATCAAATAAATACTTAAAGCCCAGCTGATCATTGCTCTTGTGGCCCTGTGGAAGGTTAGAACGGAATACAAAGATTCTTGAAGCCTTTGAAGCTTTTCCGCTGGGGTTTGCTTCGGTGGCAGAAAAAAAAGGGGATACGTTTGTTAAGGGAAATCTTCAATGGGCCTCAGAGGCCGAAGATTCCTAATCACTTCCTCTGTAAGGTTAGATAGGTACACAAGGTTCACGAATAATGTGACCTCACCGACCACATTATTCGTTTTTTCTCTAAAAGTTGCTCGTGGGCATAAGGTTCAGATTAAACCCCACCCACCCACGTTTACATTTGGTGGACCAAGATCCTTCCTTGTACGTAGAAGTTTCCAAATACTAGGCGGCAGACGGCTAACTTGATTGTCCTCGATCATACAATGTTTTCCTGATTATATCTCCTTCGATTAGGACTTGAGTGATTTTCCCAGATTACTGGATCTTTTACTAAGGTCATGTCCCACTCAATGATGTGTTTTCTCTATGTGAATTATGCTAAATATTGAATATTTTGATCCACCAACATTAATCAACCGACTTGAAAGTCGGCATTATAATATGTGAAATAGAATTGAATGCTCCTATGGCCTTCAGACTCGCGCGCGCAGGTGGAAAAGGAAAAAATGTACGAGAAGAAAACTTATTTATTTATGTTCAAGTGTATCTTCAGCTACCAAAAAATATTCTAGCTAGCGAATCCCAAACTTATGATCTAAAAATTATCTTCAAGCATAAAATATATATATACCACATGTACATAATCCAATCAGTTGCTGCGTATTTTGTTGGGACTTAATTATAAGCTAGCTAAAGCAAGAGATTGCTGTGCATTGGTGCTGTACCCACCCTATCCATATTTTTATCTATTTTTTCCACGTGCTGTTCTTTCCGTGGCCCGCACTAGAAATTGATCAAGGATTCAAAAATGGGCTTGGCATTCGTAAATTATTTTCTAGTGTAGACCAAGTCGTTGGAGACACTAGACAGAGGAACATAATCATCACAGAGTAAAGAAATAGAATAGTATGTTATGAATAGAATGGTCACGTTGCCTCAATTATATTTATTAATGTCAAATTTTCAAATCTTTTTTTTCTTTTTCTGTCAGCAAAGCAAAATGCTGAACACGCACGTACGTACGAGGCGTCAGGCCTCAACCTCAATGATACGAGGAAAAGACATTTCGAGATGACGCGCGGCCCTATTCCCACCTTCTGCGACTATTATTACAGCAGACACAATTCTCCATGATCTTGACCCTGGCCTGTTCATGCATGTGGTTAAACATTACTCCAGAAATAAACAATTACACCGTCGTACGTTATCCAAGGTTACTTTCCTTTTTACCACTGTCTGCCAATGCATTTGGTGTAAGGGGATGCTATTTTTGGAAGATAAGATACAATGATAAAGTAATGTCATAGAGTCTGTCGGTGCTAAGAGGATAATATTCAAGCAATTTCACGACATATCTCTTTTTTTCTAAAGGCTTGTGATAAAGTACTGTCATAGAGTCTGTCGGTGCTAAGAGGATAATATGCGAGCAATTTCACGACATTTCTCGATTTGAAGGCTCGTGACTGTCTAGTGATAGTTCTTGAAGGATTGCCAACGTCGACTTGTATACATGTTAGGAGATCAGGTTTGTGTCAACTTTTTGCGTGGTTTCCAATCTTCTCAAATCTCAAGAGAGAATAGGTGGCTGTTAACGCCTTGGAGTTTGGGTTCCTAGTGTAATAGTCAAAAGCCTCAATTGTGATATGCTTCTCGAGGGGTATCGTCAAAGGAGCTGGCAGAACAGCGCCGATGTGACTTCTGCTGGTATTTTATTGCATAATATCATTCATCCAAAGAAAAGAGATCAGAATGCATCTGTGGCTGATTATTATGAATTAGGAAGAACTTAACATCCTATTTGGACCCAAAAAAACACCATTAATTTTGGGTAAGTATACCTAATTAAAACTACTACAGAAGATATTTTAAACTTGGGGACATTAATCGACCCCAGTATGATATGAAACTTTCTGATAATGAAAATATATGCCGTCTGTGTCTCAAACTGGTCTCTACAATAGATTAACACAACAACTTCTTATCCTTTGATCTAAGTTGTTTATGCCCAATAATTGCCTCTCACGTTCATAATATATAAGAACCACTACGAGTTTTATGAAACCGTGTTCTATAGTACTTAATTAGTCGGGTGAAGTGGGGAAGAGATTTGGAAGCAGCTAAGACATTTCCCTAGACATTATAATATTCGCTTAATGGGACGCCTTAACAATCCTTGTCCAACTCATACACTAGTCAGAAGATACGAGCTAATCCAATGCTATCTCCCCGGAGATCTTCCTTTGATACAGTTGGTGGTCATGTTGCTGCTTTATTTGCTCCCTTCATACCCACACGGTTTCGTGCATGCATTGTCAAGGAGCACATTATTTGGGCAATTCTTAGGTATGGAATAATTCCAAGTTAAACTGAATTGCGTCTACGAAAAGGGAAGATCTCGCTTTGAACTCAGTTAATTTCTCCAGAAGAAAAAGAATACCCTAGTCCAGTTTAGATATATAAGATGAAGCATTAGGGCAATTCTTAATTAGGTTGGCATATTATTGCCTCGCCAAACAGGGATACAATAGTTGACGTTGACGTCCAACACACGTGTCAGCTCAATAATTGGAATACCACTTCAAGTGCCGACCAAATCGGGTCATTAGCATTTAGGGAGCTTTCTAGTAGAAATTACCTCGCTCCACCACGCCGATCATAACCAATAATTACAGAGCTCTCCCTATTTACTGATTGCTACCTTTGCTCAATATGGAGTCTTGTCTTCGGATAATGTCTTTGAGATTTTCGTACAGGGTTGATGCTTGGACGTTAACACTGTTACTGCTTTCCATTCCTATATTTTGTTTTTAATTAAGAATTAAATACACCCACAGTTTCTATGATATAAGAAAGTTAAAAATTAATCTCTAAATTAAAAAAAGTTTTAAATTAATCCCATGGTAAGATTTCGGTTAAAAATATGTCTCTCCATCTATTTTCGTAAGCACAAACCACAATGCGTCACATGCCCAATTAGATCTTGTAATCCACTAACATTTACCCTTTAGTCGAAATAGACATAGATGGACGAAGGGATGTGTTTAATGAAAACCTTGTTACATGTATTAATTTGTAACTTTCTTTATGTCAGAGATTAATTTACAAATTTTGTATACTACAATAATTGTGAATACATTTATGCCTTTTTTAAATAATCAATTTTTTTGGCTAATGAATCAAATTAATAATCAAAAACATGGAGGCACTCTAATTAATTAATATGAGTGACTAAAATATATAGCAAGATCTAGAGTAATTAAGATCACGATCACGGAATGATTACGGTTATGTTTGATTTGGTTTTGAAAATATTTTTTGTGTTTATATTTTTAGAAAATAGTGTAGATCTTTTTGAGATTGGTGAAAAATTTATTAAAATTTATTAGAGTTTATAAAAATTGTGTTAAAAGTTGTTGGAGTTTATAAAAAGTTATTTGAATTGATAAAAAAGTTACGGTTTGAGATCAAAACACACATAGCCTACTACTCATGATCTGACCAGAGATCTTGGGTGAGATCTCAAACAATCTAAAACAGCCATCATTGTCGAAGTTTGAGAGTACTCAATGCAAAACTCCTAACAGACCTCCGTACTGAGTCTCGATAATGGTTGATCCGCTCAAACGAGTATTTTCACTTGTAATTCCTATGAGTCAAAAGGTGAAAAGAGGGGACTTAGCTAGAGCGATAGTGTCAATGCACACACACCCCTAGCTGTATGATGTTACGTTTGTATACAGGAATAGGGCCATACAAAGCCTTAAAGTTGCTGAGGTCACCTCTTATCTCACACTTTGTACTAAGAGACTTCTTCGTCAACTTTCATAGACAAATTAATACAAAATCGAGGAGAGCTTGAATAATTCTTGCTACAATGGTCCCTTTACACCAAAGCAATGAGCTGGTCTTTCAGATTTGTTCTAATTCCCACCAACAGCACAAAATCCCTCAAGATCTGATTCTGGGTCGTGCTTCTCTGGAGGGCAGTATTTCTGACAACACCATGGGAAAGGGCCAGCGGCGAAAATCAGGTGACGCCAGCTTCGATAGCAACTTCGGCAATTTCAACGACAACAAGAAACAGAAGATAAGGCATAGGGAGATTGAAAGACAGAGAAGGCAAGAAATGGCTACGCTGTACGTGTCGCTTAGATCCTTACTGCCACTTGAACTTATCAAGGTGAAATACCAGTACCTTCTGGCTTCTTGTTCTTTTGTTGTGTGCTCTCTTGAAATCCCTACTCCCCTTTGATCAATTCATCAAGGCAAAGAACCTATTCCTTTACTCTTGTTTACAATTTTGTAAAACTTCATGGGTTTTGTAAAATTATGCCAATAAATGAAACCATAACAGCTAGAGCTTCTTCGTCCTTAATTTCTGGAGGAATCACTCTCTTTTCTCTTTCAATTAGCAACCCTCTAAACGTTAGTACTATAGATTTCTGCGCAAATAATACTTCAAAGTACATTCATGGGTTCCAGGGAAAGCGTTCGATATCCGATCACATGAATGAGGCCGTGAATCATATCAACCACTTGCAGAAGAAGATCAAAGAACTCAGTTCTGTAAGAGATGAGCTAAGAAAGTGTTCCAGTTTGAGTACTCCCGAAAATGGGAGTGGGAGCTTAAATAGTTCTCCACCAAGTTATTTCACGGTCCATCCGTGTTGTGGTGGAGTGAGAATTTCGATCACCAGCTGCTCCAAAGACGAAGGGTGGCCCCTTTCGAGAGTTTTGGAACTTCTTCTTGAAAGAGGATTCACTGTAGCAAGCTGCGTTTCCACCAAAGTAAACGAAAAGTTGCTCCTCACGATCCAGTCTGAGGTACCGTGAATCTGATTGATGTTTTTAGGATTAGGGTTTTTTTTTTTATGATTTGAGAGATTTGTGGTGCTAGAAATAGTCGGTCACTTACTAATTGAACTTCACAGGTCACTGAGGTCAGCGATTCAACTTCTCTTGATCTTTCTGGGCTGCAAGAGAAACTAACTGTAGCGATCCCGTCATTGAGATGCATACCCCTGTAGAACTGAATTCTCGGAGACTCCACCGTACTATGCCATTTTCTGCTCTTTCACTTTGATCTAAGCACTGAACTCAGTTATAGAGGTTTTTGTAAATATCTGATACATTACCATAGCACGATTCAGTAGTTTTTCTGGCATAATCTGCAGGTGAATGAGTGAGACTTTTTAGATTTCTATGGCCAGCCTTAAGCTTATTTCGGGAACTTCTTTGTCGAATTATCTGCAAAGCATATTGTACTTCTGAGTACCATTACGTATAGCACGGTTTGAGTTGATCTCTTTGCGTGATGTCCATCTTGCATGTCTTCATCCCTGTGCAGTTTAAAATCACATGCATGTACCTGAAACTTGGATGGTACAGATGCTTGGAATTTGGGAGATTATCTTGATGGCAAAATTAACCGTATCTGAATTTAGATAGATAGAATAATGAAGGAGAAGGTTCTCGGCAGCTGATTTTGTGTCCTTGATTAATTCTTCACCTTCTGAAATGAACAGTTGTTTGCATAGATAAATGTCTTCTTCCTCATGAAGAAACATCTGGAGAGTTGATGGTTTTTAATGGCAAGTACTCGAGAACAGAAATAGGATACCAAGGAATATGAGAATCGCCTCCTCTAGAGATTAGATAAAGTCCATCGGCTGACCTTGACAAGAAACAACGAAATTGAATAGATGATGCCCTTATGTTAATTAGCAGATACTTATCTAGCTAGAATGACTATTTGAGCCCTTGAAATTCATGGGAGATAGTGAAGTACTGAGAAATTAGATGCAAAACCCATACAGGTGTGTCTCGCTACAGTTTTATATAGATGCTGCCTATCATACTCTACTTTAGTTTTTGTTCAGATACTGCTTAGTTTGAAGTACAACGTTAGGAATTAGTATTATAATTTCGGTTCCTGGCTCTTTTGTAGCTTAATTTGTTTATAGATTTTATGAAGTTTTTGATTTGTACTCATGCAGGATATATATATTTCTTACCGAATATGTCATGAAATTTCTTCTAACAGGATCATCTGGTACTTAATATGTTCTATTAGTTCCTTATTTAGCAGACGTTATCTAGTGAAGTTTAAGACTATTTGACGAGTACTGCAGCTAACAAGCCTTAATGTTAAAGGTTGATCCGTAATGTGGGGAATTGCCAGCTTTCTTCAAGTGTACAACAATATTTTTTGTTCGAATTGTTCTGGATTATGTTTGACTTCTGAGACAGCTGTTGTTTTGTAGGTAAGTCGGGGAAGGCATTAATTGACTTCCGTATTCGCCTTTCTTTCTGTATCTGCTTTTCTGATTTGGCCTCTTTTCTTTCTAAACTTTTGTTGCCGTATGTCATGTATTGCTGAGGACTGGTGTCCTAAAGCCTAAAGGTCACATGTTGTTTTAGACTCGAGGATATATGTAAGTGTCAGTATAGTGAGAATCCAACAATAATAGTACTCTCATGCATGCAAGAGACTTTTATTTTTTTTTTAGTATGAGAAGAAATCATGTATGATAAGCCCACCTACTGTATAGGTAAAGTTTGAGGAGACTAGCGTGGCGTTCCACAGCTCACGACTCCCATTTAAATCACTAGTATGATTTTGCTGGGGAATCAAATCTAAGACCGTGTGCATTATCCATACAGTCTTAAGTGCGCCTTTCCTATTAGACTACTCAAGGTGGTGGGTTAGTGTAGAGATTTCCGCTGCTAAAATCTAGGTATTTTCCCCATCCAAAATTGGTCTCTGTCAATTGTCTCGAGCTGGTAAAAAAAAAAGGAGATGCTTTATGAGATGACAGATTTCATTGCCCCTACATGCTTTTCTTGGTTCAGGTTTTGCATTGTTATCTATGTCTTCTTGCTCTTTCCATAAGATGAATATTGGATGCTAAACACTACTGATCCCCATATCCTTGTAACAAAATTTTGAAGAAGTTTTCTATGCTATTTATAGTAACAACTTCCCAAATTGAAATTTGTGTACCTTTGTAAATTTCAGCCTTTATTTCTCACCATGCTTCTATCTCCCACTCTCTCTATACACAAGATTAAGATGCGTGATCCATAGTTCACCATGTTGCCTTTATAGATGTTGCAAGTGAACAATCTAATCCTAATTTTTATTGCTTCTCTGAAAATTAAGTACCGTAACTTTCATAGTCACTTGTCAAATTAAAGAGTATGAAAAAAAACAAATTTAGGGACGTTTGTTTACCGAAATTTTGAGGAATATTTTTAAAATTTTGGGAATCTTTTGAATGTTGAAGTTTATTGGGATTTGTAAAAAGTGTGAAGTATATGTGTAAAAGTGTGAAATTTATTGAAATTTGTGAGATGTATTTGGTGTGGTAAAAATTTTAGACTCCTAAAAAATTAAAATTAGGTAAACAAACGTCCCCTGGACAACATGAGCGGTACTCTTCCTTAATTACTAAAAAAAAAATAGTATTCTTTCTTGGAATGATGCGGGCTCTCCTCATAGTTAAAAATATTTTTTATGTTTATTTTTTTAAATTATTATAAATTTTTTAAAATTAATAAAAAATTTTGTTAAAAATTATAAAAGTTCGTAAAAAATTGTTAGAAATTTATAAAAAAAAATTATTAAAATTAATAAAAAAAATAATTAATTTTTTTTTTGTTAGATTAAACCAAACATAATCGTTAATTTCTTTTAGATTATTTTAGCACATATTTTATATATATATATATATAATATATATATATATATATGGGGTGTTTGTTTCCCAATATTTTAGGGCATCAAAATTTCTAACAAAACAAATACATTCTAAAATTTTTAACTTTTACACATACACACTTCACTTTTCATAAACCTCAATAGATCTCAATAAAAAATTCTCAAAATTTCAAAAATATTCCTCAAAATTTTGCCATATAAACACCCCCCACCCATAGGTTGCGAGCAGTGTGAAACACATTTTCAAGCAGTCAAAATCACACATTTCCCACCACTTTCCGACATCTTTATGCTCAAAAGTCAAATATTGTGTCAGGGAAGTCTTTGTTGATCACGTACTCTTTCTGCTCTCAAGAAATTGCAAGGCAAGCTAGAGAGTAAAGACAATATTAACCAGACCTGTAAACTTTCTCCAACCTCCTCAGGACTCCAAGAACCAAACCACAACGTAGCTTCGTTAGTCTTTCCGGTCTAAACTACCAAGCCAAGTGCCAACCTTTTTTTTTTCACTTTTTTCTTTTCTTCTACCTAAAATTTGACTTATCATTTCGGATTCTGTTCAAAATTAACTTTTTGGACTTCCCTTCGCTTAGCTTTTAACTTTTGTTGACTTGGAAGCCCACTGCAAGGATTTTACTAGTTTCTTTCTTTGGTAAGCAAGCCCACGGAAGAGTGTTTTGGTTTGTTCTGAGGGCTTAAGCCCAATGTTCTCACATTCACTGCCTTCACTGATGCGGTTTTTTGATCAGTTTAATCAGTTCCACTTCCATATTCTCCAATGCACAATGGAACTTCAATCTAACATTACAATCAAGAGTTTAGAAGCTCCTTCGAATCCCCCACCTCCTCAAGTGGAGAGGTCCCAATGGGCATCGTGAGTCACCCCGCACGGCACGATGCAGAAGGAGCGATCGTCCCCTGTCCTCCTTTTGTATTTTGTTTGTTCTCTCTCTTTTCTTTTCACTATTTTAGTTGTTTGCCTTCCGTTTCTAATTAGTACACTTGTTAATTAGCTTCATTTAGCTCCATATTTTGATCTCAAAGGTACCCAAGTAATTTTAAACAGTAAGAGCCCCAAATAGAAACTCAAAGCTTGTCTGGGCAAATGTTTTATTTTATAGATGCTCTTAAATATCGACCCCAACTACTCAAAACGTGTCTAATAGTTTGGGAATTTAGATGTCTATCAATAACACCATTAACTCCACATCTGGTTGATCACAAATCCCTAACACAGATTTGCAGCAACATACTTGTGACCAAAACACATTTCTTCATCGTTCTTACTCAATTGGGAAGCATCACAATCATCGACGATGGATGAGTTGAACAATCATTCGGAGAACATGGGGAATGGTAGAGTGAAATCATTCCACCCAACAAATAAGTTCACACTTGTCTATGACTCTATGCTGTCTTATTACCACCATTTTCAGTACCGATTGTAGATATGATGAATGATATGAGTATCTTGTCCTTCTAACTAGGAACAAACAAAATTCTATACACGCAAAGCTCCATCAAATCCCAAAAAGGTAGCCGACAAGAGGGGATAACTACCCGGCCAAAAGTCCTAAGGTTATTAACGCAAGCTGGATTCAAGTTTCCAAAGGGGGTCTGATGAATAACAATGACATGGTCTCAAAGCCAAAGTACGGACCATTTTATTCGAGAAAAAGAAAAAGAAAAATGGCTAATCCAATTCTTTGTTGTATTCCTGAAACCCAGTGTACAGGAAAAAAAAAAACGCAGTGGGGTCAGTGTTTTCATTTGCTTCTCAACTGCGGCTATGCAGAAAGTTCAGATAAATTTTGGATTGGTATAGGGGTTTTATAATAAAGAGAAAATGGAGGTTCGAATCCAATTCGTCTGGATATGATTTTCTTTTCGCTCCTCTCATCCACAGAGAATGATGAACCAACTATAAATAGCAGTGTAAATCTGTTCAGGATGATATATGCCCAAAACTAGAAAACTCACCGGATCGTCTTATGTGACTTGTAAGGGAAGTGGAAGGGTGTGGAGGGGGATAATTCAATCGGGAGCTGGGGCGGCTCTAAGTGGCCACTAAGCATCCCCACAACCTCTTTCATGGAAGGCCGGCGACCAGGCTTCTTCTGCAAACAAATCAACGCAATGGTGATGCAAAGGAGAGCTTGTTTTCGATCCAAACACTGAACGGACTTATCAACCAAATCAAGAAGCTTCCCGGCGCGGGCTAGTTTACGGGCCCAAGACAAAAGATTGGCGCGCTGGAACTCCGAAATGGGAGTATTCATCACCTGAAGTGGCCGGCGTCCGGAAATCAGAACCAGCAACAAGACACCATAGCTGTATACATCGCACTTCTCCGAGATATCCTCACCTCCACCGTACTCAGGGGCAACGTAACAAACAGTTCCCCTCATACTCGGAGTACTACTAACACCGCCACTCTTGGCAATTTCGCCACTAGCAACACTATCATGGCTATTGCGGCGAGCTCTCCATAGCTCGCCGCTTAGTCCATCCAACCACCAATCAATACTCCCCCGACTGCCGTGACTCCGGCTTCTTCCTCTCTTCTTTCTCTCTACATACAAAACCTCATCCCTCGGCCACCCATCATCGCCATTGTCATCGCTACTCAATCCCATTTGCTTCTTGTTCTTGTTCTTCTTCTTCCTAGCGAGCTCTTCGCAATACTCTTCCTTCCACCACTCCCTGGCCGGCCTCCGCTTCGGTTTATTACTGTTATTTTCCTCATCCATTGTCATCCACCACTCCGACCGCCGCCGGCACTTCTTCTTCTTCTTCTCCGTCTTCGCTGTCGCTCCGGTACCAGAAGAAGCACCAATCCAATCGCTATTCGGCCTCTCTTTATTTATTTCAGTCCCAATCCACTCCATCACAAAGCCCTTCTTAACCTCCGCCTCTCCATATTCCTGCTTCCGCCACCAGTCTCTCCCAGAAACACTCTTTATCCCTTTCCCGTTCCTATTTCCACAAACGTCAACAAACTCTTTCCCACTCTCAACACTACCCTTATCAGAATTGCCCTCCAAAGCACTCAGCGAAACAGGAGCCACAACCGTCTCGGGAAGCGCACTCTCCGGTGACGGTGACAGACCCACGCCCACATTTAAATCCTCGATAGTAGTTACACTCTCGGTCTCCTCAACCACTGATCCGCAATCCTCTAATCCACCAACTCCCCCCTTCTTCGCCTCCAATCCACCACCATCGTCTACGTCCAACGCAATCTGATTCTCGGATTTCAATCGGGCAAGTCCAAAATCTCCAATCTTGGCTGAAAAATGCTGGTCCAACAGAATATTACTGGGCTTAATGTCGCCGTGAATCACAGGGGGATCCAAACCGTGGAGATACTCTAGCCCTCTGGCAATATCAAGAGCCACGGCGAACCTCCTCTTCCAATCCATGAGCTCGGGGGGTCGTTTCGCGTGAAGTATGGCGTCCTGGAGATTGCCGTTCTGCATGAGTTCATAGACGAGGAGCATACGCCGTCGTTTGTGGTCGGAGGAGAAGCCGAGGACGGGGACGAGGTGAGGGGACTGGAGCTTGGAGGCGAAGAAGATCTCGTTATGGAACTCGCGCTCTCCCTGGAGGGAGCCAGAGTCCATGACCTTGACGGCGATGGGGACGGGTGGAATGCTGTCCAGGGAGCCAGAGAAAACAGGGCCGAAGCCTCCCTGGCCGAGGCGGTGGGAGAAGGAGTGGGTGGAGCGGCGGAGGACGGAGTAGGAGAAACGGTGGGGGAGGGGTCTGGAGTCCGATGGGACAGTGGCGGTGGCGCGCTTGCGACCGATGATCTTCCGGTAAAGGATGACCAGAATCGAGAGGATGGAGAACGCGGCGACGAGGGAATATGTCGGGGAGGAATTGGGTGGGGCAGGTGGTGTTGGGGATTGGGACGGAGGGATTTGGCGGCTTGGCATGGCGGCGATGACTTCTTCAGAGATGGGATTACAGTACAGAGTGACGCCGTTTCATGACTGGCAGAGATGAACAGAGTCTTCCTGCTCAAGTGCTCCCTCTTTCGTCGCGGAGTACGTTATATAGAACAGTAGAAGGAAGTAAACATTTGACCCCAATCGAAAGAAAAAACAAAATCATATTTGGTCAATAAAAAAATAAATATCAGATATTTACAGAAGAAAATAAAAAGCAGTATTTTTTGGCGCAGTGGAAAATTAAGAATATTTGAGGTTATTGATCCAAAAAAAAAAAAAAAAGGAGAAGAAGATCAACAGCATCAAAAACGTGTGGGAAGGGGGAAGTAAGGAAGTTGAAGCGCAGCCAATGAAAGGGGAGTTAAATGGGAGAGATTCCAAGTATTATTGGCCGCTGTTTGTTGATAAAAGCAGAAAGAAAGTGGAGTAGGTAAATTTTCATTTGTCTATTTTTTCGACCTTCAACACGTTGCGTTTCGGTCGCAGCTCTATAAAGTAGGGAAAAAAAATTCTAAGAAAATATATAAAACTGTTCGTTCCGTGTCATTGGTTTGACCTTTTCTTTTTTTTTTTTTCGTCGGTCACCAATTTCTCATATGATAAAGACAGGTAAACACAAGGGCGTTTGTTTGTTAATCGAAATTTTGAAAATTTTTATTTTATTAATATTTGTAAAAAATAAAATATATACGTATAAAAATTAAAAAATTTCGAGTGTGTTATTTTTATTAGAAATTTTTATATCCCTAAATTTTGAAGAAAAAAATACCATCATAATAAACACACACGACCGCTCATTGTTGTTCCTTGTTACGTGTTATAATTTTAATCTCATGAATCCGATATTATCTGCGTTGCATTAACATTAAATATTTTATATTTTTGAAATAATAAAGTAGTTTTCTTTACTTGTTTTAAAATATTCATACTTTTTTTTATACATTATAAAACATCTATTAATATTCTTTTTGTTTTTATCAATCTTTTTGTCCTTTTAAAAGGCCAAAAGTTTACTTTTGAATATATTGTGACATGCAAATCGGTTTTGGATTGCTATCATGATAATTATTGTGTTTCTACGTCATCATTGAATTTAAGGTCAGAAAATATAATTTTTAAAACTCAAGGTATCGCTTATGTCCGCACAAAAAAAAATAGAGATGGGAATACCCGTAATTACTTTGACATTAAAATTTTTTTTTACAACAGTATATGGAAAAAAAACCCTACAATCTTGTGAAGTTTAGTTTAGCTTAGAAAAAAGAAAAAAAAAAGACGAATCTAATTTCTTAAAGCAAACAGAAAGGCGAGCGCCTAGATCAAGTCAAAGATTGAGGTGTAAATTTGGGCATGTTTGTTTTCATATTTTTTTTAGGATTACGATGGTTTTGTGAATATTTAGGTGGCGTTAAGGTTGTATAAAAATACGTGTAAAAGTTGTTAAAAGGGATTAGCGTGTAGAAAAAGTAATAAAGTGTTGTATAAAAATACGTGTATGTTATGATATTTAGATTGTAAAAATAAAAATAAGATTTAAATCCTACAAAAATGATGAAAACGAACGTGTCCTATCCGTGTTCAAATGCCACGTGTGGATGCTTGGTATGCAGTTGTTTCCGGTTGTTTAACATTGGGTTCATTTGACCTTGTCGAAGCCGACAATCACATGCTTCTGGATGAAATATATATATGTCACAGATAGCCAAATTCTTTCAACACGTGGCCGTTTACCCTTCCAGCCAATGCTGTTTTCGCCCTTTCGTCACGACGTTATTGTCTTGTACATTTGTATCCATTTGCAGGGACAGCTAGCAAAAACATTTGGCTTAGAAAAAAACAAAAAACAAACTAGCAACAACATGTGCGTCTTCGGAGGATGTTCTTGAAAGGACATTTGGTTGAACGGCAGCTAAGGAAAATTCGTTTTCCTCTTGTTCTGGAGAAGTATTATTTGAGGTTTGGGAATTGGAATTCTTCCCCAATAGTCTGGTGTTCTTGTTAGAAACATCTGATGTTGGGCGGTATATGTTTGACATCAGACCCCCAAAATTTCTACCCAAAAAAAAAACTCCTTAAAATTATACCTTAAAAAACAAAGAAAAAGAAGAAGAATAATGAAAAAAAAAGGGGGATAACCTCATCATTTTCTCAGCCACCATCTTAAGCAAACCACCATGTGCTTGTCTGAAAAGCAACTACCATGTGATGGTTTTTGGTAGTTGCAACTTGCAACTGACTATTTATAAGCTCTAAAAGTAACGATCTTTAACATTATAAGCCAAATTACGAAAATAGTACCTTAAAAGTACAACACGTATAATCTTGTTTAGAATACAAGCCCCATTTGTTTATGTCTCACCTTTCAATACAATCTCATCCCCAAGACATCTGTAATGGTTACAATTCGGAATAGGAAAAGGGGCAAGTGAAAAAAAAACAAAAAACAAGAAATAGACAAATTGCCTCCTCACAAACTGAGCTAGAAAAAGCATGAGATTCTAAACAAGACCACGAGCAGCTTATATGCTGTGGTCACAGTTCCTAAAGAATATACAGAGAGTACAGAAATTGCCATTGGTGGGCAATAAATGGACTGACCAGCTAAATCTACCACAACCATTCATGTCTCGCGTCCACAGCTTTAACATTGGTTGATACAAGGGGCATGGTACCATAAAGGGAAATGAAATCATTGAGACATTTACTTCTCCTCTCGCTATGCCCATTCAGGCTGCTGATGCCTGATGCTCCAATTTCATATATCTTCCCTGCAAATTTGACAGGCAGCCATTTTTTCAGAAATTGTTGTCAGAGGGAAGAAAAAAAAAAGACCTTCATGCAAGTTGAAAAGTGTTGAGTTGAGAATTCCAGTTTGAAATTTTGGATTAAAGATTGTGCAAGAATGAAGATACAGCACGAGTATGATGATCTTATGGATAATCCTTGAGCGGAGAGGGCTTTCCAACTTTGAGATTTAGGTTAATTTCTACGGGACATTGCCCATTGGCTTAGTTTCCATACACAAATAGGAATTTGTATTTCTCAATCATGAATTTCTATGTCTAAGATATTGTGAATAACGCACTAGTAACAAACCCTTCAGAAATCGTGGCCATTTCACAGAAATAGAGATTTTTGGCATTGTTATTCATTTGTCTAAACTTGCACTTTCCTTATGGTCCTACTTTTTTTATGCTAGTCAAATTCAATCTGAAAACCTCAAGTTACTAGACGTGCTTAAAATTACAAAAGACAACCACACAAGCAAGGCGAACACAAATCTACCATAAATGACCCAGTGCAATAGAAGATGACACTTTGATAGAACCAGGGTCTGATGAATAGTAATATCCAAGTAGCTAACCAGATAGGAATGCTTGTCTATTTCAAATTACATCAAATGTGGATGTATCCACCAATAAGAGATATTCAGGGCTTCCCAAATGTGCTTTGCAAGTAAACTAATGTCAGGAAAGATATATGTAACTACCTTTAACCCATATTGGAGGAGCACCAGTGGCATTGGCAACAAGCAGTGACATTGCAATATCTTCACAATTTCTGTAGGAGAATAGGGCATAGACAGTAAAAAATGATTCAACTATGAACATTTAGGAAGACATAGTAATAAATAGAAGTATGGTAACTCACACTTTACCCTTATAAGTTACCATCAATTGTCATCTACTGCTACAAACTTTAACTCCTTACCGTTAGGCCCCATTTTAAAGTTTCAGTTTCAATGGGAGATATTCTAAGCATTTCATTACTTATATATCAACATTCTAACAAAAATACTTATATGCATCAAAAGCCAAGGGTTCTGTGCAAGGTAAATGCATCAAAAGGAGGCAAATTTTCACAGACAGTGCTGCCACATGTTGCCCTCTCCATCCAAATCATGAGTTAATTTGGATGAGAAATGCTTCATATGCATGGTACATATATTTGCCATGATGTGCAAATGCAATATTTTGGATGTTATGCAGCAAAAATTTGAAAACAGGTTCAATTCTCTGCCTATGCTGTGTCGTTTGAGGCAAACCAATCCAAGGCTCTGGCCCAAATCAATCTTCTCCTTGTTTATCCCAGTCCTAAATCAATCACTACACCACCACCAATAGACTTCTCATCTAAATGGAAGTCCTCTTCCGAGTCTCCACAGCCATCAACCCTCCACTTCTCTTAGGCCCTTCATGAAAGCCATCCTGAGCCCTCTAATCTTCACCCCAAACCCCAACCCGTAGCCATCTCTCTTATTTCACCCTCTCTCCGCCTCTATTCAATTTTACCTCCCCAGATTCGATACCTACTCTCATGAACCCTCCATCTCACCCTCCACGTTCTCCTCTATCTCCTCCCTCTTCTGGGCGCATCGCCATCATACGCTTCCCACTTCCTCCCCTACCACTTGTCCTCCCTTCCACTCCTCAATTCCAACTCTCCTATAGTCTTATTCTCAACAGGTGCAAACTCTGAGCAAGTTGGCTTCTTGTTAATACAACTATGGATTCAGGTCCAGGTTGATTCACAATGACATTTCCATGCAATAGTCCAGGTTTGCAAACTGGAGTTTAATGACTTCAGTGAACCCGACAGCCAATCCAGATTTTGGGTCTGTGAGCTGGTCAACCAATTTTTTGACCAACAAAAAAGGCAAATTATGATCAAAATTTTGAAACAAGTTTCAAGTTGAAAAGAGGCGAAGTTTGGTGGATAAGTGGCGCAATGGTCGTAGGTTTGGGAGGGCTTAATGTAAATTAACCCTAAAAGGTAGAATAATCTTGTCACTGGGGAAAAATGAACCTAACAGATCGTAATAATCAATCATTTACCTCTCCCTGGATACATAATCACGAATGGATGACTGCATCTTGTGAGTATACATGTCCAAGTACTTTTTGTGAAAGAATGCAGCTTTTGAGAGAACCATACTGTAAGTGCCCGTCCACCAAACTGACCACCATCCTCCATATTCATAAAATTGATCACCATTCTTCTGTTTTATGAACAAGAAAGTTCTCAGATACAATAAGCAAACATGTCACCATTTTCAAGAAAATCATGATGTGCATGCCTTTGCTCCCAGATTTGACTGTTACAGAAGAGGCAGTGAATTTAATGAACTTAAAATAGTTGCATAAAGGTTACATAATTCTCAAATTGACATTCTGAATCAGTAGAATACCCAAGATTTTTGTAAAAGCTGCTAGATTGAAGGCCTGCGACGCACTAAACAGTCCACATTCCTCTTGGGTTTTTTTTTTTTTTTTTTTTTGGTGGGGGGGGTGAGGCGGTGGAGGAGGCATAGCCTACAAAAGTTGAATGAGATGGAGGATCTGGACAAAAGTTGTACTTCGAAGTGTGCATATGGCTCATTAGAACTCCAAACAAGCTTTTCAAAAAGTGTTTAAACTTCTTAATACACGGTAGACGAATCACTCTCGTATATACTGTCTCGGTATGCTGGGGTTGTTCCTAGGCATGTTTTCTTTCCGATTCATAGATTTTCTCTCTCTAAAAGCAAGCACATCGAGACAATATAACGAAGCTAGAACGCCAATAGGCGGAAAAGATTACTAACCGCCTTCTCCAGCCAGTGAATGCGAGGAACAAATCCCACCATTGTGAACGGCGCACTTTGCCATACAGCGAAAGCAAAATTTAATGTAGTACACGGAACGATTACATCGTCATCAACCGAGAAAATAGCATCCGTTTTGAGCTCCTCAATGAGCTTGAATCTGTTGTTCAAGTTGTCTTCTTCATTTATATCGAACTTAAAGTTGGGCTTGTGAGCTGCATGGTACTGGGAAAACACAACTTTCTTCAGATACGTTTTCAGAGTCCCCGGAGGCGTATCGATTTCGCTCCACACCACATGTATCGCATCAGTCCCGCTACAGGATGCATAGTGAGCTACCGATTGCTTGAGAAGAGAATTCCGTTTCCAAGTGTTGATCAGTACCGTGTAGCCACCTCTGAAAGTTTGTTTCATTAACAGCAACAGAAAAAGAATCATATTTCCAAGATAGATAGGCTAACAAGACGAAAGCATAAATCGATAAAAAATTAGACAGATTGTATAGGGAAGTTTTAACAGAAATAAAAAAACTGAGAAGAGAAAAAGGTACCTGGATGGAGAAGAGACTGAAGAAGAATAGTCAAGGTTCCAACCCATAAAGGAAATAATGCTTGAGGTGAACAGAAGAACGACGCAGAAGCCACAGATAAACAGAATGACCTTCAACTTGGTCACGGCGAGCAGCTGGCGAGCTCGGCGAAGGAGAAGCGGCGAGCGGCAGCCGTAAGCCCCTCTGTTGGTGGCTTTCTCTTTCGCCGGGGAGTTCAGACCGCCGTTCGCAAGGGCTTCCGATGCGGCGGAGACGTCGTCGTCTCGGATCGCAATGAGTCTGGACATTGGGAATCAAAGTCGATTCAATCGACGAACTTGGTCGGATCCCGTATCATAATTTAAGCTTCTCCCGGTAGATATCACATGGCGTTAAAATTGGACTGTGCATCGGCATCGACCTTGGGAGTTGGGAAAACACTAGGAGCAATATGGGTGCGAAAGGATCTCCCTTGACCCGGCCCAACGAATTGGGGCTGACGAGAGTAAATCAAGGGTACAATTTTGTCGGGCTTTATGGCTACCCGGTACAGAGATGAAAAGGTTGGGCTTGATCTGGGCATTACATGGACACTTCTTAAACCCCGATGGGATGGGTTTAGGCTAAACCCTATCTTTGGGCTTCAAAATCGTCTTGTTGCATAGTCCTCAATATTCGGCGATATACTTTTTATTTCCATTTCGTTTCCAAACATTTCAAACTCAAGCACATTCGATTAAAAAAAAAAAACTCAAGCACATTCTATCAGGCAAACGTTGTTATGTGATCAATTTTTATCGTCAAACTTTGACCTTTATTAGATGACACAGGCTTAATCGTACTCGATAATTCGGGATCGGAGGAGAGAAAAGACCGCGCATTGCTTTGCATCAATATTTAGCCCATTTCTAAGCAAGAGCTACTGAATGGAAGAAAAGCTATGAACAAGGCAATCAAAAGGGGTTAAAAGGGAGGGACATACAAAGTTTTTGCATGGGTTGATCTCAATAGCCTTCTGCAATAAAGGGTAAGGTTAGTAAAAACCTTCGGAAGCAAAACTGAAATAGGAAGCCCGAGGAGATCCAAAGCAGGAAAAAAATCTCTATGAGATTATAAAAAAAAAAAAAAAAGCTTGCTTTAAAGAGACTTGCCAGCACAAGACAGAAAAGTTCCAAAATTCCAGAGCACAAGAAGACAATTTTCGGCTTTCTCAGACATGGTATTGGGATTTCGTTCATACAGCTACTAGCGCCGGATGAAAACCCTGTTTGCCCGATTAAGAAATTTGCACGGTATGTGCATGTGAGGCAGTGCAGTTACTACAGCAGCAGCTTAAAAAAACGGGGAAGCAAAATTGCGACGACTGAACGCCCTGCGCAGTCAATTTCTTGATGCACTTGAAACAGCAAAAGAATAAAC
Organism: Morella rubra; assembly: GCA_003952965.2. Lineage (NCBI taxonomy): Eukaryota > Viridiplantae > Streptophyta > Magnoliopsida > Fagales > Myricaceae > Morella > Morella rubra. Next base: position 17,307,065 of record CM025850.1, on the reverse strand, counting down.
ACTCTTCCCATGAAGAAATTTAAGCATATGATGCAAATTAGAGTCAACAAAATGCTTTACATCTATGTCGGGAGAATGTTCTTCAATGCAATACAACATACCTGTGCAATGTTTTTTCCTGTACCCCTTGCTTCTCTTTTTTTGTTTTGCCATGAAAGCTGTACAAAATTCTTATCGACATTTAGTTATCCTCTCCATTCTATCTTCTATTCTTCAGATCAATTACTGTGACACTGAAGTTATTAGAGCTTTTCCTCCCAAGCCAAATACCAATCTTCCTTCCCCTCAGCTCTTCCTCAGATCAACAACTATGACACTGATGTTATCATAGCTTTTTCGTCCCAAGGCGAGGCGAGTCAGCAGTGCAGCTGCGAGTGCACTTCGAGATGGATACAATGCTTCAGCCCCCTCATCATCCCTCCGAGGCTTGGAATCAAGGGCGCAGTCAGCAGCAGCAGCAGCAGCAGGAGTTCCTTCCCGAAGACATTCCCATGCTACCTTGCAAGCCAATTCATTCGACAGAACATCCCACAAGCCATCACTTGCAAGGATCAAGCACTCATCTTCTGGTTCTCTTCTTGTCACAGTTAACTCAGGCTCAGATGTTACGACTGGTTTGAGATACTTGTCCCCTGTTCCATAAAACAGAACTAAGAAGTTACTAAATATCACAAAATTTTAAATACGTAACATTTCATTTGCAGCTTCAAAAATAAGCTATAAAGCCACTGGCTACAAAGATGCATAGTGAGTCCAAGAACACAAGTTGCCCTTGCTAGATTTTGGCAATTTACCACCAGGGCTTCTGTAGCCATGGTCGAATGATAGTATAGTAAGGTGCTAACAACAAGCAGAAACAATATCTCCAAAAAGGTTTCTTCCATCTCAAAAAAGGTACAAGCAGGGCCATTTCCAGCTAAGCATCAGAAAGAATACAGGGAATTTAGCAACAAATACTGTGAAATATGAAGGAACTCTTCAAATGCTATGCAAATGGGTTAATTCATTTTTTACACAGTTCCCACATCATCCATAAAGAAGTCTTTTCAACTCAAACAAAATAAATACATTAATGTCTCAATTTGTATACAGTTCCCACATGGTTCATAAAGAACTCTCTTAACCTCAAACAAAATAAACACATTAATGTATTTGATGTTCATGCACTTATGCTGCTCCTGAAGTAATTTAAAATAAGAGCCAAACCTCCCACTCAGATTCCCCAGTACAATAATGATCACAGTGGACTTGGAAAGCTTCATGTCACACTAGCATTATGCGTAGTAAATAGTCTAACAAGATTGACCAACAAAACATATATTCTCGAAAAGATGTTCGACATTTCTCAACATGGAACATGAAACATCCATAGAAACCAAGATATGAACAAGAACATGGGTTGACCATGGACAAAGTCTGTTTTCCAGCTTCTGAAAGGCAGCAGGAGGGACATATCGAAGTACACAGATTGCTTCATTCTACTGGAAGACCTCGGAGCACAGCACTTGGCTGCTCCAGGGATTCATCCCTTGGTACAGAAACAACCAGATCCTAATGAAAACTGACACATTATGACTGAACCCATCTGATCCTATTCCACTAGGAAGCATCAAAATTTATGGGGTTCTACTGACATAGGTACGCAGACCCAAGATGTATGTTACCATGATGGACAAGACACATGTTCAAACATTAAGTGGGATAAATGTACATTGCAAGATAAATAAAGGTAGTTCATGTTACTAACATATACGGCACCTGAATGACCCCAGTTTTGTAGAAATATTGTTTGCTCAAACCACTTGAGAGAAATTAATGCATGCGATTGAATGTTAAGTGTGTCATCATAAAACCTAGACGAAACAGAGGGAGGGAAAAGGTGCACTAGCTAGAAACACCAAAAACTAGTCAGATACAATGTAACCCTCGGGGGAAAATAACCAAATACGACAAAAGTAATACTATCCCTATACACATCTGCATACACACACACTCAAGCCAAGGATTGACCCTGTTGAGACACAATTATTCTAGAGTACCTTAAAATTTAAGTGGTTTTACTGACATAGGTATGCAGTCCCAGTATGTTTGTTACCATAGAGGTCGATAAACATTTCCCCATTAACTGGTAAAAAATGTTAAGTAGTTCTTGTTACTAACATACATGGCGCTTGAACAACCATAGTCTTGTAGCAGTGTCATTTGCTCAAACCACTTGAGAGAAATTAATGCATGCAATTGAATGTTAAGTGTACCATCATAAAACCTAAACGAAACCGGGGGGGGGCAAAGGTGCCCTAGCTAGAAACACCAAAAACTAGTCAGATACAACGTAACCCTCAGGGAAAAAACCAAATAGAGTGCGACAAAAGTAATAATATCCCTATACGCATCTGCATAGACACGCACTCAAGCCAATCATTGACCCCCTTGAAACACAATAACCGGATCCTAATGAAAACCGACACATAAGGACAGAACCCACCTAGAGTGCCTGAAAATGTAAGGGGTTTTACCGAAATGGGTATCCAGTCCAAGTTGTTTGTTACCAAAACAGTCAAGAGACACATTTCACCATCAAGGAACATCGCAAAACATATGAAGATAGTTTGTGTTACTGACATTTGCTCAAACCACTTATGAGAAATTAATGCATGAAATTGAAGGCATGTACCCTCACATATTCTTAAGGCAATAAATAAAAAGAGAAGGTGCACTAGGTTGAAACATTGAGAACTAATGAAATGCAACGTAGCGCTCAGGGAAGAAAGGGAAATAGGATGCAACAGGAAAGTAAAACTTTCCATCTAAATAGCCACATACTCATGCACTCCTTCACTGCGTAACAACTAAGACACTGCAGCAACATTATATTTCAGATAATTGTTGAGACCTAGGCAAGTAATCTATCTTCCAAACTTGCAGCCCCAAGCAATTAATCTATCTTCCATTAATGCATACTAGACACCTGAAATTGGAGAACTACTTAATGAAACTCGCTGGGGGGAAAGAAAGTTTGTTTTAGCCACAAAGTAAATTTTCTAGCTGCAAGAAGTTTTTATCTTTAAATCAATGGGAGTACTGGGCATCAGTTTATATGGTTCCAATGAGCCAACACTAAGCTAATCAATCTTATCTGATAGCACTGGAAACAATATTCTATATTGTATTGTCATTAAGTTTGTGGTCGAATCATCAATATTACCTGTACATATGGTGACAAGACTTTACATATGGAGACAAGACACCCATGGAGAAGCAAATTACAGTACTTCAACGCTTCTAGCGGGAATTGCAATACTTGTTACCTATCCCTACTTTACATATGGTGACAAGACACCCATGGAGAAGCAAATTACAGTACTTGAACGCTTCTAGCGGGAATTGCAATACTTGTCACCTACCCCTAGGGACCTGAAACATTACTATGTTTTTTATTTTCCTCCTTTTCTCAGCTAGATGACTTCATGATTATAAATCAACTGTGAATATGGCACCGACCAGCAATATCAGCAATGAGAGGACAAGCATATCATCAAATCTATCAAAGAGAGACGCATTCCAACCTTTTGTGTTAGCTAAATGACATTCATACGGAAATGAAAGCTTTAAGGAAAGGAAAATCACGTTTTTTTTCCTAGTTAGATCAAACACCAAACTTCATATTTCACTGTAATCCATTGGATCAACCACGAGACTTCACATGCAACTGTAATCCTGAATTCACTGTGCATCGAACATTTGGCTTATGCAAAACAGCCAGGATCAGTTGGACACATGGCACGTAACATTGCAGGTTTCCTTTTTCTTCGTTGAAAGCTTTTGCTCCACTCAGTGTCTTTCCATCTCTCACAACGTTAGATGTCCTAAAAATCTTTCACGTGGGATGTGACTTAACATCATCCATTGGGACATTGACATTCAAGTATAAGATATAAAATTGGATCCCCTACTGCCCCTATTGTCATAAACACATCATTATCAATGTTTAATATTTTGTTCCTCTGTATTTCCTTCCTTTTTCTTCTTCAGGAAGTGCTTACAATTTAAAGAGCCAGTATCATTATTGCTTCCCCATTACAAACCAATCTTCCAGAAAGCTACCAAAGTTAGTTTATAAAATACAAAAAGAACATGGTACTCTGCAACATTTAACAAACATTTGACATAAATTGAAGAAGAATAACACAAAAACGCTAGTTTATCAAGAAGATATACAATCACCATAATCCTCTAAACTAATGTAGGTTACTGCTCCAACCTCTTTTGAGTCACAAATGCATTCATTGACAAGACAAGCCTTGTTTTGCAAATTGTGAGCACTGACAAGTGCCCACAGCAGCAACAAGCATAGTAAACCTGTTAAGAAAGCTAATGGGCCGAAGTCTAATAATGTTAAGGAAACAAGAAGCCAAAGAAAAAAACACACAGCTATCTGTTTGATAAACAAATCAAAATGTAATGGTAAAATATCTCACAAATTAACAATGAGCCAATAACATTGATCACAGATCTTGAAGAAATACCAATTTGAAAGCATAAACCAAAAAAGAAGAAGAGAAAAACGAAAAGTAATAGCTGCTGATTTTACCCAGCTGCAACTAATGGCAGCGCTATAAAGATAAAGAGGAGGGGAGTCATATGAGACTCTGCAGTGTCCTAAACAGGCATGACCACCACGGATACACCTCTCATCTAGATAGATTGTCTATCTAAGATTGGGATTAACAAAACAAAAAGATCTAGGTTCATAATTGCTTTCCATTTTTGTGAAAAGAATTCCTTTCTCATTCTGAAGCGATTGCACCAAAATATTTACACAAGTGGAAGATTCTCTCTGTGTGAGCGCTTAAGTCATACCATGCATTTTTAACTGTCAATCAGACAAAAACAGGATATCATGACGATACTTCAGTCAAACGAGGAAACAATTACCTATCGCACGGGACATCGCAAGAATGCCCTCAACTCGTGCTCCATTCAAAAAGATGACTCGGCCACCAGCAGCTTCAATCCGTGCCCGTTCATCTCTTCTATCAGGCTGCAAGCGAAGGTTACAGTATCATCAATACAAAAAATTCCGCCCCAACATACATAATCAGGAAAATATCTCAATTCGTCGTGAGATTTAGAAAGGAAAAAGGGAACCAATATGGGCATTCCTTCACACAATTACTTATACTTAAATAATAATATAATCATCACACAGCAACTCTACGTCCCACCCACAGAAACCCCCTAACAAAAAAATTGTCTCAGGAAATGCCAGAAATTGTCTCAGGGAATGCCAGCTCGCTGCATTTACTCAAATCAAATTCTCAAATACTCAAAGCAGAAATAATGTTCAATCAAATTTTCCTTGGTAAGTACTTACAAGCAATCTATATGCAGAGCCATACGAGCACATTGGAATAGAGCGAAAAACATTGGACTAGAGCCATATGCAGCGTTATTAGGCATGTAGCACCATTATTTGCATAAAAAATGAGGTTGCCCTTGCAAGCAAAATCGTTACCATACAATTTCATGTTATCACTTCAGCATTACGGGCTTCCTTGTCCAAATGCATGACGACATTTAGTTATCACTCTTAAGTTATGTTGATATTGACTGTAAATATGAAAAATCTTCTCTGCCGCGGTACCCAATTCACCAAAACAGTACACCTATTATATAGCATATACAGAACCCTAAATAACATAGCAATTTCGTGAAACCCGAAATCCATTCAATCCTACTCTTTTACATCAGACAACCTACATGCACCACGTCAAACCTAAATTCGAGCGTATGTCAGAATCTCCATCTCAACCATCCACTCCTTTCCACGAGAAACAATAACGCATTTACGCTAAAACTATCTCAGCGCAAAGACTGACAGTACACCACGTGTCCACCATGGACCGCGAGTACATTTAGTCTCCAGACAATGAAATATAGCTCCAGACGAGGATAGAGATGCCCAACCTTGTGATCCTGAGAGAGAGGTATAGCAGTGCCTCCACGGGAAAGGACGGCGCGTGAGTCACCGCAATTGGCGACAATAATGTATTCCGGCAAAAGAAGCGCCACAACGGCTGTGGACCCAGCGAGTGCCACCTCCATGGGGTGGCAACCGCACTTGTACCCGATGCTCCCACAGGCGCACGTGCTTAACGCCACTTCATCCATCCTCTCGAAGCTCTCCTTCATTACTCTCCTCCACTTCTCTTCCAGTCCCTCGCCCTCCTCACGCGAGTCTCTGGAGTCGGTACCACTTCTACTCTCACTGTCCCCAGTGGCGTACACGCGCGCCAGCTCCTCCTCTACAAAAACGTGCATCCTTTCTCTACACAATGCCGCCACCTGCACAAAAAAAAACTCAGAGCGCCTACTTGTTAAATGACACCGTCGTCCCTACGTCTTCTTCGAGAAGAGTAATTCACTGAGCCTAATTTGTATTTTCAGAATTCGAGCTACAATTTTTTTTATTTTTTTCAATGTCTGTTTTTTATTTATTTTTGTATTTTAAAGATATAATTTCGAAGGAGATGATGAGCGAAATGTACGTGAGGTCCTCCATGGCCATCAAACACAGCGAAGTAATGCACTGGTTGCCCTCGACTGATCTCCGGCTCGCAAAGGCTCGCCCGTACAGAAATCGCGTCCTCCATCTCGCGTAACCTCCCAGATACCGACATAGTCCCGAAAACCGGCTCCCTCGCCCGGCCCTCATGACTCTTTGACGACGACGAAGCCTCCACGTCATCTCCTGAAGAAGGAGAGGATGCCGACGGTAAATCGCTCTTTTCCGCCGTCCGAATCCGCTTTGTATCTCCCGAACTTTCCGGCAGGATATGCGCATGGTTCTGCCCCGAGCTCTGGTTCGGCATCGGCGGGAGAGAGCCCGCCGCTGACACAGCCGCCAGCCTCCTCATCTCGATCCTCCGGCGCCGTCGCTCACGGCATTTATCCGGAGACTCGTCTTCGTCGCTCAGCATTCTCGTGAAAATCTCCGTCATCGAAACCCTCCAGTAGCCACAGTCTCCGGGAAACTCCTATCGCTGCCGACGAACATCTCCGTACGTGTATATTAGTAACAGACAGAGAAATTGAGAAATTGGAGTTCCTTCTGATTTTATGTTTCCGCTTCGAAAAACGTATGTGAGAGAGAGAGAGAGAGCGAGAGAGAGAAATACGCAACGTGTTGTGCGTTCTCTCTATCTCTCTTCGTGTAGGCCTCCAGGGCAAGCCAACTCTCGGATAGCTGCCCGGACTGCCCTTCACCGACCATTATTGTCTCTAATCGCAACACGTGTCCCTCATGATGACCAATTTTCCGAAATCGTCTTCGACTGCTTTCTAATTACTTTTCTTCTCCGGTCAATTTCTTGTATCACTGACGGAAAAAAAAAAAAAAAAGGAATGCTCAGTACGTTGGGCCAGGATGTTAATATCAGCGATAACACGTGTCAAATGCTCTAACAAGTGGAGCCCATGCTCTAGCCACAATAGACAAATGTACCAATCACGGGCTTCCGCGCAAGTGAAATTTTTAAAGGCATAGGGGGTGGCCCACATCGACTAGATTCAGACGTTCAGTAGGCTGTCTTCACGTGTTTTTGTTTTCTGTTTAATCTTTTATCCCCGCTCCTAGAATAGGGAGGCCGTACATACGTGGCCAGCTATGGAGCCCCCAACGTCAAAGTGTCGACGAGTACGATACAACGTTGACACGTGGAAGCATTTCTGGGAAATAGCTACCGTCACAGGTGAGAGCCAGCAAGGCGTCGCATCCTTCACCTGCCTGTCAGGTTCTGAATGCAGCACATGGATGGTTAAATAATAACCTCCGAAAAATCATTTCCAAATTAATGCGTTTCCCTCTCCTTTAAATTGCGAGGAACCGTCTCAGAAAATTTCTACAAACAATTCGGAAATTCGGCTCAAAAATTAAAGCGACATTGCTTTTTTAAAAATTATAAATAATAAATAAATAAAAAGTACTCGTAGTTGCTCTTTAAAACTTACGAACTGATTTATATTCAACCTTATAATTTAGCCCCAAATTTTATTGAAAATTTATCCAAACTCAAAATATTTTTCTCTTTACGAAAAGAAAATAATGAATTCTTTTTTTCTACGGTCATAACTTTCACCAACATATTAAAGGAAAGTTTGTTTGTCAAAATTTTGAAAAATATTTTTTAAATTTTGAAAATTTTTACTTTATTAAAATTTATTAAGATTTGTGAAAAATAAAATATGTATATGTAAAAATTAAAAATTAAAAATTTTAAAATATATTTATTTTATTAAAAATTTTCATCCCAAAATATTAGAGAAACAAACTGTAACTAAATATTTGATTAAAATGATCGTGGTGTTTGCTGGGTCTGTTTCTTTTGGATCTCTTTTCTGAATAGGAATATGAATATCGAGGGACGGATAACCCGGTGCACTGCCGTCACGCTAGCTTCTTCCCTTATACAGCATTTTGAAGCAAATATTCCAAGTCAAACACGTGGCAGTAACGTAAGCGGAGTCGAAGAAGATTATAAAAGCATGTGGGATGTGAACATTGGGGTTGCGGAGGATGATCGTGATGGCGCCCCACTTGGTCAAAACGTCAAATTATATCTTTCTTATTGTTGCCTTAGTATTCTTGCTTTTCACCAAAAGGCATTGGATGGAACAGACAAAATTGTATAATCCAACGGTCAGAATTATTTTATCGGATTAATTTTGGAGCGGTTTATTTATCTAATTTTTTTATCTAAAATTTTCATCACACTAAATATATTTTTATAAATTTAATAAATTTCACACTTTTATACATACACTTCACACTTTTTACAAATCTTAATAAATTTCAACATTCAAAAAATTCTCAAAATTTTAAGAATATTCCTCAAATTTTCGATAAACAAATACCCCTTTATCTCCTCTTTTGAAAAAGTGGCGAGATTCATTAATTCCACCACCAACTTCTACCACGATATCCTTTGGTCTTTCTAGTTTGGTTTTTGAGTAGAAAGTTATTTATTGAAATTTAAAACAAATAATAGTCGCAGTATCTATAGTTTAATTTTAAAAGATTAGTTAAAATTATTCTTGAAACTATTTAGATAATTATAAATCTAGAAGTTCATTTTAGTTAAGTCCTAACGTAGAATTCTTTCATTCCTTTCTTTTTTTCGAACTCCAAATAGAATTCGAGATATCACCCTAATTGTTTCTATTTTATGCCTCCTCTCTAATCTTTAAATATAAAAGCCCATGTAAAGTGGTTGCCAAGATTCCCAGCTTTTCTTTTCGTCTGAACAAATATCACCACTTTTAAAAAAAACCATTGTAGCTAAGATTCGAATTAAACCAAAGTCAGAATGCTGAAAGAATCATGTCACGCCCTGCTGAATAGTGACAAGGAAGCTTGGTGTGCTGTTCGTTAAAAACAAAATTATATATTATTTTAATAGCAGATTACGTGACGTTGGAGTCGGTGCCTCCCTTGACATATATAATTAGATCGCTAATATATTTATAATCCATAGATATTTCGATTGTGCAGAAGGAAAAGCAGACAAAACAAAAGAAAGATAGATAGCTACGGGGATTGACATTCTGTGTTTCTTTAACTGGATCGAACGCAAATTGAAGGAAAGCTTGGACCTGCATTCTTTACTAAAACGCAGAGTACGTGGATCAATTATTTGTTTTTTCTTTTTAAAAAAGATCAGTACTGGGGAGTGCTTTCGGCCGAATCTTTTGTCTGGCTTAGAAGCTTCTTGCGTACGTACATAGGTACTGCAAGTCTGCAACATCCCGCATTCAAAAAACAAAAAAAAAAAACACTAAAAAAAACGTGTTCCATCCGGTCATTTTAACATTATTAGCAAATTTTTTATTCTAACGTTATTAGTAAATTTTCTATTCTAACATTTTGAGTTAAAATAAAGAATCAATTTAATATAAAAGTTAAAAAATATCATTTAGCAGCTTATTCATTCTAATAATTTTTAATAAAAAAATTTTAACATGTAAACAATAATTTTCTATTTTTAGATAACTACTATTCACTTATCTATCTCAAAATATTAATATTTCTTTTCTTTTCTTTTCTTCCGCAGAACACTCACGCTCTCTCCCTCTCCTTCTTTTTCTTTTTCTTTTTTCTTCCTTCCTTCCTTCCAGTTCTCACCCCTCTTCCTCTCTTTCTTTTTATTTTCTTCCTCCCAGCAATCACACTCTCCTTCTTTAATGTTTAGCAATTGCCATTTTTATTGCACTGCAATGGAGAACGAAATATTTCACAATAGGTGGTTTGCTCCTCTTTAGGCGTGTGATTTGACATGGATTTTATTTTCATAACTTGAATAGTTATATTTGTTATCTAAACCCACGTTTATTTTAATAGCAGGAAAGAAGTTCACGAAAATTTTCCAAGCGTTGGGAAAAGATAAAATTTAAAAAATTCAACCTTTTTATAATAAGACAAATATTTAAAAATATAACCTTACAATAAAACGAATATTTAAAAATATAAATGTTAAAGAAAGAATAAAGAAATATTTGAAAAATAATATTTAAATAGAATAGTAAAAGTAGATAATTAAAATAGAGAAGCTGATGTGGGTGTTTTTAAAAAGTTGATAGTTAAAATAGAGAAATATGTTTTTTGGTTAAAATAGAGAACCAAATTTAAATAAGCTGTTAGGAATGCTCTTAAGAGGTTATCTATTCTAGCTTTTTTGCTAAAATAGAGAACCAATATAGCCAAATAGTTAAAAATGTGTGTTTTGCAGTTTATCTATTTTAACAAAAGTTAACAAAAAAATTTAACAAGTGAACAGTAATTTTCTATTTTTAGATAATTACTGTTCACTTTTTCATATTAAAATAATAATATAATTTCTTTTTCATTTTTCTCTCTCTCCCACTCACGCTCTCTCTTTCATTTTTCTCTCTCTTTTATTTTTCTCTCTCTCCCATTCAAAAAAATAAATGTTAAAAAAAGAATAGAAAAATCTTTAAAAAATAATATTTTAATAGAATAGTAAAAGTAGATGATTAAAATAGAGAAGCTGCTGGGGATGTTTTTAAAAAGTTAGTAGTTAAAATAGAGAAGTACACTTTTTGATTAAAGTAGAGATCCAAATATGAAGAAGCTGTTAATAATGCTGTAAGGTCTTCTCTTTTGAAAGACTTTCTCAATACTATTTTTTCTGGTTTTTAACCTTAAGAGAAGATTATTTATTTACAACTAGTGGCCTTTTCTTAAAGTCCCTTTCAAAATCGCTATACTCTCTCTCAAAACTCTTTTTCTAAGAGCATTCTTAGCAACTTCTTCAAATTTGGCTCTCTACTTTAACCGAAAAGCACATTTCTCTATTTTAACTATTAACTTTTTAAAAACACTCACAGCAGCTTTTCTATTTTAACTATCTATTTTTTACTATTCTATTTAAATATTACTTTTCAAAGATTTCTTTATTCTTTCTCTAATATTTATATTTTTAAATATTTGTTTTTAAGGGTATAGGAGGAAGAAAAGAAAAAGAAAAAAATAAAATAAAAGAGAGGGAGAACGTTAGATCTGGAGGAAGAAAAGAAAAAAAAAAAAAAAAAAAAAAAAGAGAGGGAGAGCGTGAGAGAAGAAAAAAAAATAAAAGAAAGAGAGATTGTGAGACTGTGAGAGAAGAAGAAAAAAAAAGATAAATATTAATATTTTAAGATAGTGAAGTAAATAGTAATTCTCTAAAAATAAATAACTACTGTTCACGTGTTAAAATTTGTTATAATAGATAAGTTGCTACATAGTATTTTTTAACTTTTTTGTTAAATGGTTCTCTATTCTAACCAAAATGTTAGAATAGAGAACCTGCCAGGAATGCTCTAACCATTTGGAATGCCTCTCTCCTAGAACCGGCCTCGACGGCACCTGTCCTCCCCTATAGGTCGTGGACCTCCTTAAATCGCCACCACTCGCCTCCCTTGCCACCAACCTCTCCGGTTCAGTTCTAGCCAATGTTGTCCCGCCTTAGTCCACTACTTTTGTCAGCTTTCTGCTCATTTGGGCTTATCCGCTCTCGTCTGAACTTACATGTAGCGTGTTTGTGTAGTTTTTACAACAGGTATTTTGCGTAAGAAGTGCACTATGGGAGCAGGAGGGCTACGTCTTTTTCTGGGACGGGGGGTTTCTGGATGAAAGCGATGACTGGGTAATATGACTGGTGGATAGGCTAATAAAAAAGTTCCCCCAGAAGAATTATAGATCACTTGATGCCTGAACTCTGAACTGGGAAATAGATATCATCTACTGGGTGCTTGGAGTCCCTGCTGTTTGTGATCTGTGCAAATCAAAGATCAAGTTCAGTTGCTGCTTCTTTCTCCTTGTAATGACGCGTATTCCTCAATGTTTGTAGTTGGTAATATCTTCTAGCCTAGAGGCAAATGAGGATTCCTAGATGCGAACAAGAATAACGATCTGGGCGTTAGAGCGACAAATTAGCTTGAAAATCAGAGATTGGAATACGCGTTTTTGTGGGCTAATGGGGTGCTGGGTTCCCCTTTTGTCGACTTCAGTGACTTTATTAGGGTCCTTGCTTGCTTATTGTCGTCGGTTCAGTACAGCCTTTGTACTGCTCCGTTTTCTTTCTCTTTCAATAAAACTATCCTTACTTATCAAAAAAAAAGAAAATCAGAGATTGGAAAAGAGTTGCAGAAACATAACCATGTGCAGTGCCACCACTGTATCGGAATATAACAACTTCGATCTGGGCGTTAATCGCTTTTTTAGGCAAAGATAATATATTAATATTCGAGAATAATTCAACCAATACAAAATAGAACGAAGGCCAGCGAAAAACTAAGCAGACCCAAAAGCCCTAAAGCCCTTCAATAAACTGGATCCAAAGATCCGGTATTCAATCCGGACACAAGTGCCAGAAACACCAACAGCCAGAAGAGCCGTTCATGATGGGTCGCTCACACAGTGTGATTTGAATTCTCATAAATATTGCAGATATGCTAAAGGTCGTTGTTTGCGAAATTCTAATGCGGACATTACAAGATCTTTGTAAGAAACAGAGGACGTTAAGCATTTCTTGTAATAAAAAGGACTGAGCTAATTAGCGGCTCTATAGAGAACATTTGCTTATTGTAGCAGCAAACCATAAAGATCCATGTGAAAAATCTAGTGCATGATTCATGCTGGTGGCAGCCAGGTGATAACAATTGGGCTTCTTACACTGTGTACTCCATCCTTCCATACCAAGCCTCCAAACTCAGGCCATGCTTGCCGAGCCACTGTGGTGAATGTGACCTTGTAAGAAAGCTTTTGGTATTTTCTGGTGAATTTCAGGGTTTTTGGCTCGACTTGAATTGACGCACCTTTAAATGGAGAAACTACGACATGGTAATTCGAAACTGGAGGGCCAACATTGGTGGCAGTTCTGTGAAGGGTCAAGGTAGTGATCGAGACTTTTTCTGGGAACACAACTGAGAAAGCTGGGTAGTTCAAGTCCCCTGGATTGGCTAGAGTGTGTTGGCAAGATCTGTTTGAGAAAACTTTCAGCTGGGATGGAGTTAAGCTCTGTGTACAGAGGAATTCAAAGTAATCCTGAGCCTCAATCTCATAAACTAAACCTGGATCAAGCGCCTTCATGGGGTTGATGTGTCCTGCCCCATGATCATATGAGGTTGAAGGTGCAGCTGTTGAGGCGTCTCCTAGAGGATGATGGGTGTTGTCATGAATATAAGCTGTTGTCATCAGGGCAGATTTTATTGCTGCGGGACTCCATTCGGGGTGCCTAGCCTTGAGCAACGCAGCGACCCCACTCACATGAGGGCATGACATTGAAGTTCCAGACAGTAAGTTAAACCTCACTTTGCGGTGGTCCGTTGGCAAACCTGATGGACCCGCGTCTCCGGTCCAAGCAGCAAGAATGTTCACCCCAGGGGCCACCAGATCAGGCTTCAGAATTTCAAGGGTAAGAAAATTTGGTCCTCTGGATGAAAATGCTGCCACCACGGGAGATGGCCGAATCCCCAGCCGAGTACCAAGAAAGGCTAGATTTGCAGTCGCGTTTGGACTTGTTAGCACGTAATGCTTGAGTGCTTTCCCTTCTGTTTCTCCTACAGCAACTGCAGGAAGAAGGTGACAATCTGCAACAAGCTCTTCTCCATTGGAAGCAGTGTTTACAAGGATCATTCCTACCCCTCCTGCGTCTTTCACCACCTGCCCCTTCTGCACACGGGGACTAATGCCTCGGTCACACACCACAATCTTTCCTGCAACAAGACGCTGATCCAAAGTTCCATCCAAACACAAGGAGCTCGGGTCAGGGCTACTCGAGTTACCACCCATATATACCACTGGGTATCTCTTATTTATCGACAACGTCCTCTGTCCTTTATAGAGCGAAACTCCTCGCAAAGTTATTCCATTTCCCAGATTAACCGTGCCTGGGAAATCTCTGTCGATGGTGCTCGCACCAACTGTGGTAACCCAGGGTGACACATTAGTGAGGCTGATAGGATCGGGCCCCCCGTTTCCAGCTGAGCTCGAAATGAAAACACCCATCTTCATCGCCCCAAAACCTGCTATGGACAAAATGTCACGGGAGTAAGAAGACACTCCACCGCCCAAAGAGATTGACAAAACGCTCACTCCATCAGCCACAGCTGTATCAACAGCCGACAGAATGTCCGAGCTGAAGCACCCTCCACTCCAGCACACTTTGTAAGCTGCAATTCTAGCACCGGGTGCCATTCCTCTGGCTGTCCCATAAGCATATCCCTGAAGGTTAGCACCACGTACTGGAGAGCCAGCGACTGTGGCCGCTGTATGAGTTCCGTGCCCATCTTGATCCCTAGGTGATTTATACTCAGTTTGCTCATTAATTTTCCCAGTAGCAGCTTCATACCCGTGGTAGAACACTCTTGCACCGACAATCTTTTTATTACAGTGATGTTTCTCAAACCCTCTGCCCGTCTCACATTTCCCTTTCCAGTGAGCAGGCACCGGTGTCATGCCCGTGTCGTTGAAGCTCTCACTCTCTGGCCAAACCCCAGTGTCTAGAACTCCCACTATGACATCATGGTCCGAGAGCTTTTGAGACCAGACGTTATTATTATCATCTGGTTCGAGCCCAAGGAACATGGGACTCCTCGTGGTGTGTAACTGGTACTTTGTCTCCGGGTATATGGCCACTACACCAGTCTCTTCCTCGAGCCTTTCAGCTTCTTCTTCGCTCAACCACGCAGCAACTCCATGAATAGCAGTCTGGTAACTGTAAACTATCCTATCTTCATCGTCGTCATCCCCTTCTTTTTCAGGTTTGGATAGAACTGATTTCACTTTCGACGAGTACCATTCGAGGTGATTGGTAAAAGATTTTGGAATTGCCGACTTGTCCATGTGGACAATATATGTCTTCTTGGTTAATTTGGTGTCTGCAGAGAGGACTAGATTGAAGAACAGATAGATTGTGAGGATCGAGTAAACCCGTTTTACTGGGTTTTCTGCCATTTTCAGGCGGAAAAAAAAAAAAAAAAGAAGGGTATCTTTGAAGAAGAAACAGAGTGGAGAAGATGAAGATGAAGATGAAGAAGAAAATGTAGAGGGTTATGGAAATGGCTATCTAACTCTTCAAAAAATCTAAAAGACCTTTGTCATCTTGTGCAGGCAATAAAGATGGTTGGTAGTCTCATGAATTCCCGAGTTAAAGACGAGTTAAGAGAGACGGCTAGTGGCCGGTCACCGGTGGTAGCACTTATTTTGGTTGGTACCATGGGGACACTGCTTTTTGTTGATTGTTAATAGACTAGTGGTTGGTAAAAGTTTCGGACTTTCGGTCCTATCACATAAAGAGGTCGATCACGTGGAAGATGACAATCAGCTCAGAGTGCCAATCCACCGCCATTAGAGGGGTTTTAGATTTTGATAAGTTGGTGATATGACCACGAAATTACGTACATCTTCGTGTACGAGGTGCGATATCCTGGAGAAATTCTTTGATGCTACAGGTAGGTTTTAGTTCTTGGACCTAAGTTCTGCATTTCTGGTCCCTACATTCACAAAGCTGTATGTAGTCCGATCTGATCACCCTCTAGCTAGAAGGAAAATAAAAAAAAATGTATCTTATTTATTTAATATTGTTTATTTTTAGCCTCTATTCATCTTCTCTGTGGGTGGAAATCGTGATTTCACTGTCCATGAAACACTTGCATCTTTTAGCTCTACATTGGATTTCCGGAGAAATTATTGAAATCAATGTCCTGAATCTTTAAGACCACAAAGAATTACTCGCAGACGATGGTATGGTTGATGAAGGAACATATCTCAATTTTTTTTCCTTTCACTTTTCTGCAAAATTGCAACTGTTTACCAGCAGACAGATCATGACCCTTTTCCCTCACGAGTAATTAATCTCAAGGAAACAGCAGTACTGTAGGTAGCTCAAGCTGCTTCTGAATAAAATAAATGGATCGGTGGTTTCCTCTCAATTATACTCTTGAAAGCCTACAGGGATTTCTTCAAACATTTCCCTTCGAAGAGGACAAAAAATATCTATTCGTTCCCCCCATTTTCTTTGTGTCTTCGTCATATTTCTGGAATCAGTCTCACTTCACAAGAAAACAAAATAGTCACGCGTCTTACATTGTTATTCAGTTTCTTAATACTTCCAGTGCGCGGAATCTCATTATTATTTGATGTGGGGATGGGGGTATAGTACTGGATGGAGTGAATGATGACAGCTTCTTGAGATCAGTCCAAATCAAACCAAAAAGGAATAGTAATTCTTACTGATGGTAGTTACCACTTACCACACGCAATAGGTAACCAAAAATAGGCAGCTTTTCGCTTGCAGACGGAAAATTGGAGGGGTTTGTTTGCTAAATTTTTTAAGATTTAAAATTTTTAGGTCTACTCACATTGCTTTAACGAGACAACAGGTACTGTTAAGTGTTAGAGTCCTACTTTGCTATAGTATCGTGGGCTATTGTAACATTAGTTTTATAAATATAATCTCTCTTGTAATCTTATTATTGTACTAATAAGATATTTCGGTAATAAATATAAATTTATAGGCTAAATCATTTAAATTGTATACTTTTATTATCTCTTTCTTTCTTTTAATTTAAATTATTCGCTCTTCTATTTTAATTTTTAACACAGCTTGTGTGAGTCGTCTGCATATAAATTGTAGCAGTAGTGGTAGCTTAATATTTATTGGAAAAATTCGCACAACCAGGAGGGCAGAGCCCGTGTAAATTTATCATCTATCTAACAACCCCATAAAAGAGTAGCGTCATATAAGTTATTACGAACTCGACAAATAGAACACCTGCACCATCATAATTCATATAGGCGGAACGCGGAAGACAGCTATGTAAAACTTTTGCACAGGATAAAGACGCCATCAAACCAACACCTTCACATCAAACTTTTGTCAAAAGATTGAAGCCAACATAACAGTGTGTTCTATGTCATGTACATTCACGAGCACGATGGGTTCAGCTTAGCTGTCAAATTCTGTACCATGCTCGGATTTGGTCCACATATATATATAGTTTGGGGAAAATACACTTTTCACCCACAAACTACCGGAGTAGTGACACATTGCACCCCAAACTACCATCTTTAAGACATTGCACCCTCAAACTACCAATGTTATACATTTTGCACCCTAAACTACCCACTTTGACACATTACACCCTCCAACTACTAATATTAAACACTTTGCACCCTCCATTTGACAATAATACCCTTGAGAAATTAATGAATTGACAACAATATCTAAGGGCATTATCGTCATTTTAGTTTGAAAATTTGATAAAGGGTGCAAAGTGTTAAAAATTGGTAGTTAGAGGGTGCAATGTGTCAAAATTGGTAGTTTAAGGTGCAAAATATAAAATATATGGTAGTTCATGGGTGAAAAATGTATTTTCCCCGTATATTTTTTTGATTGTCCTACAACTCAGCGGTAGCCTTCAACTAGAAAGGAAGATTAATCTGAAAAAAATTACAGAATTAGCGGTTTTTTAACAGTTTTTTTAAGTGAGCCGTTGTTTTTATAGTGGATTTTAACTTTATGAGCAGTGAATGATGAATTCAGCAACCTCTGACGGTCTGACCTTTTTGCCTTAAGAGTCAGAGACATGGGTCACCACCCATCCACTGTTGTCTTTTAAAATTAGAAGCTGCGCCACCTCTCTTTCATATTTATTGCTGCTGTAAGTCGGTCTGTCCCAGCAACCAACATTTATTTCAACGTTCGCTTACAGTAAATTTTGAGAATTTTCTGCGTTTTGAAAATTTTAAGGTAACGTTAATTCTATTGATACGTATGTTGTAGTTACTTTTATATCGTGTTAAAAATGATATTTTTTGATATAATTTTTTTTACTGTAAAGATTAAAAGAATTCTGAAATTTATTTTTTACCGAACAATATCTAAAGTTTTGCGGGTCTTAAATATAGCAAAAAGGCCATGTGTGAGATGACCAATTACACACGGTTGTCGGAACCCCCAGCAGGACAGAGTGGAGCCGCTGAGCCGCTCCCAGGGCAGAGTTAGATCAGCCTTCAGAGCGCCTTTTTGAGGACAAGCGACGACTATTTCAAAAATTTCTAAGTAACGCACGCTTCGCACTGAAAGGTAATGTTATGGGATAGAGATGATCGCCCATCAGATGATCAGAATAAAGACTGGACTCACTGATAGTTAAGATTGGCCCGTCGAGCCCTGCGATTGGACCCCGGCTTCAGCCCAGAGACTATGGTCGAACCTCGAGACCCAAAGCTGTTAAACACGTGGCTTCAGACGTTTATTTTTCTAATATTTTAGTATAGAAATTTTTAACAAATAAATATTTTAAAATTTTTAATTTTTATACATATATACTATACTTTTTACGAACTTAAATAAATTTTAATAAAATAAAAATTTTCACAATTTTGAGAATACTCTCAAAATTTTAATAAACAAACGCTCCTGGGAAACGTGCTCTGTAGTCACCTTAAATACATCACTTCCTTGCCACGCGTAATCTCGGGAAACGGTGGAAGGAATCCCCTGAGTCATCCCCCAAGCGTGGAACATAGACTGAATCGCCAATTCTGCACGTGTTATAATGGGCCTTTCAGGCCCAGATTTTATGCCAACTTCGGGGAATTCTATGTACATGATTGATTTAGCAGGCCCAGAGCCCATGGTTGTTTCAGTACAGAAAAGAAAATATAAGAAGATTTCGAAAAGGACTTCGAGAGGGTCAAACAAACATTCGAAGAGAGAGAGAAGAGAAATTGCGATCACAACATGATTTTATTCGATCTACAAACCAACCAGCAGAGTTCAAGAATCGAAAAAGTCAAATGTTTGCGAGCTAATGACAAGAAAAATTCAATTGTTTGTCGACTTCGAGAGGGTCAAGCAAACTTCCGAACTTGGTTCTGGAAAATCTGAATGGTCATGGCTCCAAGTTCCCAAGCCGTGCGCCTTCAAATTCATCAATTCCGAGGACCTACGGTCCTAAACAATCTTATCGGGCCCTGATTTTAGTTCTGGCCATAATATTGAACGGAAAAAGGAACGTAATTAAATGCCCAGATTTTTCTTTTTATCAAAGGTAGTATGTCTGTATTTATTTATAATTGTATTGGTATATTTGTAATTCTTTTGTTTAAATTATAGAGTATAATTTAAAAATAAATAGATATAAGAGTTAGTTTCTATATTATTGTCTGAATAAAATTTCAAGTAACATAAATTTTATAATGAAATCTACCTATCTCCTAATTATATCATAACGTTCAAGCAAAAATTGTAAAATATATGACCATTATTTATATTAATTTAGGCACAGCATTAGCATTAGAATGGACTTGACATTACCATCTATCGCACAGCAAACATACTTGTCAGGTCGCTGCATACGGCCATACTCTTTATCGTTGAAGCTTAATAACAACTAGCTGTCAGATCGAATAAATGTTCTGAAAATTTTGGTAAACTAGACACACAGTAAATTTTTAAAAGCTCATTCTAGAACTTCGATGTGTTAAATAATGGCAAGCATGCCTCCTAACATTGAAAACATTGGAAGTTGCAAACGGGTTTTTTTTTTTTTTTTTTTTTGCCTAACGCGTTTCATCCGTTATAGGTATTATCGAAAACAGACAGCATAACTTGCTTTTACTAAGAGTATGCCATCAACTTTAGCTCTTTGCCATAGACTTCCAAACTGAACTAGTTTCGGCACAGAAGGGAAGAATTGAAAAAGGAGTACCTGGATTTTTTTGCATTTGGTTTGTTTGTTTTTTTAATGAGGAGAAACCTACCTAGTATTATGTATATGCGACAATTGTTATACTTAAAACCGGGTTGGACAAGAACTCAAACCCGGATACTCTTAATTGGCAATAGATAAGTGGATCCCATAGATATCCATGGGTTGACCAAACCCGAGTCCCTCTGGAGGAATCAAGCTAGTACAAACTTAATAATGTGGAATATATCATTTGCGGTATAGTTCAACTAATGCTTTTAATTCTTCCGTAAAATTGAAAACTTCAAACACGCTTATATCTATGTGAGAGAGAACCGCTACAGATTAGTGCATGTAGAGTTGCCCACTTGCCCTAGCTATCAGCTAACCGGCCATGCCGGAAAAGAAGAAGAAGCTAAATCCCTTGATCAAGGGCCGCGATCGGATACCTATGAATACAATCATCCCATGGTCCTCTCTTGGACTCCCCAACTATAGGCCTTATACACTCCAAAACCACACTGTTGCACTTGGGCCCACTCCCCATCCCTAGTTGCCAAACCATGTCACCCTTCTTAACTCTCTCCTTGGCTTCCAAGTATGCCAACTCGTACCACAGTGAAGCAGAAGACTGGTTACCAAACCTGTTCAGTGTCATCAATGCAGGCTCTATGTCCTTCTCTCCAAGCTTTAACCCTTTCGCTATCTCCCTTATCACTGGCCTTCCCGAGGTAGGCAAGCAGAAGTGCTGTATCACAGTCTTAAAATCTGGCACGTAGATTTCACTGGATTTGTTAATAAATATTTTCCATAAAATTGCAGCGATAGTCCTAACCTTCTCTGAGAAGGGCAAGATTGAAGAACCAAGAACCGTAACGTTTGATCTCAGAGTTTCTCCGGCGACCTGCAGTAGATCTCGATTCAGTGTAACCCCGAGATATCCTAAGGAGTCCTCTTCCCGAAATGCTGAGAGATAAGCCTTATCTTCAAAGGCTCTTAGAGTCCTCAGCGTTCGAAACAGTTTGTATTTTGAAGACTTCTTTGCGTCTCTTTTGTTGGAAAGCAAAATGGCCGCACTGCCCATTCTGAAGAGGCAGTTAAGGGCCAACTTGGACCGCTCGTTGCCTGGATACCAACCAGTAGACAAGACTTCAGTGCTAAGAACAACAGCATAAGAGTTTTTGTGAGTCTTCAGAAGATTTTCAGCCATGTGAATTCCGATTGCGCTTGCGCTGCACCCCATGCCAGAGAGAGTGTAACTCTTAATATCACTTCTCATGGAATATTTGTTTATGATAATGGAAGAAAGTGAAGGAGAGGGGCAAAAACCACTGCAATTGACGATAAGAATATCTATATCACGAGGAGAAAGTCTAGTTTTAGAAAGAAGGTCTTCCATGATGGGGAAGAGCACCATATGGACTTCTTTGATGGATTCTTGCTGGTGCGTTTTGAGTGGAATGTAATGTAAAGCTGGGGGCAAACAGGTTTCTTGACTTTGTCCTGAAGAAGTGAGGACTTTGGCCATGAAAGAGAGGCTCTCAGCGTCAAAGGTTTCAAACAAGGAAATA
Organism: Morella rubra; assembly: GCA_003952965.2. Lineage (NCBI taxonomy): Eukaryota > Viridiplantae > Streptophyta > Magnoliopsida > Fagales > Myricaceae > Morella > Morella rubra. Next base: position 17,285,241 of record CM025850.1, on the reverse strand, counting down.
TTCTCAAGGAAGGAAGAGAAGGGGATTCTGCAGAAGCCTGGTGGTTTAAGACATGAGTAGTCAACCAAATAAACTGATGGAGCTTTAGACAGGAACAGTTTGAGGATGAAAAAGAAGATGAAACATAAGAGGAAAAGGAAATGGAGAATGGGCTTCCATCCTTGTGTGAGGAAAAAAGCTTCGATTCGACGTTACAACAATGACGGTGGAAAATCTAAGCAGTTCCATGAAAGTTGAATGAAGCTGCTTTGACAGGGGATTGGAGGGGAGGGCGTTGAGTGTGCCGAGAAGTGGATCATGGCTGAGCTTAGACAAAGATTCCATCATCGTGACAGAATTAAGAGATAGTTGAGAAAGAGGTGAGAATGGGAGTTTGAGATCATTGAAGGATGGTATAAATGGACGGGGAAAAAATTGAGAGTCTGCATGATCATGAATGCAAGTTAATTGGTTATTTCGTGTGACTTGGTGAGTTGCTGTTGGCAGGTGAGACTAGCAGGTTGTAATAATGCCTAGCAGCAGTTTCCGTGGTCAAACTCTCGGTCGTCAGACTCTCATAGAGGACCAGACATCCATTTACAGTTCAACAAAAAATTACACGATTTTCTGACGTTCTAACTTCTGTGTGATTGCTCAGGCGAGAAATAATCTCCTTAATTTGTTTAGATCACGGCCATCAAAATATATAAAGGCGACCGGATCTCTAAGGTTAAGAGCCAGGCAGAGGCATTGGTTACCACAACCCTCCATTTCGGAGATTTTTTAAAAAAATTTAGCCCTTAATTTTTAAATTTTTTAGGGTCCTTCCCAAAATTGCATGATTATACTTTGACCCCCAAAAGCTAAATCCCAGTTTCGCCCCCTGGAGCCAGGCATTTCGAAGGCATAATGAATGATGGGCCTTTAAGGCCGGTAGGCAACAAGTTTGTGGGTGGTATGCTGGGCTAGGTTCCACGTTCGGATTGGATGCTCTCTTTGACAACTTGTTCTGCGCCATGGCAGTAAAGTAGTTTGAATTTATTTTCATCTTCCTGGTGCCATTTTCGCTTTTCAGACACAGCTTATCAATTTAATTTCACGAATCTTTAGTTTATATAGGACACAAGAACATTATGCTTTTCCAGCTCTAGGGATCGGCAATTCATTACACTTCAATCACAAACCGTATGTTGTCTCCCTCTTCAGTACTCGTCACCCATGACTAGTATTTGACAAAGTTAAGCACCAAATTAATATTTTGTGGGCAGAAGAAAAGAAGTAAAAGAAAAACCAAATAATCAAAAGTTAGCTAGAAGAAGAAACCGCATATATAGACTGAAAGTCTGGAGAGAGAGGGTTCTCCTTTAGCCCTCCATTCTCTCTCGTGGTATTCGAATCCAGAGATCAAATTTATATAGTTCAAATTTTTAGAATGAGTGGAGAAGGAGTAGAGGAGAAGGAAGAAAGAAGATGGAAGGATAAGAAAAAGAATTTAGAAGGATAGGGAGGAGGATGAGAAGAGAAGAGCCAAGAGTGAAGCGAGAGCAAGGTTCCCAAACATGAGCCTGCTCCTCGTCCATGGGTCCTGGCTCAAGCAATCGTCCCCTGCATCCGCCACTGTCTGCGACCCCCTTTCCAGCATTCCCCCTCCTTTGGCAATGGGAGGAGGAGGACCTCCTCCTGTCCGCCCCCTTCCTGGCTAGCAATCGGCCGGCCTGATGTTGTTTCTTGGTTTTTTTTAGTTTCAATAAGATTAGTGGTTTCGTTTATTGGGTTTTGCCTTGGTAGAGTTTTCTCGACAACAGCAGAACGTTCTCCGGCGAACTTGTGCCCGTTGGTCGGCTTCCACAGCTCCAGCGCTTTGATGTCGTCTTGGTCCGGCAGTCCCCCTCCGATTTTTGGCTATCCATGCACCACTCTTGAGGCACGTGGATCTGATGCGTTTGATGGGTTTGTCTTCTCTTTTGGCCGAGTCTCTCCTCTGTGGGTGCTTTTGTTGCAGGTGCTGGTCCGATTCCTCCTCCTCCGACGGTTTCTGCCATTCTCGGCATGGTGGAGTTATGCCTCGGGTCTGTGGTCCCGGGTTCGATTTGTGGGTCTGTTGACCGATTGTTTTTGGCCTTGTGGTTGTTGGCCCTTAGGGCCTTTGAAATTGCTGAAATTGATGTAATGGGCCTTTGTGCCCCTTAGGATCGTCTCCGGGCTTGGATGACTCTAGATTTTGTGCTTGTATTCTCTCTCCCGAAAAAAAAAAAACAAAAGTTCGCAAAGATAATGGCTATGCAAATTGCCATACTACTCGCAGATGAATTATCCGGGGAAATTGATATATAACGATCAATACCTTATATTATATGCTTCTTTCAAATTTTCGACAAAAATCATTGCTGTTAAGAGGGGCCTGGGAACACAATGTACTGTATTGGGCCTCTCCTTAGAATATTTCTCATTCCGGTCCAAAAATGGACCATCGTAGGATTATCAGACAACAGCAGAGACTCATTGAGATTTTAATGCAGCTGAATTAACCTGAACGACCCATCAGACAGGGGGAAAGGATATTTGTTTTTTATTTTATTGGACGGTCATTTCCTGCTGCCTAACGGAGTTGTGAGGAATCGCATTGTTCCTCATTACGGGCCAGTACCTGTGATTTCGGATTTTCCCCTAGCACGAAAGCAATTATCTGCACACATATAAAGTTATAAGCCCACAAGGCCCATGGGCTAGATTCTTCAATCCACAGATCACCCATCGGCAGCTCGAGATTTGTCCTCGAACCCTAGATGCACAAACCGATGTCCGGGAGAGATCCAAACAATGAATGCACCGACAATGACAGAAGATCGCGTATCTCCCTTATTTGGATTCATTATCTTGGAGAGAGATTTGGGAAGATGCGTAGCACGTTGTTGAACATAATGCAAGCAAACCTTTTCCATTAGTTAGGTTAACATTTGTTTTGATTTATGAACTACCAAATGTTTATTCCAATTCATCTTGGAGAGAGATTTGGGAAGATGCGTACCACGTTGTTGAACACAGTGCAAGCAAGCCTTTTCCATTAGTTAGGTTTAACATTTGCTTTGATTTATGACCTACCAAATGTTTATTCCAATTCGTCGATTTCTATGTCATAATTCAGCTATCGTTGTTTTTGGATCCTTCCCAATACGAGAGATAGATAGCTCATTTCTTCTTCTTCTTCTTCATTTTTTTGTTTTGTTTTCTTTCTTTTTTTTGTAAAAAAAAAAAAAATAAGAGAGATAGCTCATTTCTAGTACAAGGAAGGGAGCTAAAGGAAGCTAGAGGAAGAGGAAACCAAGTTCAAAGAAAACAGAATCAGGAGGCGCAATAAAGGGGCTTCGTGGCAGAAGGAGATTAGAGATGGAAAAGAAGAATCACATGCGCGATGTAAGAAATGTGCTAGGCGTTTCGGTACAGTTCTTACTCTGGAGTGTGGCTTCTCGAATAAGCCAAATCTTTGCATTTACGATATCATTTTGTCATTTTGAGAAATTTTTTTTTTTCGAATAGACTTACACGTATCTCAATTAATTTTGGAATATGTATAATCTTTTAGTCTCATAAAAATTATCAAATTAAAAATCATAAAGTAATCTTTAAGAGTTAATAGCACTTAAAAAATTTCGGAATAGTGATTCTTATATGTTTATTCTCTGTTGAAAGGAAACTGCAGTGTCCTAGTTAGCAATTATAAAAAGTTACAGGAATAAGAAAACCAAAGAAAGTTCCAATATACTTGTTTGTATTTTGTTTTTATCCATCCTAAGGGAAGGATGATCCAGGTTCTTAGAACTCTTTTTTTTTTTTTTTTTTTTTTCTAAGCAGGTTCTTAGAACTCATTACATCTGAATAATGAGATTTCTCTCCCACATGTTAGTGTAGTTGCTTTGGTTGGCTAGTTCAGGGGTTTGGATAGGCTTGTGGGAGTTCATCTATTTGTAGGGACTGAATTTTATCTCTCTTTTTTTTTTTTGGTAAATAATTTTATCTCCTCGTAACCTTTTGTTGTAACATAGTATTTGAATGTAAAATTTTGTTAAAAAAGATAATATTAAAATTGGTGAATAAAAAAAAAATAAATTTGATGTTCGTTTGTAAAGGTAAAATTTTGTTAAAATTTTTGACGTTACGTTAGTTTTTATGAATTTACTTGCTTATAAGCCAAAAAAACACCAAAGCTCCGGTGACAGGTAACACCTTCATCATCTTTCCGTGGATTTGTCTTTGCACCATTTAAAGAATAGAATATTGACGCGTTTTTTTTTTTCCAAGCACGTGTCGCTTGGTTGGTTTTTTTTATTCCTTTCCTTTCCCTCTTCCGTCTTTTCTTTTTTTTTTGATAAGTCCCTCTTCCATCTTCACCGACGTTATAAAATAGAAAACAGAAGGAAGAAGAAAGAAGAAAGAGAACCGCGAGCATTATGTCTGAGACGCGGTGCTCTTTGTGCCTTATAACCACACTTTTTCTCCTATTCAAGTTTGCTATTTCATGGCAAGAACTCGCACCAACACCTCCATTGCCAATTCTCCCACTACCAGCTTTTTCCCAGTTGAAATGGCAACAAAGGGAGCTCATAATGTTCCTTCACTTCGGAGTTAACACATTCACCGACTCCGAATGGGGCACCGGGCACGAAAACCCGGCCATATTCAACCCGGTTGGACTCGACGCAAGTCAATGGGTAAGCACAGCTGTGGATGCAGGAGTTTCCCTCGTGATCCTAACAGCAAAGCACCACGATGGCTTTTGCTTGTGGCCTTCCAAGTACACTGACCATTCTGTCATAAAAAGTCCTTGGAAGAACGGGAAAGGTGATGTTGTTCAAGAGCTTGTGAACGCGGCCAAGGCCCGTGACATTGATGTGGGGCTCTATCTCTCGCCGTGGGATCGCCATGATCGAAGATATGGGCATGATTTACCATACAACGAATACTACTTGGCCCAGCTACAGGAGCTCCTCAAAAAGTATGTTTTCTTTTATTGAAGCACTAGTTTAGGGGGATCTGAAATTCTGAAGCTTACAGAATGTCTCTCTTCTTCTTATGCTAAAGGTACGGTAGCGTTCGAGAAATTTGGTTCGACGGAGCAAAGGGTCCCAATGCTCCAAACATGTCCTATTACTTTACAGATTGGTTCTCCATGGTTAAGGAGTTGCAGAGCTCCATCAACATATTCTCCGACGCCGGTCCAGACGTTAGGTGGGTTGGAAATGAGAAGGGCTTCGCCGGAACCACGTGCTGGTCCACAATTAATCGGACCTCGCTATCAATCGGAAACGCAAGCATTGAGCAGTAAGTGCCACGATTAGCTAAGCATACTGTGACCTTTTCGTTTGTTTTGCTCTCCATAATGGGCCGAAACGTGCACGTGAACTTTCTTGGAACATGCCACCGTCCGTCAGGAACATATCACCTCCGATCTTTAAGCGCACTATTCTTAGCATGTGACGCAAATGTCCAATATTTTGTTGCCATCGTCGATGAATAACGACAACCGGGAAGAACTGCTGTCAGTTCGACTAGGTTGAAGTTGCTCTATCATCTTGATTGACGCATTGGAAATCGACAAATTTATAACCGACAACTCGATATTGATATATTTGATTGTTATGGACACTTTTGGTTGAGTTGCTAAGAAAAAGAAAAAAGAAAAAACTTGGAATTTGCTTTTCCTGATTTGGTAACTGAATACATTGCTGTTCAAGACCCTAATCATATTACAAGAAACCCCCTCCCTTCACTACTTAATCCTCTCTGTTTCCGTCTTCTTAGTGTTATAATGCTTAAAAATCGCAATTTATGAATATTTTTGCAAGTTTCAATCTTGATAAAAGGAAATGAATTCAACCGAGAGAAATCTGGATCTTTTCCATTGTCAAAAGCATAAATGTTGGCTACCTAATTCCCCTTGAGTTATAGCTGTACCCCATCTTGGGTTTCACATGTGAAAAGCATTTTAGTACAAATGTCAATAACGTGACTTCTGAAGTTTCCTGTTAACAATGCAGCTATATCAACACTGGCGATCCGAGAGGGACCGATTGGCTGCCACCGGAATGTGACGTTTCGATCCGTGACGGATGGTTTTGGCATAAATCAGAGTCGCCAAAGAAGCTAAGCCAGCTACTAGAGATCTACTATAATTCAGTTGGACGAAATTGCTTGATGCTGCTAAATGTGCCCCCAAATTCGACTGGCCTTATATCCGAGGCGGATGCTCATAGATTAAGAGAATTTAGAAGCGCAATCGACACAATCTTTTCCACCAATTTGGCCGAGAAATGCTATATAAAAGCTAGTAGCCAAAGAGGGGGAAAGGAGGGAGGTTTTGGACCGCAAAACGTGCTGGATAACGACCATTTATGGACCTATTGGGCACCAAGGGATGTGGATGAAGATGATCCTTGGATAGAAATCAGGGGGTCAGGTGAAGGGCTGAGGTTTAATGTGATTAGGATTCAAGAAGCAATCGGGCTTGGTCAGAGGATAAAACGGCACGAAATTTATGTGGACGGCAAGCAGGTCGCCAAAGGGACCACAGTGGGGCACAAGAGGCTTCACAGGCTTGAAATGGGCATGGTCCATGGCGAAGTTGTGAGGATAAGGATCAGGAAATCGAAGGGAGTGCCTTTGATCTCCTCCGTAGGCCTCCATTTTGATCCCTTTTGGCACCCAAATGGGCAGCGACCTAAATGAAAAACGGTGCATCAAATTCCCAAGAGAATAAAAAAAAGTACCTCGCATGCTCTGATGGCGGAGCCATATTGTCGTATGTTGAAAAGGTGACTGAAATTCCCTACATAAAAGCGTCAGGTGGCTAACCTAGATTGGCGACTGCTCTATCAGTATCAATTAATGGCCGCTATATTCTGATGAGGCCTATAGCGTTGGTTCGGCCTGGCCGACCCTGGTTAAAGGAGTGAGTGGAAAAGGAACTGAAATGCCCAAATCTAGGGCCATTAATAGTTTCGTATCTTGCTCGTGATATTCGAAAGCTGTCTTATTTTGGACTATATGTCTTCAATAAATGAGTTGTTTTCTTCCCCTTTATTCTCTCCCCATTTTCTTAGGCACCATTTTCCTCCACAAGGAGAACCCATTCTGAAAGCCCTTCTGGGCTTATGGCGCTTACTGATATGCCGTGGAACTGTGGCTGATCTCTGATTACGAATAATAGATCGTTGAGATCGAATGCCCAAATAATTGACGTGCGGCAACATAACGTGAGGATTTGCCTTCTTTTTGGGTACACCTTGGCATTACCCTTTTCATTATTTTGGTAGGTGAAGCCCGGCACTTCTGCTTAGATTGCAATAATTATAGTTATCACGGGTGGTTAGAAGGTATTTGGCATTGAAAGGAAATACCACATTCAAGATCGAATTGGTGAATGTGAGATCAGTGGTAAGCCCCACATTCTTTTGCGTATTAGATGACCCTCGTCCTTTTAAGTCTTTCAGTTTTTGGTGGGTTTTATGAAACTTCTCTTTCAAAGTCCTGCACAGCTGCAAAACAAGTTCTCCCCTAAAAAAATCTTGAAGGGTTCACTTAATTTAGAGCCACCTTCAGAGTATTTGACATAATAATGAAGCGATTTATGTAAGACAGGAAAACTACACAGGTGTGGGATTAACGATGCAGGTCATTGTCCCAGATATCTTGTTACAAAAAAAAAAAAAAAAAAAATTGATTCTCCGTTAAAAGAAACCTCAACTTTCTATCCAGAATGCACGTGCAATTCAGAGACCGTACCGTTAGCTTGATTACCCCAACTTCACTCACCATTATGAAGCACTGTACGATATCCAGTATCATAACTAGTACTCTGTAAAGTGACCCAAAGTTTGTCTGCACTGAGAATATACGCCAGAGTCACCGTGGTTTGGGTGTTGCATAAATGGATAGTCACTCTGTTCTTTTCTTCTTCTTCTTTTTTCCTCAAAGGTTGAGATACACGAGATCATTCCTCCCAAGATCAAAGCAAGTTGGTTTTGCTATGGAATTGGAAGTGCACAATATCAGTTAATACAACATTAAGCTCAGGAGCTTTAAGTCTATCAGTAACAATATCCAGATATTATGTGTAACAAAGACACCATAGACCTGGGCATCCCAACCTTGTTCAACGAAAACAGACACATGTTGTCAGAGCTCCTGTAGGCTGTAGATAATGAGCCTTACTTGGTTCATAATGGCAATCAGTCTCGAATCTTTTTTTACACATTCTAAGTTTCCTTCTTGCTTGCATGTATATAAGCACTTGGTTTTACCACTTTGGTGTTTACTTACGATTATCTCAAAATGTAAGAATATTGTTGATTTGGTCATTAATGTGCATCTTAATACAGACTGGACATATCAATGTTTTTGAGCAAAATCGTATCATGTAGATCATAAGCCGATCCGATTCTTCGAGTGTTAGTCAGACCACGTGATTTGGTAGGTGGGTTTTAGAATTTTGGACGATCCTGAGCTGCAGCTAAACTTATAGGGGACAGGGCATGGGTATGTGTGTATGCGCATTTAGCTTTAACGAGGACTGTAATGGAAGTAAGAAATGTCCAAATTGGAACTCATGACTTGGTCGTAGACGTCAAGTACGGTAAGTGAGTTACACTAATCAACCGAGGTAGTCGGCAATAAGGAACAAAATAGCCTTACTTCCAATTAGTGTGCATCTGATCATTAAGCTGCATACTGATCGAGAAGTAAATAATCGAGACGCTTTAGCAAATTTAAAGGGCACACTTTATAGTGCCATCTGGATCTACCTTTCTCTAACAAGATCATTTTATAGAAGATGAACCTGCTGAATTTTACTTTAGAATCACCCTTCACCTGGTGAAGACGGAGTCGGTGTGCTCTCATGTGCAGAGTGTAGATAAGCTAACATATCAAAAGCCATATAGTTGGATTTGGAAACAGTGGTTAGGATCTAAAGAAATATAACCAATAGAATACTGTAGGGATTTAAGGAATTTCTTTGTTGCAGGAAAACAAAGGGTGCCTGCCTTACAATAGTACTTGACAATAATCTAGCACCGTCTGGTTTGCATTCTCTGCTTTATATAGACAGAATGCAAGAAGCAGCAAGGAAATAGCAAATAATCTATGGGCTTACATGGCCCAATCTTGAAGAAACGCGCAGATGAAGGCCCCCATCAATGTGCAGAGTGAGCGTCGTCCTATAAGTAACTGATTTCTTTTCATCACTCAGCTTGAATACGAAACTGTGCAACAGGACAGCACAGAAGATCTTCATCTGCCTGTAAGCAAATTCCTTTCCCAGACAAATTCTTGGACCAGCCTGTAAGTGATTACAACGAATTGATCAGTTTTACAAGCCCTCCAGAATCTCATAAAGATGAGTCAGTCAGTTTACCGAGTATAATATTTCTACTCACCCAAAAAAAAAAAAAAAAGTATAATGTTTCTTATGAGTCTTCCTTAGCGCGTTCAGTGGATACAGTCAAATCTGGATTATTCATATTCACTATTGTACTTTTGATTCTTTCTTACCTGGAAGGCCGTAAATTTGAAAGGACTTTCTTGCTGAAAAAGGCCATTTTCGTCGAGCCATCTTTCTGGCCGAAATTCCTCGGCATCATCACCCCATAAGTATTTCATCCTGCCCATGGCATAAGGCTGGTATGACACTGAAAACCCTTTTCTGATAGTAAAACCATCTGGCCAGATATCATCTGAAAAACAGAGCTTCCCATCCTGTAACAAGGCGCCACAGAACCTGGCTTTTAAAAAGAACTCATACAACAATGCATAGGAATTGACGGGTGTTCATACGTGTATTACCACTGGAACTGCTGGGTAGAGTCTGAGTGTCTCAGTCAAAGCTGCATGGAGATACTGCATCCTGTCGAGAGCTTCTTCTGTTATGCTGGCTGCAAGTTCGTCAACGCTTGAGTTGTCTTTCAATTTTATTGCTTCTCGCACTTCTTGTGCAACCTTTTCCTGTAGATGAGGATGCTTGCAGAGGATGTAAATGAACCAGGAAAGGGTGGTAGCCGTTGTGTCCTTTCCGGCAATAATGAAACTGAGGATTATATCTTTAAGATACTTGGCATCTGTCTCATTCAATTCCAGAAACCGTGATAAGATATCTCCTTTCTTACTCTGAAATTTATGATAATCGCGATTGATTATTTATTCTAGACCTATTTCAACTTAACAGCTAAAAAGAGATGGTTCAAGAAGTTAAAACTCACAGTCAAATTGTCTTGTGGCTTATGGACTTGTTCAATCTTGCTTTTGATTACTTTAGAAACAAACTCATCGACCACTTGGATACTATTTCGTAGTGCTGCTTCTGATCCGATGTTCAGGAATCGCTTGATCTTCCAGAATATATCAACATAACGATACAAGGTAATTGCACTTGCTTCATCGAAAGCCTTGGAGAACCGAGTGCCTTCTTCATATGTTCCACACATGTTGTCTAGTTCTACACCGAGGACGATCTTAAACACCGAGTCCAAGGTTGACTTCATAAACAAATCCTGCCCATATTCACCCACAAGGTTGAACTATTTTCTAATGAAATGAAGTAGCTGCGAGTATGACATTTTAAAGCTAAAGTTTTACTTGGATCTCTATGGTTGTATTTGAGGACGCAGCTTCAGACAATATCCGAGAGAGTTTTGCTGCATTGGTTTTGAAGACGGCGCTGCTGAAGTCTCTCAGTGTCTTGGTCGAAAATTCATAGCTCGACTCTTTCCTCTGGTGTCGCCACTTTTCTCCATCAACCGTGAAAATACCATCACCCAGAAGATCTTTCAACACGGTGTAGTGGCGCCAACCCTGGAACAGGCCGGAAGAATGAAATAATGAGCTTAACATGGACGTTTATGATCGCTTCGCATATCTTCTAAGTTCTAGCTTAGGGACTGAAAATAGAACATATACTGCCAAAATAGCTACAGAAAATAAAAGAAATTAAGAGAATATGGGTGAAACTTTAGAAACTCATCTGTTTATTTTATTTATATCCCTTTTTTTGTTTCAGATCGATGTCGAAGAGCAAACAAAAATTGCAAATTATTCTGTTTTTTCCCCTTCGGCTTTCCACTTAGTCGCTAGCTCTAAATTTTTGTTTGGCAGTTAATTTCTTCGAAACGCTCAGTCAACCGAAGCTGCTACTTAGCAACCACCAAGAGAATAACTAATATATAACTCACGGTTTGAACGGTGAAATTCGTCACTGAATATCAAAGTCCCTTCTATGACCTTTTTCAGGCGAGAAATGAATATGGTTGGATAGCAAGGTACCTTGCCGTAATTTTCGAAGTTAGTTTTGAGGATGTGTTCAACGTTGGCAGGATCCGCAGTATAAACCTCAGTTCTGAATAGGCCAAGCAACCTGTAGGTTCTGTGTTTCCTTGCAAGGTCGGTCATGAAATGGTGCAGCCGACGGAAGTTGAAAAGTAGGTGAAAAACAGTGCCGGCAACAGGATGGTATCTCTTTCTGTTTCTAAGCGATCTTCTGGCATGAAAAGCGACCACTGATATGGCTACGATCAAACAGGAAATTATTGCACTGAGAGAGAGAGAATTAGAGAGAAAATCCATTGGGTTCATTTGAGAAGATAAACTCATAATAGGAGGCTTGAAAAATGCTTATGTAATGGGGGGTAGAAACTCTGTTTTTTACTACAAGTTCTTGTTCAAGTCACTGCCCCACCACATAGAGTGAGCAAAGTTTGACTGAATTGTTGTAATTTTGTTTTATCCATGTTGTGAAACATTATAGGATAATTGTTTAAGGCTATAATGTAAGAGAATTAGTCCAGGCATTTGAATAAAGAAAGTTTGGCTTAAGGGGAACGGCGAGACTTCTCACTGAGGAAGAAAGCACGTTTTTAAAGAAATACTGTAAGGCAATGAGTTCAGTAATCAATTGAATCCGATTGGTCGCATGAAGTCCCCTCTCTTCACCAAGAGTTAGATGTGGTAGTCTACCAAGTAGCCTTGGCAGGGTGAGGGGCCAGGGGCCTTCGAGTTCTCTTCAGAGACGTCTGTTGCGGAGAGAAGAAAAAACAACCAGGTCGTTTAGAAACTTGGTAAGAGTACGATGGGAGGTGCAACACGTGAGTCGCTCCAGTAATCTCCCTTTTCGTCCCTTTCCCGAAAATTGAAAAAAAAAAAAAAATAGATGTGTCCCCTCTACCAGCCATATGCATGTGGTGCATGCTCGGAAACCTTATCCCGATATTGGATGGCTAATGAATTTACTTTTTATTTTTATTTTTTTATTTTTTTATGATTTTGTATCTTTAGGCATAAGGTGTTTGCAAACTAAAATTTTAGAAATGCAGTAAAAATTGAAGTGGATTAGAGTATTGAATCTAATGAATTTACTTTTTTTTTTTTTTTTAGTTTTGTATCTTTGTGCCCCAAGGTGTTTGCAAATCAAAATTTTAGAAATACAGTAAAAATTAAAGTGGATTAGAGTGTTGAATCTTAAAAAATAAAAAATAAAAAATGGATGGTTTGAGTGAATTTTTGATTTGACTATAATATTAAAAAAAATTGAAATTTAAATTACCGATTATGTTAGAGGTCATATCAGGTTATCAATAACAATCCTATAACGAACAAAAGTGTAAAAGATATTCTTATCTTTCTAAAAGTTACATTTCTTTAAGGACAAAATCGCTGTTTCAATTTCTTAACGAAGAGGCACTTTTTATCCGATCTAGAATAAATAAATAAAAGGTGTAATGTGTTAGTAATTAAAAATTTATTATGTAATATCTCAAATATAGTAATTTATAATATAAAATGTAAAAATTATGATAATCCAGGAAAAAATTATATTTTTCCCAAACTTAGTGGATATGTTTCGAGAGATCTCCTGATTTTTAACATTTGCTTTCCAGTGGCGGCAGGCGAGATGTAGACCAATTTGAAAGCAGCCCCAAGTGCATCGCTAGCATGGACCTGTGGTTATAAAACCTTATCCCTAAACGGTAGGCAAGTCAATCACCAAATCTTCTCCTTGTGTCGAGTGCCTTTTTCTGGTGAAGGTTTGTTTGGTATTTTGATTCCATTGAGTGAATACCTCCTCTCTTCCTTCCGATTACCCCTTTATCGTAAAGTATGCTGTCTCTTTTCAATTACTTTACAGCCGTCACGTATATACTTTTCATCCTCAAGTCTAATAACTCCACATTTTATTGATAGTAGAAAAATATACCGCTGGAAATGTAAACAGAAGAATAGAATCAGTACTCAGACATGCAGAGGATTTAAGGCGTTCAGTTACCATGCATTTCAATGAACAAAGAACCAAAATTCCACTTAGCCTCGAAGTCCATGCACAATGAGACTCTTACTAGGAAGTCTGTTCTCCTCTTTCTTTTCGTTTTAAATTTTTGTGGATAAATCATGGTTCTACTAAATTTATATGAGCACATGCTTTTGGTGATAGCACAGTAAAAGCAAGTAAAATAAGCAATGAACTTCTGCAAATAACTATTGAAAAATTGAACAAATAACAAAGTCAATCTCTTGGCTACAGACAGAGAACTCAATGGATGGGACTTCTGCCATGAACATTATACCCAACTCCCAGATGTACTTAGCACAGTTTAGCTCATACAGAACCAGAGCCAATATCATGTATGCCAGAAGTTCAATCATCCTGGCCCATTTTCTAGCAGTGGGTGGTCTTTTGCTATCACACCTCTTTTGTAGATCAATGACACAGCCTCTGGGGTAGGGCTAGGAAATAAGAAGGATACCTGATATCTTTCTCGTGTAATCCTTCACAAAAACAGTAAGTGAGAGGTCAAAGGGAAAATTTGTGATGCACTACATTCACTTCATGTATGAAATACACAATTTACGTACAGTACTGCCAAGATTATTGCAAGTGTTTTACTCTAAATGCTGTCCATAGCACGGTCAAACAAAAATTAGTCTAATCAGTGTGAGATGTTACCACAGGGACTGCTGGATAGAGTCTGAGGGTCTCAGTTAGAGCCGCATGAAGATACTGCATCTTCTCAAGGGCTACTTCAGTACTATTGTCAGCTTCAGTTGCTTCTCTCGCTTCCTCTGCAACCTTCTCTTGAACGAAAGGATATTTACAGAGCATGTTAAAGAACCAAGTCAGCACAGATGTGTCCTTGCCAGCAATGATAAGAGTAACATCTCTCATATATTGATCAGCCATTCTACCAAAACCTTGACAATATATATTCTTTGGACATCTGCTCACACAATTAACTAAATTAGTCCCAAAAACTGACAAGAAAAGTTTATTTAAAACAGAGTTTAAATGGTTCAACTTCAAAGCGACATTGAGCTAACCCCCAAGATGTTTGCAATTCAAACAGCTTCTACATTCTTATGTTACAAACTAGAGTCAAAATACCTTGTACATCCCTGCATAAATTGAATCTTAACAGTTGGATCAACAAAGGATGTCATTCTGCAAGTAAAATTAACAACACTACACAGCAGGGGAAGGCAGCCGTTAGTTTTTAGCAGAAGACTTGGTTGTTGCCCCTAAATAAATCAAGAGAGACCTCATGAACTTCAGGGATGTGCATCTCTGACCAATTTGGTTCCATGCATCTCACGGCCGGGAAGGGAGTCAAGGATCTGCATATATTCAATATGCACCAATAACTTCCCCTCAAAAAATTTCTTTTTGTAATGGTGCTTGAAAGTTCCTGAAGTAACTTTCAAATACTCCTCAAACAAATGTTGGTTTCTCAGATTTGAACACCTGCAATTTGAGTCCGAAATAGAGATTTCCATGTCATCACCATTTTGTTTTTGCCTTCAATATATCTCCTCATGATCAAGCAAATATCCTTCTGTCTTCGTCATCTTACCAAACCCAACCAAGGTCCAGAATACTTCCTCCATTACAAGGTCAGGTGATCCTTTAACTGAAAATTCATGAACAACACCTTCAACTTCAATCAAGCTGCAGCCTGGTGCTTCCTTTTTTATCCCTTTTTCTTTCATTAAGGCTCTAATTTTCTTTATGTCATCAAATCTATTAGCTTTGGCATATAGATCACACAAGTTGACATAAAAAGAATGGTTGAGAGGTTCCAAATCAATTAAATACAGTGCCACCTTTTCTCCTAGTTTTACATTCCCATGCATCTGACACCCCCCAAGTAATGCACCCCAAACAAACACATCTGGCTCCAGTGACATGCTTCTAATAAGCCCTTCTGCCTCTTCAAAGAGCCCAGCGCGACCAAGTATATCAACCATACAAGCATAGTGATAAACCTGTGGTTCAATTAAGTAAACGCGTCTCATAATGTCAAAACACCATCGACCTTTCTCTACTAGACCAGAGTGAGCACAAGCCGACAATAGCCCAACAAACGTTACACGGTTGGGCTTCACCCCAAGAATTTTCATCTCTTCGAAAAGATCAAAAGCCTCGTGACCGAAGCCATGAACAGCAAAAACCGAAATCATCGCCGTCCATGCCAAGGTATCCTTTTCCGGCATCGCCTTAAACACCTCATATGCCTTCTCCACGCACCCACATTTGCCATACATATCAACCAGTGCCGTACCCATTACCAAATCGCAATCTAGGCCACTTCTCCTCAAGTAACTATGCACCCATTTCCCATGATCAATCGCTCCAAGATAAGCACAAGCTGAAAGGACACTAGCAATTGTTATCTTATCAGGCCTGACCATATCATTACTTATAATCTGCATTTCATGGAAAAATTCCAAGGCCTCTTTCGGCCGGCCACCTTGAACAAACCCCGTTATAATGGAATTCCAGGTAATAATGTTCCTCTTCTTCATTCTCCGGAACAAATCCAACGCCATATCGAGCTCCCCACTTCTCAAATACCCAATAATCATAGAGTTCCATGAAACGACATCCCTATGTAACATGTAGACAAACAACTTCCGGGCACATCTCAAACGCCCACATGCCATATACAAGCTTATCATAGAATTATGAACAAAAACGTCATTATGGAATCCAAACTTGATAGTTTGGGCATGAATGCTTCGACCCGTGTCACCGTGCAGCCTCCTTGTGCATTCCTTCACGAGGAACGGAAAAGTGAGGCAATCTGGTTCAATACCATCATGAAGCATTTGCTTATATAGAATTAAAGACGGGGGCCAATTCGTACCATCGCCATCGTTTATTTTAGTAGCATAACCTCTAATCATAACGTTATAGACAGAGGTATTCGGGCTTTTTATGAGCCGGAAGACATCGGCAGCGTAGCTGAGAGATCCTGAATCCGAAACGGCGCAAACGAAGAGGAGACGAGTCAGTAGAAAGTATCGGTCATTCTTGGATAGATTTGGAGAAGTTACGATATGGGTGTGGATTTTTTTCAGCTCTCTCGTGCTCTTGTACTCTTGGATTAAGCACCAGATAGTGTTCACGAGACTTGGCCGTTGGGTTTCTTTCATTTCTACCCCTTCTGGGCGCTTCGAATTCGAAACCTTAGCGGGTGGTTTCAGTTAGCTTTCTAGTGAAACCAAGTGGGATAAGCAAACCGGATTCAGATATGGAGACGGGTCGGCCGGTCAAACAAACTTAACTATTACTTCGCCTGTCTCCTTGCCATTTCGACTCTAAGGACAAATGAAAAAAGTTTCAAACACAATTCACTTTCTTTATCCCAAGTACGCACAGAAAAATCGTATTAAAACAGACCATCTAAGAACTATTAAATCAAAAGCTAACTAAAATCATATGCAGTTATGCACCTAAAGAATTTGACGCTAGGACACACAGAATGCAATTTCGCTTCCTGTTGCACCCATCCTGAGTACAGGAAAGCTTGATAGCTTCATAGTTGAACAACCCAGAGCACTGGTATTCGCCTTCTTTATGCACCCCCGGCTCAACCAAATAGCAATGTGCCATTTCCTTGGAATGACGGAGATCCAAACCCACAGTAAAGTGCAGTTAAACTAACAAGCTTCAAAAGTTCAGCAAGTCAGGGAAGGCATAAGATAGGGTACAATTAAGCTATTGAGTTAAAAAACACCAGATTTTTTTCTTTATTTTCGATGACAGACCGAAAAGTCTAAAGTTAACTACAACGAATGAAAATTTTTAGGCACAGGGAGGGAGCACTTCTAACTTGAAAGACAGCTCTCCTCTAACTATACATCGAGGGAAGTTACACGGCGGTGCTCCTGTCGTCCTACAGGAAAAAACCTTCCACGGAGCGACCTGACTTAACTTCCCTGGATATAGCAAGAGCTTCTTCCATCACTGGAGCTTGAGCCAGCAACTGAGATCTTTTTTTTCCAGATGGATGGGTGGAAAGATAATCCCTGAGTTTCGAATCGCCTGTCAACTTTCCTAACTTCTCATACACTTTGGGGGCCACACGAGGATCATATCCTGCTGAAGCTATCAAAAGCAAACCCATGTAATCTGCTTCTATTTCCATCCTGCACAGAAAACAATATTTATACTGGGTGAACACCAAAAGAAAGATAGGTTCACATCCACCTTTCAAGCAACACCCTACCACAATTTTGTGTGCACGAATCTATAACATGGTAATTCAGAACAAAAGTCCATTTACTCCTATGCGATTCAGAAAGTTCAGATGGTGTTCAATCATTGCCAATAAGCTATTTAAACATCAATATTCTTCATAGTCCTGCAACAATTTTCAACTGCCAATCTTTAGCAATTCTCTTCTCCTCTGATACCGAAATCAAACTGTAGATTTTTTGCTCATAAATGTGTGTGTTGAAGTTTTCGTGGACATTTAAGTGTTATACTTTCATATAAGAAATGGCTCCTGCAATACAGGGCTCTCACTAAAGTGTGAGTTTGAAGATGATGGGAACCAAGGACTCCAACATCATCAGATAAGTGAACAATTTTTAGACAAGTTGAACCCTTAGAAAGGAACAACAGCAAAGATTGCAACCCCAAGCATGCAATAGTAATTTATACAATCCCTACACTAACAAGAAGGAATCTCTGATTAAAAATGGGATTCCTCCCACTGCAAAACACAATCACAAATGCAAATGTTACCTTGTTTACACTTAGAACAGATAACGGATAGCTTCTAAATTAAAATAATGTGTTCCTCAAACTCTGTCCATTTTACATCCACATGGGATACCAAAAAATATTACGGTCCACCACCAAAACTCAAAACCTTTCCCACTCAGATCCAAACTAAACTAATTGATTCCCTTTGGCATATCTGCCAAACAGAAAGGAAAGAAAATAGCTATCCAGGAACCTTATAAAGATTTACAGCTTTCACACTCATTATCTCCTTCTATGTAGTTGCTTCACAATCTAAGGAACATTCCTCAAGCACAAGTTTGCACTCACTAAATACATTTCATAATTTTCCTTCCACAGAGTACAATTCATAGGATTATCACAAGAGGAATCAGATACCATCAATGTTCAAAAATAATCTAACTTAGTGGTTCAACTTTTACAGAAGTTCATAAATCTTGTCATCTAACGTTATAGGAAACTAATGGGAAAAAGAAAGAAGGATAAACCTTAGACACTGCAATTTCTTTAAACATGACTAATCTTAATAGGTAGCATCCTATGCAGAAGTTTCTGAATTTGTGACTAGAAACTACAAAGAAGAAGAAACAACTCACTGAACGGCAAATATTTTTCGGCAGTTGAAGAAAGCTCTACTGGGATTTTGTGCTGTTTAGAAACTCTAAAATACAGCAATTGACAAGTCTATTATTAGGAGTATAGAAGGGTGTTAGGATAAATTTCTTTTCCACGCACATGATGCCGCCTATGTATGCCCTTTTTATCATACTAAAAAAGTTCTCCACGTTTGTTCCTATGGTGTATCCGATTTATCGAGCACACCTATACAGTGAGCACCTCACATCAATGCTAACACCAACTCTATAGCACACGAGTTGAAATTGTCATATTGCCTTGTTCAACATTTCATGTTGATGTCGAATGACTCAAATTCTTGTACACTTGCATGAAATTGGCAACAAAACTTGTGCTGCATCCTCACGACATGGATTCTTTTCTGAAAAGCACTTCAGCACCAAGACCCCCATTCTCATTAATCAAAAACCTCTATTAAATCACGATAGGTCTAAAAGCTTAAGCTGACAGGAGAATGTGAATTTAATCATTTCAGTTAGGGTAAAATGTAAATACCATACTTGTGCTTTTGGCAAAATTGATTTTAGGACCCAATCTTCCAAATTTTTGGATTTATGGCACGTGCTAGCACCTTTAGTGGAATAGGGACCTCACTCTAATTTCCGTCAATTAAGTGACAGAAATATCTCACATGGCATCCTGGTTAATTCCCACATAGGCAATGCAAGATGCCACGTGGGATATTTTTGAAAATTAATTGGCAAAAATCAGGATATGGTTTCTATACCAGTAATGGTGCTAGCCCAGGTTCTAAATCCAAAAATTTGGACGCACGAGTACTAATTTTGCCAAAAGGACAGGTACAATATCTACATTTCTTCGTTTAATTTATATTCTACTACTCCCTCTCATGTATAGGCTGAACTTCCCTTAATTAACTAGGCCCAATCTGCAAAATATCTAATCCACACAGAAGTTAAAGGAGAATCAAGATTCTCCTCAACTTGCTACCCAGAGAGAGAAAGAAACCAGTAATGTCATGTACTTTACACTGGTAGCATTGAATGCATGTGGCTGGAGTCAAGGTTCAGTCCTTAAAGTGTGGAGCCTGGGTTCGAACTTACAACCTCTGCCTTGATACCATGTTAGATCATCACTTGTCCTAAAAGCGTAAGATAATAGTATAAGGTGAATTTAATCATTTAATTATATTCTAATGGTGTCAAAGAGCTCCAAAAACTCTAAGTTATCCTAAAGAGATTAGATATATCACGGTAAATGAGAGGAAATTATTCACGTTTTTTGTTTTAATCATCTTCAAGTCCTAGTAAAGCTCCGAAAAGCAGTTATAACATGAGTTAATGGCAAGATAGCATCAAGCATCAACATTCTGAAATTTCTTATATATGCATCTCACTAAAGAGCATGAACAAAAACAAAGCAAGAACTATAAATGGAAATCAACCGTACTGACTCCAAGAAGAATCAAGACATATAATGTACCTCCGAGAAAAAGGAAGCTTTAGGAAAAGAATGGACATTGTGTTGACAATATCAGGCATAATAAACTGATAGAGTACGAGTTGTACAATTGCAAGCCACAGGTTCTTTGTAATCGCCTCCGCCGAATGTCGAGCCACAGCATGTGCAACCTAATCAACTCAAAACAAAGTCGGTCACATGATTGTTTTAAAGAACTCTAAACAATCAGCAATCTATAGCGCTCCCCCACACACCCCCCCCCCCAAAAAAAAAAACTATTTTATAGGACAACAATGGAGAGCTGAAAAATCCGTATTTCTACCTCATGCCCAAGTATTGTTGCTATCTCAGCATCAGTTCTAAAATGCTCGAGCAAACCCGTAAACACAACAATCTTCCCACCAGGTAAGCAGAATGCATTAACGACAGGTTCATTAACCACCAAAACCTCCCAATTCAATCCTTCCAA
>CM025850.1:17042089-17264570 GCA_003952965.2 Morella rubra | reverse complement strand
TGAGTTATAGTAAACTATACTGTGCCGGAAAATATAGCATAACAACGTGTAAAGGTATAAAGAGTGAATATAAGGGAGAATTTGGTGAATACTTTTAGGGTGACACAATACATCACTCGTTAATTAATTATTTTATTAGAGAATGCCGCTCGATTTCAATTCTCTCATTTGGGTTTTTAGTAATCGGATGCATTAACGAGATGAAATGAGATTCAAAACACAATATAAAGTGAAACACAAAATCTCTAGTTTTAAGACCTAAAGCTCACACTCGCGTTTTTTTTACGCGGGCTTGATTAGGTTGTAATTTCTAAACACTCAAGTCGGCCTATTAAGACATAAAATATTTTCTATATAACGTATATTATTTTACCAAAACGTAGAAAAATCTGGGGCTTACAGTCAAACCGAAGCTGCTATAATGAGTTGATAATCAAACCTAAGCGAATATCTAATATGCACTACTAAGCTTTGGATTAACTGAAACACTCGATGATTAAATACGTTAAAATTATAAAGTGAATTAAACTAAAAACAATCAATTATTAATATCAAACTTTTTAAGGAGGAAAATATGAAAATATGGTACAAATGAGACAATAAGCGAAGGTATTCTGTTGTCCTGAGGTGGGTAAAATCTTGGAATATTCGGGTATGAATATAAGTTCATTTGAAGGGATCATAAGATGTGAATCACATCCATCTTCGCCAAAGGATCTCGCATGTTACTACAAGAAACTCAACAGTAGTTTCTGAATATAGTACCGAATAGCAAACTATAGATAAAGAGGTATAAGTGTATTGTGCTCACAATTTAGCGATAGATGTCTGGCTCATGGCGCAACTGCGTAGCAAGCGAACCGAGAAGTTGAAGTAACGGTCGAAGAAAGAACACGTGCTGTCATCGGCACTGTGTAAATCCATCTTTACGATTATCTAGACTGATACGGATATCATTGTTTCAATGAGGATACTACAAAAGAGGACTTCGAGTCTATGGTCACTGGTTCAAATATAGGAATTATTCACTCGAGAGGTTCAAATTAGAGTAAATCCAATTTGGGTCTCAGAGATTAGAACATGCTAGACAAAATCTCATAATGGAGAGGCTTGAAAAAATGCTTATGTGAACTTCGAGAGGCGATTAAGCTGAAGTCTGTTTTTTTCTTATACGATTTACACATGTTCCATTTGTGATACCACCAGACACCTTTGGTGTCTTAGACAACCCAGCGGCACATTAGACTGTTACGTACAAAAACTAATTTGACTATATGTGTGTAATTTTGTTTTATCTCATTCAAGAAAATAAGTAGAAAGCGAAATGTGAAATTTACAAAAGATAGGTTGAACTTGTTTTATGTGCTGATAGAAAACAACTAGGTTAAGAGCACTCTCAAGTCCAAGCATTTTGGAATTATGAAGGGATCTATAGCGTTATAGTGGGGTTCACGTGACAGTATTTTCCACTTTGTCATACCGTGTATGAAAGCACAGTTTGTTTAAAAAAGAAGATACCTTTTGCTAAGTATCAGAACGCCATAATGAGTTCAGTAATCAATTGAATCCGATTGGTCGCATGAAGTCCCCTCTCTTCACCAAGAGTTGATGTGGAGTCTCAAGAATAACTCATCCTCGTAGAGTGTTGTGTGAGGTGGGCGCAGGTCAGGGGCCTTTCGAGTTCTAAACTTGCAGACAAACGTAGTAAGCAGGTGATCTGTGACGGAAGAGTGTAAGATAAAATAAACTTACACCAACGTGTTACGAATATAACATTTGGTGAGAGATTACTGATCTACTAGAGGAGGTACAAGACCGTGCAATCGCTCCAGTATGGCTCTCACACCGGTTTTTTTTCGTTTCGCAAATCTTCGGTGTTAATATAACTCAGAGCAATAAATAAGAAAAAGAAGATATTAGGTTTGACATTCATCATAACTAGGCCGTGTGAAAAACTCTTGCCATTAGTGTGTTGAACATGCTAATTCTGAGGAACCCTTATGCGATATGGTGGTAAATGAATTCTACTTTCTAATATTTTTATCTTTTTTAATTTTTTATGAATATGTGTGCTCATCTGTTAGGCTCCGATAATGATGTATAATCGGCTAAATATAAAGTTTTTAGCCAAGATTGCAAGTGAGAGAGAAATTGACGTAGATGGATATAGAGACTTAATCAAGCAATTATGCGATACTCTTTTACATATTATTGGCAATCTTGTATTTATAACTCTTCTTCTAAGAACTTTGTATAGTACAGTTGGGTGCAAAAAGGATTCAATATAACATATAAATGCATAAAAACAAAATTCACGAGATTTTAGATAACTAAACAAGAATATAATTAAAGTGGAGATATATAATTGTTTCTGGATACTTTAAACGATAAAACTATATAGAATGCAAGTTTTAAGAGGGATGAATATTTATAGATAGAAACTCGTGACTAAAAGACTTCAACAAAAAATTGTGAACAAAATGTTTATTATAATATAGATTATTGTTAGAGCGATAAATTAATTTCAGCGTAATTATAGGTAGCCCAATCCCATTAATACCGCCATTGATAGTATAAAAAAGTAATGCTGGTTTACTTATCAGTTTCATAGAAATCAGTGTACTCATTTCTTTATGTATCATGAAAAAAAATCGGCTGGTTTCAATTTTCCTTAACCGAGGGTACGAGCACTTCTCATAGTTTTATATGGCCGTATCTAACACTATTAATCCATAAGAGAGGTAATTTGTGTTCAGTCAATTAAATAGCATTTTCTGATTATAAATGTAATACAAGTCCCACTCAAAATATATAAGTAGAAGCTATGTATTACACCATAAAAAGATAGATCACAGAAATAATCAATAGTGCAAAACACGGCAGAAAAGAAATGTTATTATCTATTTCATCCACCTCAACACTTGAGTGGTATATGAGATTTCGATGGTTGCATTAGTCCATGTGTACAGAAATCCCGTGCTTTCACCGACGTGTGGCTTCAGGCGTAGATGTAGTAATATCTATTATGAGTGAACACAGACAAAACTGCGAAGATGAAGCTTACATCAATTCGCTAAGCATGGCGAAACCTGTATAGTATAAAAAACCGTTCAACTTCTCAAACACGGTAAGGGAAAATTTCATCATAAAGAAGGATACGCAAGCCTAGTTGCAAAACTCGTTATAAGACTCGTTATCGTCTGCTTTAGTGTCGGGGCATGATGTCCAAATTTTTCCATGGATGGATACGCTGCTTAGTTTGTGAGTGTGTAATATGTTTGTCACTTTTCGGTTTGAATGAATACACATAATACTCATATAAGTTCCTCTTTCCTGACCTATGCTATTTGTTCTGGAGAGGGTACTGGTCATGCCATTTTCCACATATTTGTAACATTGTTTAATCAGGATGGGTCCTCACGGTTCCACATAATCTTGCAGTTTTCTCATGATAACAAGTTGCTCACTCAACTTACCAACATTTTTCCATGAATAGGTAAGGAAATTCACCTAAAACAGCGGATTGGGAGGAACAGTCAGGCAAGCTAGTACGACTACGATACCATGTAATCACGCAGTGATGTTCATGACACATTTGTTGAAGAAATTTAAGGGCGCTCTAGTACTGTACCGAAATAGTCTCGATTCTCCTCGCAATGCTATTATATATAATGAAATACCCTAAAATTCTCATTATCTCTTGATAGCATCCACTCTGCCAGTCACAATGAATGCACTTTTTCTAGAGAGATTAGTTACTAGTTGTTCTCGGTCCACACCA
This sequence comes from Morella rubra, assembly GCA_003952965.2. Lineage (NCBI taxonomy): Eukaryota > Viridiplantae > Streptophyta > Magnoliopsida > Fagales > Myricaceae > Morella > Morella rubra. Next base: position 17,260,789 of record CM025850.1, on the reverse strand, counting down.
CAATTATTTTTTTCGGGGTTTTTAAAAAATTTTTGTGGATAAATCATGGTTCTACTAAATTTATATGAGCACATGCTTTTGGTGATAGCACAGTAAAAGCAAGTAAAATAAGCAATGAACTTCTGCAAATAACTATTGAAAAATTGAACAAATAACAAAGTCAATCTCTTGGCTACAGACAGAGAACTCAATGGATGGGACTTCTGCCATGAACATTATACCCAACTCCCAGATGTACTTAGCACAGTTTAGCTCATACAGAACCAGAGCCAATATCATGTATGCCAGAAGTTCAATCATCCTGGCCCATTTTCTAGCAGTGGGTGGTCTTTTGCTATCACACCTCTTTTGTAGATCAATGACACAGCCTCTGGGGTAGGGCTAGGAAATAAGAAGGATACCTGATATCTTTCTCGTGTAATCCTTCACAAAAACAGTAAGTGAGAGGTCAAAGGGAAAATTTGTGATGCACTACATTCACTTCATGTATGAAATACACAATTTACGTACAGTACTGCCAAGATTATTGCAAGTGTTTTACTCTAAATGCTGTCCATAGCACGGTCAAACAAAAATTAGTCTAATCAGTGTGAGATGTTACCACAGGGACTGCTGGATAGAGTCTGAGGGTCTCAGTTAGAGCCGCATGAAGATACTGCATCTTCTCAAGGGCTACTTCAGTACTATTGTCAGCTTCAGTTGCTTCTCTCGCTTCCTCTGCAACCTTCTCTTGAACGAAAGGATATTTACAGAGCATGTTAAAGAACCAAGTCAGCACAGATGTGTCCTTGCCAGCAATGATAAGAGTAACATCTCTCATATATTGATCAGCCATTCTACCAAAACCTTGACAATATATATTCTTTGGACATCTGCTCACACAATTAACTAAATTAGTCCCAAAAACTGACAAGAAAAGTTTATTTAAAACAGAGTTTAAATGGTTCAACTTCAAAGCGACATTGAGCTAACCCCCAAGATGTTTGCAATTCAAACAGCTTCTACATTCTTATGTTACAAACTAGAGTCAAAATACCTTGTACATCCCTGCATAAATTGAATCTTAACAGTTGGATCAACAAAGGATGTCATTCTGCAAGTAAAATTAACAACACTACACAGCAGGGGAAGGCAGCCGTTAGTTTTTAGCAGAAGACTTGGTTGTTGCCCCTAAATAAATCAAGAGAGACCTCATGAACTTCAGGGATGTGCATCTCTGACCAATTTGGTTCCATGCATCTCACGGCCGGGAAGGGAGTCAAGGATCTGCATATATTCAATATGCACCAATAACTTCCCCTCAAAAAATTTCTTTTTGTAATGGTGCTTGAAAGTTCCTGAAGTAACTTTCAAATACTCCTCAAACAAATGTTGGTTTCTCAGATTTGAACACCTGCAATTTGAGTCCGAAATAGAGATTTCCATGTCATCACCATTTTGTTTTTGCCTTCAATATATCTCCTCATGATCAAGCAAATATCCTTCTGTCTTCGTCATCTTACCAAACCCAACCAAGGTCCAGAATACTTCCTCCATTACAAGGTCAGGTGATCCTTTAACTGAAAATTCATGAACAACACCTTCAACTTCAATCAAGCTGCAGCCTGGTGCTTCCTTTTTTATCCCTTTTTCTTTCATTAAGGCTCTAATTTTCTTTATGTCATCAAATCTATTAGCTTTGGCATATAGATCACACAAGTTGACATAAAAAGAATGGTTGAGAGGTTCCAAATCAATTAAATACAGTGCCACCTTTTCTCCTAGTTTTACATTCCCATGCATCTGACACCCCCCAAGTAATGCACCCCAAACAAACACATCTGGCTCCAGTGACATGCTTCTAATAAGCCCTTCTGCCTCTTCAAAGAGCCCAGCGCGACCAAGTATATCAACCATACAAGCATAGTGATAAACCTGTGGTTCAATTAAGTAAACGCGTCTCATAATGTCAAAACACCATCGACCTTTCTCTACTAGACCAGAGTGAGCACAAGCCGACAATAGCCCAACAAACGTTACACGGTTGGGCTTCACCCCAAGAATTTTCATCTCTTCGAAAAGATCAAAAGCCTCGTGACCGAAGCCATGAACAGCAAAAACCGAAATCATCGCCGTCCATGCCAAGGTATCCTTTTCCGGCATCGCCTTAAACACCTCATATGCCTTCTCCACGCACCCACATTTGCCATACATATCAACCAGTGCCGTACCCATTACCAAATCGCAATCTAGGCCACTTCTCCTCAAGTAACTATGCACCCATTTCCCATGATCAATCGCTCCAAGATAAGCACAAGCTGAAAGGACACTAGCAATTGTTATCTTATCAGGCCTGACCATATCATTACTTATAATCTGCATTTCATGGAAAAATTCCAAGGCCTCTTTCGGCCGGCCACCTTGAACAAACCCCGTTATAATGGAATTCCAGGTAATAATGTTCCTCTTCTTCATTCTCCGGAACAAATCCAACGCCATATCGAGCTCCCCACTTCTCAAATACCCAATAATCATAGAGTTCCATGAAACGACATCCCTATGTAACATGTAGACAAACAACTTCCGGGCACATCTCAAACGCCCACATGCCATATACAAGCTTATCATAGAATTATGAACAAAAACGTCATTATGGAATCCAAACTTGATAGTTTGGGCATGAATGCTTCGACCCGTGTCACCGTGCAGCCTCCTTGTGCATTCCTTCACGAGGAACGGAAAAGTGAGGCAATCTGGTTCAATACCATCATGAAGCATTTGCTTATATAGAATTAAAGACGGGGGCCAATTCGTACCATCGCCATCGTTTATTTTAGTAGCATAACCTCTAATCATAACGTTATAGACAGAGGTATTCGGGCTTTTTATGAGCCGGAAGACATCGGCAGCGTAGCTGAGAGATCCTGAATCCGAAACGGCGCAAACGAAGAGGAGACGAGTCAGTAGAAAGTATCGGTCATTCTTGGATAGATTTGGAGAAGTTACGATATGGGTGTGGATTTTTTTCAGCTCTCTCGTGCTCTTGTACTCTTGGATTAAGCACCAGATAGTGTTCACGAGACTTGGCCGTTGGGTTTCTTTCATTTCTACCCCTTCTGGGCGCTTCGAATTCGAAACCTTAGCGGGTGGTTTCAGTTAGCTTTCTAGTGAAACCAAGTGGGATAAGCAAACCGGATTCAGATATGGAGACGGGTCGGCCGGTCAAACAAACTTAACTATTACTTCGCCTGTCTCCTTGCCATTTCGACTCTAAGGACAAATGAAAAAAGTTTCAAACACAATTCACTTTCTTTATCCCAAGTACGCACAGAAAAATCGTATTAAAACAGACCATCTAAGAACTATTAAATCAAAAGCTAACTAAAATCATATGCAGTTATGCACCTAAAGAATTTGACGCTAGGACACACAGAATGCAATTTCGCTTCCTGTTGCACCCATCCTGAGTACAGGAAAGCTTGATAGCTTCATAGTTGAACAACCCAGAGCACTGGTATTCGCCTTCTTTATGCACCCCCGGCTCAACCAAATAGCAATGTGCCATTTCCTTGGAATGACGGAGATCCAAACCCACAGTAAAGTGCAGTTAAACTAACAAGCTTCAAAAGTTCAGCAAGTCAGGGAAGGCATAAGATAGGGTACAATTAAGCTATTGAGTTAAAAAACACCAGATTTTTTTCTTTATTTTCGATGACAGACCGAAAAGTCTAAAGTTAACTACAACGAATGAAAATTTTTAGGCACAGGGAGGGAGCACTTCTAACTTGAAAGACAGCTCTCCTCTAACTATACATCGAGGGAAGTTACACGGCGGTGCTCCTGTCGTCCTACAGGAAAAAACCTTCCACGGAGCGACCTGACTTAACTTCCCTGGATATAGCAAGAGCTTCTTCCATCACTGGAGCTTGAGCCAGCAACTGAGATCTTTTTTTTCCAGATGGATGGGTGGAAAGATAATCCCTGAGTTTCGAATCGCCTGTCAACTTTCCAAACTTCTCATACACTTTGGGGGCCACACGAGGATATATATGAAGCTATCAAAAGCAAACCCATGTAAACCTGCTTCTATTTCCATCCTGCACAGAAAACAATATTTATACTGGGTGAACACCAAAAGAAAGATAGGTTCACATCCACCTTTCAAGCAACACCCTACCACAATTTTGTGTGCACGAATCTATAACATGGTAATTCAGAACAAAAGTCCATTTACTCCTATGCGATTCAGAAAGTTCAGATGGTGTTCAATCATTGCCAATAAGCTATTTAAACATCAATATTCTTCATAGTCCTGCAACAATTTTCAACTGCCAATCTTTAGCAATTCTCTTCTCCTCTGATACCGAAATCAAACTGTAGATTTTTTGCTCATAAATGTGTGTGTTGAAGTTTTCGTGGACATTTAAGTGTTATACTTTCATATAAGAAATGGCTCCTGCAATACAGGGCTCTCACTAAAGTGTGAGTTTGAAGATGATGGGAACCAAGGACTCCAACATCATCAGATAAGTGAACAATTTTTAGACAAGTTGAACCCTTAGAAAGGAACAACAGCAAAGATTGCAACCCCAAGCATGCAATAGTAATTTATACAATCCCTACACTAACAAGAAGGAATCTCTGATTAAAAATGGGATTCCTCCCACTGCAAAACACAATCACAAATGCAAATGTTACCTTGTTTACACTTAGAACAGATAACGGATAGCTTCTAAATTAAAATAATGTGTTCCTCAAACTCTGTCCATTTTACATCCACATGGGATACCAAAAAATATTACGGTCCACCACCAAAACTCAAAACCTTTCCCACTCAGATCCAAACTAAACTAATTGATTCCCTTTGGCATATCTGCCAAACAGAAAGGAAAGAAAATAGCTATCCAGGAACCTTATAAAGATTTACAGCTTTCACACTCATTATCTCCTTCTATGTAGTTGCTTCACAATCTAAGGAACATTCCTCAAGCACAAGTTTGCACTCACTAAATACATTTCATAATTTTCCTTCCACAGAGTACAATTCATAGGATTATCACAAGAGGAATCAGATACCATCAATGTTCAAAAATAATCTAACTTAGTGGTTCAACTTTTACAGAAGTTCATAAATCTTGTCATCTAACGTTATAGGAAACTAATGGGAAAAAGAAAGAAGGATAAACCTTAGACACTGCAATTTCTTTAAACATGACTAATCTTAATAGGTAGCATCCTATGCAGAAGTTTCTGAATTTGTGACTAGAAACTACAAAGAAGAAGAAACAACTCACTGAACGGCAAATATTTTTCGGCAGTTGAAGAAAGCTCTACTGGGATTTTGTGCTGTTTAGAAACTCTAAAATACAGCAATTGACAAGTCTATTATTAGGAGTATAGAAGGGTGTTAGGATAAATTTCTTTTCCACGCACATGATGCCGCCTATGTATGCCCTTTTTATCATACTAAAAAAGTTCTCCACGTTTGTTCCTATGGTGTATCCGATTTATCGAGCACACCTATACAGTGAGCACCTCACATCAATGCTAACACCAACTCTATAGCACACGAGTTGAAATTGTCATATTGCCTTGTTCAACATTTCATGTTGATGTCGAATGACTCAAATTCTTGTACACTTGCATGAAATTGGCAACAAAACTTGTGCTGCATCCTCACGACATGGATTCTTTTCTGAAAAGCACTTCAGCACCAAGACCCCCATTCTCATTAATCAAAAACCTCTATTAAATCACGATAGGTCTAAAAGCTTAAGCTGACAGGAGAATGTGAATTTAATCATTTCAGTTAGGGTAAAATGTAAATACCATACTTGTGCTTTTGGCAAAATTGATTTTAGGACCCAATCTTCCAAATTTTTGGATTTATGGCACGTGCTAGCACCTTTAGTGGAATAGGGACCTCACTCTAATTTCCGTCAATTAAGTGACAGAAATATCTCACATGGCATCCTGGTTAATTCCCACATAGGCAATGCAAGATGCCACGTGGGATATTTTTGAAAATTAATTGGCAAAAATCAGGATATGGTTTCTATACCAGTAATGGTGCTAGCCCAGGTTCTAAATCCAAAAATTTGGACGCACGACTAATTTTGCCAAAAGGACAGGTACAATATCTACATTTCTTCGTTTAATTTATATTCTACTACTCCCTCTCATGTATAGGCTGAACTTCCCTTAATTAACTAGGCCCAATCTGCAAAATATCTAATCCACACAGAAGTTAAAGGAGAATCAAGATTCTCCTCAACTTGCTACCCAGAGAGAGAAAGAAACCAGTAATGTCATGTACTTTACACTGGTAGCATTGAATGCATGTGGCTGGAGTCAAGGTTCAGTCCTTAAAGTGTGGAGCCTGGGTTCGAACTTACAACCTCTGCCTTGATACCATGTTAGATCATCACTTGTCCTAAAAGCGTAAGATAATAGTATAAGGTGAATTTAATCATTTAATTATATTCTAATGGTGTCAAAGAGCTCCAAAAACTCTAAGTTATCCTAAAGAGATTAGATATATCACGGTAAATGAGAGGAAATTATTCACGTTTTTTGTTTTAATCATCTTCAAGTCCTAGTAAAGCTCCGAAAAGCAGTTATAACATGAGTTAATGGCAAGATAGCATCAAGCATCAACATTCTGAAATTTCTTATATATGCATCTCACTAAAGAGCATGAACAAAAACAAAGCAAGAACTATAAATGGAAATCAACCGTACTGACTCCAAGAAGAATCAAGACATATAATGTACCTCCGAGAAAAAGGAAGCTTTAGGAAAAGAATGGACATTGTGTTGACAATATCAGGCATAATAAACTGATAGAGTACGAGTTGTACAATTGCAAGCCACAGGTTCTTTGTAATCGCCTCCGCCGAATGTCGAGCCACAGCATGTGCAACCTAATCAACTCAAAACAAAGTCGGTCACATGATTGTTTTAAAGAACTCTAAAAATCAGCAATCTATAGCGCTCCCCCACACACCCCCCCCCAAAAAAAAAAACTATTTTATAGGACAACAATGGAGAGCTGAAAAATCCGTATTTCTACCTCATGCCCAAGTATTGTTGCTATCTCAGCATCAGTTCTAAAATGCTCGAGCAAACCCGTAAACACAACAATCTTCCCACCAGGTAAGCAGAATGCATTAACGACAGGTTCATTAACCACCAAAACCTCCCAATTCAATCCTTCCAAATGCGATGTTGCTGACCGTGACCCTTTCTCCTTACCCTTCTTCCTACTCTGCTGTATCCACTCATCATCAAGAATTTCATCCTCTTTAAACCACTTCCCTTCCTCAGTCTCCCCCAATGCCATCAAGGTCTCATGGGCCTTCGCCTCGTGTTCCCTGTCAACGCTCTCGGATGCATACCCTAAATCACTCCACGCCCTTTCTTTCTTTAGCCCTCTTTCCAGTGCATCAATGATGTCCTTGGCTATCAGTCTCACCCTGATGCTTTCCGGGTGCATTGCCGGTAATATTTTTCCCTTAAAGGCCGCTTTAATTTGCTCGAATTGCTTCTCCCCGAGTTTCCTCTCCATAATTCTCGACAGAAGCACGAAATGCTTTCGGTTGGTATAAGGGACGGTCTCTAGATTTCCGTAATACAGAGTGATCACAACCCCAGAACCCACCAGAACCACTATCAGCACGATTCTTGGGTCCCGAAACCACTGCCGGGGGCCTCGAGGCTTAAAATGCTGAACATGGTGCCGATCGACGTAGTAGTATCTCTTAGCCCCACCGACAAAGGGATTGACCGGATTGAAGTGAGTTCTATTTGGTGAAACCAGTAAACCCCGTCTTAGAGAACAAAGGGACGAGTACGAAGAAAGCTCGGAAGACTTAGCTTTATTGGCAGCAAAACTCGAAGACCCGGCGTGTGCGATTCTCGAACTGGGTTCTTGAATCGGAGCTCTGGGTAGAATCTTGGACGTGAAGTTCCGGAAAGCATCGAGTGCGAGCTTCGTCCTTCTGTAGTATCCCATGATATTGATTTACAAACTGCAAGTGGAAATCTTGAGATTCGGAAGTAACAGTCTTACGCGGTACTGAGCTTGTTCGGGGTCAACAAGTATGCTTCTCACTTTCAGTTTGGGATGCAAATTGCAAAGGAGAAGAGGGGGAAGGACGAGCAACAAGAATCAGAAATGACATTGGCTTTTAACTTTTTTTTAACACACAGGTGACAACTAATTAACGGCTGAAAAGGAAAATGACTTGGCAGAAGCCTGGATTGATCCATGTTGTTGGAGTCTGTAAACGTGTCTAGAAAGTAGTAGACAGAGCGAAGGTAGGAGTGCCGAAACGGTGGAGTTTTTTTCTTCCTTTTATTTCGGTTTTCCTTTTTTATCAGTCTCGCTTGGTTTTTCTTGGGTGGGGCTTGTGCCTATGCCCATCTGGACCCTACCCTGGTCATCGACTCCAAACTTATTACTGGATCTCGGATGAGGTGCGGCGCCGTTCAATACATTCCGTACTTTGTATCGAAACCGAGGGAGAGTAGCCGACTAAACAATGATGCTGGATTTTAAGGTGGCAGTCAGGCACCTGCAGGGATCTCTTGTATATTTGAGACTGGTGTAGTGATGGGTCTTTAGAGATCATAATGGGAAGTCTAGACAAGGAAATGAACGCCACTAGCCCAAGATAAGGTGAAATCCTAAAGGCCAGGCAGACTGCTGTCCCATTCCCCGTCCAAATGACAAACACTGGAAGCCTGGTCAAGAGTCAAGAGTCAAGAAAACATGCGACGTTCAATGGCAACATGATCAAGCTTAGCTGGTCAGATGCCAATGGCACGAACCAAAGGCGTCAATGAGAAGGCATACATACATCTCCTATGGATATCAAACAGCCATCACTTCTTCCCTGGCAAGTATCCTCCATTACTTTTGAGTTCTACAATTTCGTTTTGCGACGCTGCTTCTGATCGATTATCGAGTCCACAAATCATGCCGCGTAAAGAAAAACAGGCCAAAAAGACGAAAAATAATAAAAAAAAATATTATATTTCTATTAATTGTGGTCGTACAATAAAAACAAGAGATACAAATGAGAGCTTACATTTGCAGCAAAAATGAGAAGCAAATGGGGAGACGAGGAAAAATCCCCAAAACCTTGATAAATAACTTACCCACGTGAACAAAAAGAAAAGCATAAAACGGAAAAATAACGTAGCAAATTGGTTAGCAGAACGCAGTCAAAGAAAAAAGAAAAATTTCTATACTGAGCCAGTCTATAAAAGTATCCCGAGACGAGGCTCCATATCGAATATTTTCTTCATTATTATTTTCTTCATTGATGCACACCGCCTCCTACTTGTTTACTAGCAGCTAAAAAGCCCTTCACCATTTCCTGCCGCGACCATTAGTAAACCTATCATTTCTTCTGCCAGAGAAACCACCACCACCCCTGCCACCTCTTCCACCAGAAAACCTACCCCCATTTCTGTCACCAAAGCTACCCCTACCACTGCTACCAAATCTTCCCCCTCTTGACTGCTCTCTTTCCTGCAAGCGCGGCAATGCTTTCACCACCTCTACCCTCACATCAGCTGCATTTTCCTGACCTGCAACCCAAAAGTAGCAAATATGTGATAAACCATATAGTCAAGAACGAAGACTCACAATACTAGCAAAATACAGGATTCCTCAGAATGCCAAACTCCCCTACAAATACTGTTCTGGAAACTATCGAGAAAGTTTGGTGGTATCCCGAACAGACGACAATCCAAACAGTAATCCTCACAGTAAAAATTAAGTGGTTGCACATAACTGTCTTCATCAGCAAAATACTGGACTAACGACGTTCAAGATGCAAGTGAAATTAAACTAGAAGGGGAAAGTACCAGCAAGTAACGAATCCAAGTTTTCAGCAGGGACATCAAATACAGCACCCCTTCCATCGGCTGTGAGAGTAAGCCCCTTCACTGCCTCAACCTTCTCCTCAGGCAAGAATCTCCTCAGGACTCTAAAGGCAAAACTGAGACACAATTTGAAGAATCTTGAAGTCAGGCAAAAGTCAACCAACCCGATACCTAAAAATTATTCCAGCACCCTTGTGCTAATAATTGGTAAAAAGAGTATGCTACATCCATCATTTTCTGATTATGCGTATCCATACCAGTAGTAGTAACAAAAGCAGCAAAAATAAATGGAAAACATAAATCAACAATGGATGAAAATAGTGAAGGGAGATAGGCACCCAACAATTGCATTCAGTGACCTCCGATCAAAATACTTCATAAGCACAAGTCTAGAACCGACTAGAGCATTCTGAGTATATATCATTTCTCATCACTATATTTACTGATACCTAGAATAACAATCTACAACAACTGAAAAAAAAAAGAAGAGAGAAGACCTATACATACAAACACAACAACAAAATTAACAAGCAGTATATATTTCAACGTGTTATTGTAAACAATTTCCATTTGTAGCCAGCACAATTCCAAAATACCCAAATGACAACAATAATAATAATTATAAATCATAATCTCATTGTTTCCAGGGATTCATACTATAAACATCTGAACTCACATTTAAAGCCACAATTCAACAAATTGGTAGTGAGCACAGGTCGAGAACTTAAAATCTTAAACTACCTCTTACAAGAAAACCCAAAGTGTTCGCCAAAACAACCACCTAAGTGAGATATCAACTCATGCATATTTAAGACTCTAAAACGCATCAACCCAAATTTACTCATTGTACTTGTCCCACAAAGAATGCAAATCATCACTATGAGTTTAAAATTCCAAGATATAACAGTGTGCAGGAGGAAAGTATGGAAACGCAAAAACAATAAATGAGAGTTTAAGAGCTCACGATGGCGTATAGATTGGACTTCCAGCCTCAAGTAGAACTGTGACATGATCCTCCATCGAAGCGAGAAGTGATCTCGTCTTTATTTCTGTATAACCCTATACAACATAACATAAATATAAGCAGAGCACAATAACAAAGTCACAAGATGAGCAGGCAAATATAAATTTGAGAACAAAGAATTCAATTTAAAGCAGGGGAGGGGAGGAGACTCACAGCAGCCTTGGCAAGAGCTTTTGCAAGTAATTCAACAGCTGATAGACCAGAGGTTTTCAGCAACTCCTCGGCAGCAGACTTGAAAGCAGGAATTACACTGAATTTTCGAAGTATGTTAATAACTAAAGCAACAAAACACAAAATTCTCAACCGGATAATAGTTCAGAGAAGCACACATACTTATCAGAGACTTGGGTGATCATCTCCGCAGCTTCTCCACCAGCAGCTTTTGCAATATCAGCTTGCTGAGGAGCAGATATGTGCTCAAACTTTACACCAGATTCTCTTTCTATCCTTGATACATTGGACTTTCTTGGATCATAAAGCATTACCGCTACTCCAGTGTTACCTTTAAAACAAAGAGACAGATTAGAACTCCCAGTCCACCACAACTCTAGCCATTCAAACCCCGAAGTTTCAAGTTTCAACAGTTACCAGCTCTCCCTGTGCGGCCAGATCGATGGATATAGGCTTCAACATCACGTGGAGGTTCACACTAAAGCACAAACACTAATTTCAGCATACTTCTAAATTTACAAGAGTTGCAAAGTCTCAGCATGTACGCTTGCCAAGTACAGACACAAACCTGAATGATTAATTGAACATCATTGATGTCCAAACCCCGTGCCGCCACATTCGTGGCAACTAATGTCAAGAATTTCCCAGACCTGAAGCCAGAGAGTGTAACCTGCAAGTACCAGCACCAGATCAAAACAGAGAAGAGAAAATGAAGGATTCATAATTCTCTCTCTCAAATAAGCAAACACGCAAAAAAAAAATTATACACCATCATGATTGGAAACAATTTAATGAAAAAAGAAAAAAAGAATTGTCTCCCTCCTTGCCACGTTGAGATTATGGAACCACAGTTTGTTTAACATAGAAATCTGTGGAGACCATTCTTTTGTTAAACCTCAATAATCCCACACAGAAAACCCTACTCAGGATCCTACATAAAAGTTGTCCACAATAAAAGGGATTCTATCTACTATGAAAATACTCTCTATGTAGCTACCTTGTGGTTAGACCCCATGAGAGCTCATAACCACCCATTGCATCACCGCCACAACCCTTAGACAGTAAAACCGATGGATAAACAGTTGAGCAAGGCAAGCAGAACCTTAAGCAGGCTGTGTCAATCTTCCATCAAAATAAAAAATGGGAAATCTGTTTGGATGGACCCAATGGGAATAAGGATGGATGAGTACAAAAAATAAATTATTTTACTCCATGGAGCTTTGAAGAAGACTCAATAAACATCAGAAGTTTGAAACCCAATTATGCAAAACGCAGCCTCCACATCTGTTAAGGAAACAAACAAGTGGACCAGCCCCTTTCTGCTTATGCATGACCCGACAAGCCCCAAAAGAAATAAGGAAAATAAAGGTAGCGCAAAATAAGCACACAACCGACTTGCCTCACGTTGAGCCTGCTGTATATCCCCATGCAACGCTCGTGCTCCAGGCAACAACCCAGCGAGTGTAGAAGCACAATCCTTTGTTTCGGTGAAAATAATTGTTCGCCCTCCACTAAATCAGAGACATTCCCACCAGGAGAAAAATAAGGAATGTAATTCAACTAGCAAAGTACATTTTAGCATCAGAGTTAGACAGTTGTTGGACCCAAAAAGAATCAACCTGCTATAACTGCGAATGACGTCTGGAATAAGCTGGGCTCTTGCAGAACTAGAACACGGGAGGACAATATGCCTCACATTTGCACTAGCCTTCATCTTTTCATTACCAACAAGGTCAGCAGTTTTCTTGTTTGGTTTAAGAAACCTAGAAGAGATCTAGCAATGGAAAAACAGAGGTTTCAGGTAGATGATACAATAAAAATAATCTATAACAAATGATGTGACAGCATTTATGCACCATAGATGTGGTTTCCCCAGAGATCTTAAAGACGAATTTGGAAAGTGATTCTAATTTGAAATCTCAGCAACATACTAACCTGCTTAACCCAGTCAGGCAAGGTGGCACTGAAGAGCAATGTCTGAACTTTACTTGCATCATCTACCTTACCTGCAAAGTTCGAAGACAGAGTTACCTTGTGATAAATCAGCGTTAAGTACAGTGATGTATTTCAGTTAGGACACTGGCCTAAATAGTTGAGGGGTGTCTTTAAAATATACAAGCAGAACCTAATCATAAATGAAGATCCAAGCAATGTATTCAGCGAATTACCCACCTAGAATCAATTCAACATCTTCAACGAAACCCATCCTCAGCATTTCATCAGCCTCATCAAGGACCCGGAACTTCAAAGAGCTCAAGTCAATATTCACCCGCTCTATGTGATCCTACAGCAAAGGTTGCCCAAAATAGATGAGCACTATGAATGCATAAGCCCAAATTCCCTCATCCAATATCCTAGAGCTTTTGGTAATTTTGGCTGGAAGAAGAAAACGTTCTAAAAGGTTACCTTAACTCGACCAGGTGTTCCAACAACTATATCAACCCCTCTCTTGAGTTTAATCTCTTGACTATGGTATGGAGATCCATGCCATACAAACAGCATGACACCAACCCCAATGCGCCACCGTAAACTTCATTTTAGCATCAGTCAGCATCACACCTGGAAGTAAGCCAAACTAGAATTAGACAGATCAGAGGTTTCAGTCGAGAAAGCACTAATGTCCTCTAACTACCCTCACATACCTGACAATGGAACCATCATTCCCTAGTAGGTAAAAGCGTACCAGAACACTTAAATAGGAGACCTTCCCATATCCAGTTTTCCGTGATCCTTTAGCTGGCCCATTTGTAATAGACTCCAAGATGGGCAACACAAACCAGGTGTTCCAACAACTATATCAACCCCTCTCTTGAGTTTAATCTCTTGACTATGGTATGGAGATCCACCATACAAACAGCATGACACCAACCCCAATGCGCCACCGTAAACTTCAAAGTCAGCATACACCTGGAAGTAAGCCAAACTAGAATTAGACAGATCAGAGGTAGTCGAGAAAGCACTAATTCCTTAACTACCCTCACATACCTGACTGGCCAATTCCCTAGTAGGTAAAAGTACCAGAACACTTGGAGACCTTCCATATCCAGTTTTCCGTGATCCTTTAGCTGGCCCATTTGTAATAGACTCCAAGATGGGCAACACAAAGGCTAGTGTTTTTCCCTACGTCGCCAAAAGGATCAAAGTTGACATTCATCCCAGTTAATGAAGTGAACAAACAAAGTACAACGATCCAACGTGCTAAAACTAAAAGCTAATACTTCAGGAAATTAATCCTGAGCCAATATAATCCGTGGAAACATACAAGTCCATATATATAGCGATGGATACGCGCATAGATACAACATTTGGGGAAGAAACATATACCTGACCCGTACGCGCGCGACCGACCAAATCGGAACCGTCTAGAACGGTATCGAATGTCATTGCCTGAATCGGAAACAACGACGTGATCCCCTTCTCCTTCAACTTGGCCCTCAACGGCTCCGAAATCCGAAACCTGGAAATCGCATTCGGATCCTCCTCACTCTTCCCCTCCTCCCCCTCCTCCTCCTCCTCAACTTTGGCCGTCTTCTTCCTTTTCTTTTTTTCCTTTTCTGAATCCTCGGCCTTGGAGTTCACCGGCTCAACGAGCTCCGAGCTCGTTTCGCTTCTCTCTTCCTCCTCTTCTATCTCCAATGCTTTCCGCTTCTTGCTCTCCTTCTTCTTCTTCTTCTCGCTAATAGGAGAATCAGTTTCCAGGTCTCCGTTTACGGTTTCCGTATTCTTCATCTTCTTGTTCTTCTTCTCCTTCTTGTCTTTGGCGGCTTCGGAGAAAGGATGATCGGGCAGAGCTAGTGAAGGCATGGTTTTCTAGTTTCCTATAGAGAGAATAAGTGTACGTATATGGGCGTGTATATAGAGAGAGAGTTCGCGAGAAAGTGTGGGGATTTCTCCTGCTAAAGAAAGGTTTGGCAGTGAGTTGCAGAAGCAGGAGAGGGAGAGGGAGAGGGAAATTGAGTTAGGGTTTGGGACTTTATGGTTTAGCGGTGGAGCGATTTAGGAACGTTAGATGATGAAACCCTATGGAATTATGATTTTGGCCGTTCGATTGGGATCTTATATGGAGGCGGTCGAAAATATCGTGAACGGAATATACCAGTGGCCGTACAAGGGCTGCTTTTCCATTATATTCTCATTTTCTCTCTTCTGTTTTTTATAGGCCATTTTCTCTCTTTTGAATACCATTAACAGCTATCTATAAAAAACATTTAAAAAATATATATATATATATATAGAACGGAATATACCAGTGGCCGTACAAGGGCTGCTTTTCCATTATATTCTCATTTTCTCTCCTCTGTTTTTTATGGGCCATTTTCTCTCTTTTGAATACCATTAACAGCTATCTATAAAAAAATTTAAAATATATATATATATATATATACCATTTACAGCTTCTTCTAACTGGCTGAGAGCTGTGGTTTAGTTGGCAAGTTTTTCCGAGTCTAGCAAAGTTAGATTCAGTGACCTAATTTATTAAGGATTAAATTTTAGTGAGGTAATATATTTTTTTGAAACCCAAATTTTTTTAAAAAAACAAGCTAAAAACCGTGAAAATATATTTTTCCTTCTTTTTTATAATCAACCAGGTTTTTCATTCGTAACAGAAATAAATAGCGAAATATAAAAACATAAATCTCCTGGCTGAGGTCCACAGCTAATTACCGCTAACACCTCTACTTGCCCAAATTTAACACCTATCTAGCTTAAAACGTGAATTGCTTAGAAGTTGGTATTTAGAGCCCAAGTCCAACAGACACTGCCTTCTGTGGATTGGATTGACAGAGTGGAGAAGGCAGTGCTGTTTAAGTACCCAACAACCCATAGAAGAGTACTGCGGACCCATGGGACGGCCCGAGTCACTGTCTCGCCTTTCCTCACGCAGAGTTAAAGGCCTAGGTGGGTTGAAGTCTCAAACCAAACAATTGGGGTCGAGAATTTTTCTCCAGTCACCCACTCTTTTTTTCCACTTTTATATGGAAAAAGGAAATCCCGAATATTCCAACAAATAAACTCCATATAATCATTCTTATAAAAAAAAAATATATTAAGAGTCTGCTTGTAAAATGATTATTTTAAGTAAAAAAAATTTCATTGAAACATTTTCACAAAAAAAAAATTTATTTTCAGCTGTGTTTGATTATTATGTTAAATATTTTTTGATGTTTGACTTAATGATTCAAGTATTTATATAAAATGACTTAATTACCGTATAGGTCCCTAAGATTTACACTTTTTACATTTTAATCCATGAGGTATCGATTTCAACTAGTCATTTTATTTTATGATTTAACGGCCAAATAAAACGAAAGGCAAGAATTGATTATTTTTTAAACATATAGGACGAAATAAAATATTTTGAAACTTGAGGGAGACTTACTAATTTTTGTCTATATATATGGGGCCTATTATAATGTTTTCTAAAAAAAAAAATTAGTTTACGAAAAAATTGAACTTAATTTGTTTTCTGAAAAAATAATAATACTTTTACATTTGCCTTGAAAACTTTTTAACCTCATTTTCAGGTACTTGTAAAATACTAAAAAGTAAATGTAATTTATTTTGCGAGAACCTAATAAGTAACAAAAAAAGATGAGCATTATACAAGAAAAAAAAACAAAAAAAAACTTTTTCTTCCTCAATTCTGGCTGCACCAAGTACTATAACTAAGTAGGAAAATAATAATAATAACAAGGTAAATATCAAATAGTCGTTCGGGATGATAAAAGGACTGTCACGATATTACACAGTACTTCGAGCAGAAAATTAGCGAAAGCTTATGTTTAATACAAAATCACATCAAAAGCGGTAAGAAATAACAGTAAGGCCCAGCATCACAAATTTGAACCACTTCCAACCGGATTGTTGACACGAATCAGAAGTAGGCGGTGAACCACTTCCAATAGGATGGATTCATGCTTGCATCTTTGCTGTCACTTTTCCATCCTGCTTAATTGGAGCCCCTGTGGACACAACATCTACTAGAACACATGAATAATTTAAATTTAAATTGTGACAAAATTTATACATTTAGGTTTCAATTTTGATCTACACATTTGCTTTTTTAAAAATAATGTCATAATTGCGAGTGTAATGAATAGATGGGATAATGAGATTCATTCATTCTCGTCAATTAACATGTTACCTAATCTCCAAATTGGAACAAAAAGGCGAATATTAGAAATATTCTTTTGTGTATATGTGGAATGTAATTAAACATATCACTGATAAAAATTTGGTTTTTTTTTTCTGTGGAATTTAAAAGTTGGTATTTAGAGACGAGTTCATCTACAGTCCAAAGATCCCAAGCCCAAGACTCACTGGAAATATTTTGGCAGTAACTGTACTAATTATGTATTGGATTGACGTAAGCGAAAAAAAAAAAACTTTTCTATCTCCTGATTATTAGTACTAAAATCACATCAAAGCACTGACAATAAAAGCCCCAGCATCACATATTCGAACCACTTCCAACTGGAATGTTGACACAAATCAGTGAAACTCCCAGTAGGAAACGAATCAGGAACATTATCCGCAGGAGAAGGCGGTGCAATAGCAGGAGCAGGCGAATAGGCAGGGGAATAGGTAGAAGTACTGCATTTATATCCATACCAAACGTCTTCAGGAAGAAAGATGTTGTAGTCAAATTCATCTGTTTCCATGTTATCCCCGGAGAACGTCACACTTTCAGGCATCCAACCGTCTCCTCCACTCTGGTAGAGATAGAGAGAACAGAGCATTCGAAGGCGAAGACATGGTACGGAACAATCGAACAAATTTGTCGAATACCGTTCGAAGGGCTTCGAAAATGAAAGTGTCTATGTAAAATTGGCATCATACCTATTCACCCCCCTTTAGATATATTTTAGGGTCTAAACTTAGTTTCAGAAGACCTTGTTAGATTGGACAGCTCCAGTGTGTAATAATACTACTGGTTCATTATCAAAAGATAAGCACCCACTAGGGGCGGAACCAGAGGAGGGCGAAGGGTGGCGGCCGACACCCATTGCTCCCCCACAAAAAAAAATTTACATGTAGTTTTTTTTTTTTAATAGAAGATGGCCTGGGCCCGATACCCATAGGCCCAAGCCAACTTGGGGAGACCCCCATTAAGTCCTGGACGGCCTGGGCTAGATCCCATCAGTCTAGGCCGTTTTTTATTTTGGTTATAGGCAGCCCGTTTCACTCTACTTTTTTTATATTAAAAAATTGAAAATGGCGTCTCACACTCAGACTCAGCGTCTCAGTCCTTGCCCGACGACAACACTTAGCCATTCTCTCTCTCTCTCTCTCTCTCAGCCCCGACAGCCACAGCTCTCTCTCTGCCCGTTGCCCACCGGCCACTGCCAACGCTCAGCCGCTCCCCACCAGCCGCCAGGTAAACTTTTATTTTACTGATTTAATCTATCTCTTTCTCTCCCATATCTGGATATCTTCCCTCTTCTCTCTCTCTTAGACCTTCTCGTTCACTACAGCTTCCGCCCCTGCCTCCGCTGGCCACCCACCACCACCGATCCACCAACCACTTCTCTCTCTCTCTCTTTCACAGAATCACGGACAGCCGGACAGGTAATGCTCACTTCTCTATTTTTTTTCCCCGAATTTGATTATTTTGATATAATGTCATAATGATATTTGCATTGCTAATATTGGGGATTTTTTTTAGAATTGAAATTGATTTGAAAATTAAAATGATTGAATATTTGAATTTATGGATTGATGTTATGCATCTTTGTTCTGTGGATTGTGTGATTTGTTAACCAATTAGGGAAAGAAAAAAAAGGGCTTCCCTATGTAAGATAGCACACTACAGTTTTCATTCTGTTGTTAGATTGTAGTCCTTTTCATTTTCATTTTCACTTTCACTTGTAATTGAATTGTTATAGAGGTTGATTGTGACTAGTTGTTATTCTAGCGAAATTTTTTAGTCTTTGTTTGTTGTGGCCTTGTGGGCTTGTGGCTGCCTGCTTCATGAACTTGTAAATTTTTAATTTTTTTCCCTACACTCTATGCTTTATGTATCAAAGTATTAAACTTGTTGCATTGTAAAATAATCTCTATTCATAATTGATAAAACAAGTGGGAACTTCTTAATGACAAGATTGATATTTACATCAACATGTGGTCACTGTTTGTTGCTTGTCCGATCGAGTTTCCCCTTGAGATCATTGTTTGTTGTTGTTGGATTTGTTAGGAAATATTTGGAAATTATGAGTTGATATATTATCGAATATGTTTTGTTTTGTATAGATAATGGAAAGGTATTTCACAAAAAAAAACACGAAGCGTGAAGGCATTCAATACTTCTAACGTGGCTGTTAATTCTGAAACCACAACTAGTTCAAAAAAAATCTCGCATTGAATTTAATCAAAATGATATTGTTGCTGACCTAGGATTACATAAACTAATTGAAGAATATGATGTTGGGATTAAGGATCAAGTTCATAGGGAGTACTTGATCAAAGGTCTTTTTCAACCACGTGGCCATGATTTTCCCAAAGGGCAATACGGGCAAGAAATGAGGGGTTTTAGGAGACTTGGTTCAAAGATTTTGAGTGGTTGGAATATAGTATATCAAAGGATGAGGCGTATTGCTTATGGTGTTATCTGTTTAAGCGACCTAAAGGAGGAAAGTCTGGGGAAGATAAGTTTACATCTAAAGGATTTAGCAATTGGAAAAAGGCATTTGAGGTTTTTGGTGAACATGTTGTTACACATGATAGTGCTGACAATGAAGCTAAAAGACAATGTGACACATTTAGAAATTAGCGACAAAGTGTGTCGCATATGTTATCCGTACATGGGCACAATCAAAAGAATGTTTATCGCATTCGTTTGACTGCGGTCTTAGATGCCATTCGTTATCTTTTGGGGGAATGATTAGCTTTTCGTGGTTATGACGAGTCCGAGAGTTCAATAAGGAAGGGCAACTTTCTTAAGCTTTTGGAAGTGTTTTGCCAACGTGATGAAAAGGTTACTAAGACACTTAAGACTAATACTCCTGGAAATAATCAAATGACTTCTCCAAAGGTGCAGAAAGAAATGGTGGATGCTTGTGCAGCTAAGACTAGACATGTCATCATTAAAGAAATTGGGGACAGATTTTTTTCTATTATGGTTGATGACTCTAGAGATAATTCAGTGAATGAGCAAATGACAGTGGTTTTAATATATGTGAACGAACGGGGGATAGGTGATTGAAAAGTTTCTTGGTGTGGAACATGTTCCTGATACTTGCTCTGAATCTTTAAAAGAAGCTATAGATAGATTGTTTGTAAGACATGGGTTGTCAATATCCAAATTGAGAGGTCAAGGGTATGATGACATCAAACATGCGAGGCGAGTTAAATGGGTTGAAGTCACTTATTTCGAGGGACAATCCTTATGTTACCTATATCCATTGTTTTGTTCACCAACTTCAATTGGTTATTGTAGGTATTGCAAAAAATAATTTACAAGTTGATGATTTTTTCAATTACACTTCTTCGATTGTGAGTACGGTTGGAGCTTCTTGTAAAAGGAAAGATGCTCTTCGGAAAATTCATTATGAGAATATAGTGGAGCGGTTAGATAAGGGAGAGATTTCTAGTGGAAGGGGCAAAAATCAAGAAACCAGTCTCACACGACCAGGTAATTACTTTATCTCATTACAATCCTTTAGACCATTCAATTTTTTTCCCTTTGTTTATTGTTTTATAATTCCAATTTCTCATAATATTGTAGGTGACACTCGTTGGGTTCATACCACCTTACAATAATTCGTCTCTTCACTATGTGGTCATCAGTGTTGGAAGTGCTTGAACATATAAAAGCGGAAGGTACTCTCTCAGACCAAAGATCTATGGCTATGAGTTTGATTGATAAGATGGAAAGTTTTGAGTTTATATTCACTATGCATTTATTGGAGAATATAATGGGAATTACAAACGAATTGTCACAAGCCCTACAGCGTAAAGATCAAGACATTGTTAATGCTATGGGTTTGGTTAGAGTTGTGAAGGAATAGCTGCAGGAATTGAGGGAGAAGGAATAGCTGATTGAGGGAGAAGGAATGAGATGGAATTTTTGGAAGAAGTCAAGACTTTTTGTGTGCATAACTCTATTAGTGTGCCCAATATAGAAGAAGTTATACCAACTCGCAATCGTTCGAGGCGTGGAGGGCAAACTATTACTTATTTCCATCATTTTCGCGTGGAAGTTTTTTGTCAAGTTCTTGATTTGATCATTCAAGAGATGGATAATCGGTTCACAGAAGCAAGTACAGAATTACTTCTTTGCATAGCATGTCTTCACCCAAGAAATTCATTTTCAGCATTTAATCATGCTAAGTTATGTCGTTTTGCTGAATATTATCTATAAGATTTCACAGTACATTAGAGATGTTAGAGGAGTTGATGATTTTCTGGGCCTCGAGATATTAGAGGTCTTGCAATGAAGATGGTTGAGACTGGACAGAATATTGTATTTCCATTGGTTTATCGACTTATTGAGTTGGCATTGGTCTTACCAGTTGCGACCGCAACCGTTGAAAAGGTATTTTCTACGATGAAGATCATCAAGAGTGATTTGCGTAATAGATGAGAGATGATTGGATGAATGATTGTATGGTGGTATATATCGAGCAGGAAATTTTTAAAACTATTAAAAACGAAACCATTTTGTAACATTTTCAGAAAATACAGATGCGTAGGATCCAATTGTTACCTCTCAGTAGCAGTACATAGTACGATACATGTATTTCAATATTTTTAATGTTTTTTGTCTTTAATTTTCGTTATTGTAATTCTAAGACACTTTTCGCATTATGAAAGAAATTTTTTTTTGGTCATTTCACTTTTAAAGTTCGATAGCCTTGAATATTACTCCTGATTCTACCACTGCATAGACTCATGGTTAATTAAAAAGCTTACCCCTAATTGTAGGCAAGTCATTCGCCAAATCATATCCTCAGCTATTTCTCGCCCTTGGAAGCTTCGGAGATAAGAGGATCTTCAGGTAGATCTCCGCCAAGCCCGTGCCCAAGTCATGGAAGCCGCCATTCCCTGCTCTCTGTCGTTGTTTTATTCTACCGGATCGATACGTGAGTCTCTTTTTACTATTTTTTATTCTTTTCTCCTCGGTCATTATTTGCTTGTGTTTTAATTTTTAACTTCATGATTAAAGTCAAAATTCAAATTCATTATGATACATTGATATTTTTTTGTAGATAAGCGTGTTATATTAGAAATTTACGGCGGGAGGGAAACAAGAACGGTAAATATTACATTCAGGATTCTATTCGTTCCTTTGGAAAAAGGAGGAGCAAAATGCTACACACTTTTACCAGGAAAATTACACAAACAATGCAAAAGCCAGACCTAAATAGAAAGTCAAATTAGAGCACTAACAGTGAACCCCAGCATCGCATAAATGAACCAACTCAACCCAGAATGTTGATTCGAGGAAGAAGCGGTCTGGCAGAGATTAAACCCATACCAAATATCACTAGGTATAAAGGTGTCGTAGTAAAACGTAACGGCTCTACTGTTATAGCCGTAGATCTTCACACTCCCAGGCTTCCAGCCGTCCGGTCCACTGCGATAGAGATACACGTAGCAGATCTGGTAGGCACATGGTCCGTATATCTGAAAAGTATCCGACGAACACCGCTCGAACGCCCTCGAAGAAGGATCGTCCAGCCTCGGCGCATAGATCTGTAATGTCAGTTCTTACACATGAGTGAAAACACCCAGTACTGCTAAAAAAAGAACTACGGTCACGTGATCTCTCTTCTCGGGGAACAGCGGTTGAGCTAGCGACACGTCATCAGATATTTATGAACTACGGCCAATTTGAGTTATGGCCCAAATTACAAAGATTATGATTTATATTAAATAAATAAATAAATCCCACCATGGTTTACAAATATAATTTCCTTTTATTTTGGCAGGAGCGTTTCTTTTCTTTTCTTTCCTCCCTTTCTTCGATTTCTTGGTCAGCCTTAAAAGTTTTGGGTTTCAATCGAAAATATAATCCAGATCTAGGCATCAATTTCCCCCCCATAGAAACAACAAAACACCCACAGAGAGCTGACCAGCAAACAAATTTCTTTACTATTTTATGCGATATTTAAACAACTATGTTGAAATTCTTCTGTATTTATTTACCCAGCAAAAATAAAAATAGACCTCTTTTTTATGGGTTTTATTCTTTCTTTCTTTTTTTCCAAGACACCCAGAAAAAATAGATTGAAACGCAAAAATCTGAAGAAAATTGTAGAAACGAAGATCGAACCTGATTGCCATAAGCGTCACCGAATGAAATACTGATTTGATCTCGCGTGTACTTCGTTGAAGAACAGCTTGTCGTTATAACAACCGTGTAAGAACAGCTTGCCGCACTCTTTCGGAATTCCAAAAGACGAACATACGAACAAAAAAGTAAAGCTTTAAATCAAAGGAGATTTTTATAGAAAGCCCAAACAGAAAGGATCGATCTTTGGAATGAAACACTCCCACCTCACCTGGATATAGCTGATATTGAAGGCTTCCGCTGCCTGGGGCCGTGGCCCGGAAGATTTGGCTTCCGTTAGGCCGAAGACGAAGACGAACTGGAACAGAAAAAGGAGTGCTTTCATCATTTCCTCCGCTTTTGCTCCTTAATTTTCCGTTGTTTCCTTTTACTTCAAAACAACACATGCGATTGGGCCGGAAGGAATCAATTTTTAGACTTCAGAGCTCCATATGCGACTGCGATGTTTTTTGTTTTTGGACGCAAGCTTCTACTTGAATATTCCCCTGCGATGTTATATGCCTTCTGATCCTTATCGAAGCGTTTTCTACTCTTACACGGATGGTAATATTGTTTGGTACATTTCCTTTGTTTTTCCAAATGGACGTAGGTTTAGGTGGGTCCTTGCAAGGCTTTTTTTTTTTTTTTTTTTTAAGAAAATTTTTTTTTTTTTTTTTTTTTTTTTTTTGAACTCTATTTGTTTGGCTTTCTTTCTGGCCAGGCCAGGGCCTATATTCGAATTCGTATAATGGGCCAGAAGCAAACCAGACATTTTACTGTCAAAAAAAGAGAATCAGATTGGGTTCACGGGAATGGCAAATAACACAGGCCTGTCAACCGATCTCCCGACACTCCTGGGTCGTTTTGTTCTTTGGTAATGATTTACTGTAGTTTCATTCGCTCTGAGCTAAGAACTTGGGAAACCCTAGGGGTGTGCACCGAAATTTTCGGATTCGGATAGCACATATCCGAATCCGAATCCGAAAATTTCGGAAGCCGGATTCCGAATCCGAATCCGAATCCGGATCCTTAATATCCGGTTTCCGAAACCCAAATACCCAATGCGATTTTTGCAGATACAAATATAAGACAACATTTATTTGAACTGACTTGAGAGAGAATTAGAGAGGAAAGGAAGGATGATACATCAGTCTGCACCTTGCTTCTTCAACCTCCTCAGTACAATCTCAATAGCAACATCAGAAGCATCTTTTATATACTCCGAACCTTGTTGAGGTTTGGCATATACGATTTTGGGTATTAAATCAACCACTTTCTCCCTCATTTTCCTTACCTCTTCTGAACTAAACCTCTCCAGCACCTTTCTTATGGAAGTTCCATTTTTAAGGGATTTATAGTCTATAAAAACTGAATAACTCGTGTGTTCTTCCGGTAAAAACCCTTGGTATTTGTCATAGGCGGTTTGCTCCCAGAAAAGGACCGGGATAGAACCGGCCACCATGCAGTCGAACATGGATCGCCTCGTGTAGGAATCCCCTCTCGGCTGCAAGCAAAAGTCCGAGGCCAAGAATGTTTCTAAAATATCCGAGCTACCATGGTGACACCGACTCTTAGCACAATCCACCGCTCGGCACGAGTCCGACTCGTTCTTACAGTAACTCAGCAAGCGACCCCTAAAGTCGTCCTTGAAAGCACCACGTGTCCCCCCGACAAAGCAGAACAGGCTCGTACGTCTATGGGTACGGACGTGCCTCTGCCATTCCAAAATATCAGCATTGGACCTGGGGTGGAATCCAGTGGGGTATGGCACACCAATTTCAAGTGGATCCCACGGGCTCCGTTCAATCACGAGACGGATGATGTTTCTCATCCCTGCCATGTTAATAAACCCGGATCCCCACCCAAACGGTCCGTACCGATGAAAATCCCAAGCAATCCTGCCCAGCGTTATGAAGTGATCCGACCCATTGGATCTTTTCCAATATTGCTGGTCTTGGACCCACCTCAACAGCATCTCACAATCCCGATCGCGCTCTTCACTGCTATGATTTCCGAACAGATACCTTCCAACCGCTAGTCCAGCATAAAAGGGTATATAAAACGCTGTAGCGGATTCGGGCTCCAAAGTTCTACACGCATAATTCTGAACCTTGTTATGGAAAATCACTTCCGACATGAACTGGTCCGTCCAATACCAAGCCGGAGCTTGTCTCTCCGGCACCACCCCAATGAGCTCGATCGCTCTTTGACCGAACCCTCCGTTCAGTACAGCGTCACAGTATCGTGTGCTCCATGGCTCCAAGCTAGAGCAATTGTGTAGCAATTCGTTGTTAAACACGGGTGGTAGGTCGTAGACATACACTCTGCCCAACGGACATGTTTCATTCTTATCGGGGGACGAACCCTGGGTTGGAGTTTCGGGAGTTATTGCATGCTGAGGGGAATCAGAGAGCAGGGAGGCTAAAGACACATTTGAGATGACGAAATATTTGAAGTCAAGAAAAATTTGGGGCAGAAGGACTAAGATTAAGACTAGGAGAAACCATCTGCAAGAGCTGTGTAAGCACAAGTTCTTATTGGTTTCTTCGAGGCATATTCTCTTGGGGCATTGGTGGCACGAGTGTTCGCAACTGGGTAGCATTGAAGAGTACTGGGATTAAGGTTGGTGGCAATGAGGTTAATTTGTGTATGCTATTCAGAGAAAGAGAGGGTGATCGAGAGAGAGAGAGAGGCCAGGAGGGAGTTCTACAACTGATGATATATGAAGAAGGAACCTAAGAAGAATATGAATCTGATGAGAAAGCTCTGGATGTACGAAGTGCAATTTCAGATGACAGGGAGTGGAAAGTCATGTCATTGCCAATTTGCTTAGAATATGGATTTGGGAAGACTTGAGTAGCAAACATCAGAAGTCAATTCCACACAAGCCCTAATCTGTTTTAGGAAACCCATGTGCCATCATGCACAATTTCAAGGCTTGACCTCTATAAATGCGTCTTGGGATGGGCGTTCATTATCGCGAGCTCATACTCTTTCGCTGTATTTTGCTTCTTCCCGGCCCACGTGTTTAGTCTTCGTCGTTGTTATATAGTTAGCAAAAACTGAAGCGGAGTTCCACCAATTGGGTTCTGAAGAAATGAATATATATATATACCACTTGATTCTGAATATTTTAATATCATTAAGCCTCCCAATGATTGCGTTTAAGCTACGTAAAGGTAGCGAAAGAGTCTTTGCTTTAGTTTGTACGTGATTTAACGGAAGAATGAAGCTAAAAAATGCTGTAAAATATTAGCGTCGGTCGACTGACGGGTCTATATGATAAGTACGCAATTATATTTCCCTTTTGAGTACCAAAGTGAGTAACCAGATCATTTGAGACGATCAACGTTCAAGCTTTAAGTTGAATTTTGAACACTGCTCTTTGCCAAATATTGAACCTGCCTCTTCTTCTTTTTATTTATTTTTTGGTTTTTATTTTTATTTTTTTGAGTGTCGAGATATTGTCTACATTTTGTGAATTGCATTAATTTCTTCAATAATTTAATTAATTATTTTTTATATTGTAAAAACATGAGTGTAATACTAAAGAGGTTAACAAGAGAGAAGTCTGGAATCTCTGGATAGTCTAACGAGGATCTACAGTGGAACTTAAGCGAGACCCATCCCATACATTTGAAAAGTGATGGCATGAGGCCCAGCAGTCAGCCCACAGATGCCTCTTATTTGGTCCAAGAAGACTTCCGCGCTTCTCTCTCTTTTTTTCAAAGGAGAAGGCAGGTTTTTAAAAAAAAAAAAATATATATATATATATATATATATATTTGGAGTGAATATTTTGAAAGAAAAATAATTTAAAATAGAGCATCTAAAATTTCAAAAAATTCAACACAAATTCCAACACATTTCAAAAAAAAAAACAAACAAACTACTACGCTTTCGAAGAATTGATCCTCACATCTCTTTGTTTTATTTTCTGTTCCTTTAAAAAAAAAAAAAATTGGGAAATAATGGTGAGATTTTCATAGTTTGGTGTGTCACCTCAGATGCACACAATTCGCGGACGCCCAAGAGCAAAACATATGGACCGGGCCGGTAACTACTAACACATGGGCTGTTTGGTTCGTGTTCGACCCACACTTATTTAAAATAAGGTTATGCACGATGTCAGAGTTTCAAAATACACGTTGTCCGAAGTAGCAATCTCCACGGCGTAAATTTCTGAATTATTCCGCACGTCTTTTTTTTGTTTTTGTTTTTGCCCCTGCTAGAGAACCCGCAATGTTTGGAGATTTAAATATTTTTATCTTCGCTCACCCTGTTGTGGATCCTCAGTTTTAATAGATTTCTACTTACTTATCCTCTAGATGTTACCTGAAAATAAAACATACCATCAGAATAAACAACGGAGCACGAACTTAGAACCACTAAGAATTTAAAATATTCTGAAATCTCTGACCTAAAAGCTGTCCAATGGCTCTAAATTACACACATCATATGTTAAAGGGTGAAATTGTATTTCAGATTTTCAATCTTCTTTTAGCTTTTTCTTTCTGTGATAATGGGGTATAATGGACATTGTTGTTGCATGCCCAAATGACACCCAACAAAAAATTGTAGCCTTCTATCATTTAGTATATCGTGTATAATTGAACGAAAAATAAAATGTTTAACCTCTCCCAACAGTGAGGGTTGCCTTAAAAATGGCTTTTATAGTTTGGTTATCGTTGTCGGTCTACCATGATTAGTGTCTCGCGCGCGGGGTGTCACATGAGGGTTGCCTTCTAGGTGTCTACTTCACCGAGGGACAACATCACATGTACTCGAAGTGAGTCCTACAACGACCTGATCATTAAAAATAAAAAAGTTTTGGCTTGCCAATTTAGCATAATAATCCTCTACTCAAGATAGATATATATAAAATCTGGTACTGGTAGGTTTCAGTCTCATTGTCAGCAAATAGAAGCCATATATTGCGTCGAAACTAAAGATGATGCAAGCATTTGTCTGCATCTAATCTGAACCGCCCAATTACTGATTCTGCCACGAGTTAAAGCACTCATATTTTAGTGTTTCTTTACCTCTTTTTGCTGGACCGAACTTATAGCCAAGTTTTAATAATGCTGCAACCAATAGACCAAGGATTCCTTCAAGGTGAACAGAAGCGTACAGTATAGGTACTCCTACGGGTTTCCCTACAGTCGAGGTTTCAGTTATCTTTTCCAAACGAGGAGGAGTACGAAAAGATAAAAAGATTCCACCTACTACTTATGCTTTTTTGTCTGGTGAAGGCCGAAGGCCCAGCATCATCCACTCACTCGATTTTCTCGACGACATATTGACAAGACAACAGGGCTATGCTATTCATTTATTTAAAGAGTTTATGTGCTTTCCTTTTTCTATCTTAAGACTCCAATCAAAATTGGACCCACTGGTTCGACTCTGCTCCAATAATAATAAGGAACACATCCTGCGAATTGCGATGCGGGCCATTTAACCCCATTGATGGTCTAACGGGTCTTAATTTGCATCATCCACAAAGTAAATTGTGAACTCCAAACCGACACGTGATATGTCAATTTTGTTCCTTTGTTCTTCCCCCACTAAAAGAGAACAAACCAGGATGACTTCTGCGACCTACCAGGATCATTGGAAATTTTTAAAAAATGTTTACCCAATTAGAAATTCAGACTATTTATTTGCTCAATTATCCATGATATTCTCCCATATGTTTACAAAACAAAAACAAAAATAAAAATACACCCACCCATCCCTCCAACGCCCTGGACTACCACTATGTGGTAGCGCGCATTTGGTCCTTTTGCCTCGGGTTATGAAGCGATGAATCATGAATGTACTCCATTTTGCGCTAAAGTATAAATCTCAGAAATCTGCGGACACAAGAATAGAAATTGTAATGTATTCAGCAGGTACCCTTAATTGTATACAACATGTACCAACTAGTAACAGATGCATAAATTAAATGTAATAAATATTAACTGCCTCCTCATAAAAATCGGCCGGAATCTCTGTCCGTCGCCATTGATACAGTATCCGAAGCAATCATGTATTCTTCCCACAGCCAGGAGTATGATAATTACCACTTGAACCCCCACTTCTCTTGCTCCTTGAACCTCCTTAGTACCCCTTCTATGGCCACATCAAAAGCGTCCTTTATCGTCTCCAACCCCTCTTGAGGTCTTGCGTACACCATTTTGGGGATATAGTCGATCACTCTCTCTCTCATTCTCCTTACGTCCTCTTCACTGTACCTCTCTAGAACTTCCTTGACAGACGTCCCGTTTTTAACAGCGTTGCGGTCTATAAAAACCGAGTAACTCTCCGGTTCGCTCGGTAAAAACCACTCGTACTGATAATAGGCGGTTCGCCTCCAAAAGAAGACCGGTATCGATCCGGCGATCATGCAGTCAAAAAGCGACCTCCGGGTGAAGCTATCGCCTCTGGGCTGCAGACAGAATTTGGAGCTCAAAAAGGTCTCGAGGATCGCTGATGTACCGTTGGAGCAGCGAGACCGCGCACAGTCCAAGACCGTACACGCGTCCGTTTGGTTGCACTGCCTGAGTAACAGCCCTCTAAAGTCGTTCCTGACGGTGCCACGTGTCGCACCGGCGA
This sequence comes from Morella rubra, assembly GCA_003952965.2. Lineage (NCBI taxonomy): Eukaryota > Viridiplantae > Streptophyta > Magnoliopsida > Fagales > Myricaceae > Morella > Morella rubra. The sequence goes on along the minus strand of CM025850.1, from coordinate 17,230,856 downwards.
AGGAGAAAAGGCCGGTGCGATTACGCTCTCGCACGAAGCGCTGCCACTCGGTCACGTCGGAGTCTGACCTGGGGTGGAATCCGGTGGGGTATGGCACGCCGATGTCGAAATAATCCCACGGGTTCCGCTCAATCAGGAGGCGACTGATGTTCCGCATCCCCCTCATGTAGATACAACCGGAACCCCAGTCCTCGTCTTTGGACCGCCGAAAGTCCCATGTGATACGCCCCATTGTGAGGAAGTGATCCCAACCGTTGGATCTCTTGTAAAATGGCTGGTCCTGGACCCACTTCAGCATCATCTCGCAGTGGTGATCGCGTTCCTTAGCGCTAGATTTCGTCCACAGATACTTCCCTACCGCCAGTCCAGCGTAGAAGGGTATATAGAACGCCGTAGCAGATTCCGGCTCGAGAACCCGGCACTTGTGCTTCAAGACCCTGTTGTGAAAAATGATCTCCGACACGAACTGGTCCGTCCAGTACCACGCCGGAACCAAATTCTCCGGGATTGTCCCGACGAGCCCGGTGGCATTCTGGCCGAAACCGTCGTTGGCCAGCGCGTTACAGCGGGAACTCCACGGGTTCAAGTCGTCGCAGTCGGCCAAAATCTGTGAGTTAAATGTTCCAGGTAGTTCGTACACGAAAATTCGACCCGAGCCGCAATTGTCTTGTTCCGGGCCTGCGGAGGTGGAATTGTTGATATATTCGCGGTGGCGGCGTCGGTGGTGGGGGCGGGAGAGGGTGTAAGGGACGGAGCGGAGGGTAAAAAGGAGGATGATCTGGATAGATAAGATGGTGAGGAGGAGCCATAGTCGGGGGTGCGCATGGTGGATGGGCTGGAGAACCGAGTTGAGTGAACTCTTGCGGTCTAAAATCTCCGGGGTTTTGGGTTTTTTCTGAGGTTCGGAAGAAGCATAATTGAAAACGGAAAGCATCAGAGAAAGAGTGTAAAGGTTCGAGTCCGGTAACGGCTGACGTGTGGTGAGGATCTTCAGAGAGAAGGAGAGGTACGGGGGATGCTTGGGAAGAGAGATTGGACTCCTGAGGATATTTTTTGTGCTGAAAAAGGAAGCGGAGAGAGAAGGGCACGTGTGCGTGTGTGGTGGGATTACCGGCTGGCGGGGGCAACCGACAGAGACTAAATATAAACCGCTTTTCAAACCGACACGTGGAAGTTTTCGTCTCGAGAAGGGTAACTATTGATATCGTGTCTGGGTTCTCTCCGGTGATTGCGCGATAACTGAAATCACTCTCTTCCCTTCCTGCTTTCCTCTCCAGCGTATCAAGCGATGCAGGATCAGTTGCCATTTTTCGTGGTATATTGAGATTTTGTTTCTTTTTTTGTTTGCCTCGTAAAACTAGAGATCACGAGGATTTCCGAATTGTATTGCTTTTAATGCGCCTTCCCTTTTTATAATTATCCAAATCCCGTACATGAATGCAAAGTTAAAAAAATTAAAAAAAAAAACCCGCCAACAATAAATACTTGATCAAAAAAATTATATCAATATATATATAATATAATTTCATTATATTTTGTCACATAAAGTTCTTGAAGTTCGAATTGATATTTTTAAATTAAATAACCGAGACAGTGACATTTAAGTCTTTTTGTATAAGAATAATAAACATTTATGTAGTTTTTTTTAAAAAAGCAGCAGTCCCATGATCAGTGGTGTGCAAAAAATATCCGGTGTAACTGACTGATCTAGTTCTGACCCTGCTTGACCCGATCGGGTCGGTCTTCGTCAGATTCGTAGTCGAAGTTGGATACTGTGTTTTAAAAAAACAAACAATCGGGTTGGAGTCAAATATCCGGATAAAAATCCGTTTTTTATCCGACCCGACCCGAATTGAAATGCGAGTTTTGGCCTTAGTAAAACGCGCGTTTCAACCTTTCCTGCACCCCACCCTTCGCGATTCAGCCTTGCCTTCCCCCCTCTCAATTTTTCACATTTCCTTTCTCGTCTTTCCCTTTTTCTCTCAAACATAATATGGTCACACCCCTTTGAATAAAAAAAAAAAAAAAAAAAAAACTAACCTTACCGTGATTCTGTGAGCTGTCAAGTGCCGCCGGCCGCCAGTTGCTGCACCCTTCGAGTTCGCGATTAAAGCTCTCAGCCTCTCTCCAAATATCTCTCTCTCTCTCTCTCACATATAATGTATCGCCCTAAATTCTTGCTGCTGATGCTTGATAGTGATTGCTTTGTTTATTTTAATTACAGATCTAGGTTTGCCCAAATTCAAAAATTGATCCGAAATCGACTCGAAGTCTATCAGAATTCAACTTATTCGAATCCGTTGGATATATATTTATCTAAATTCGGATTTCGAATTCAAAACCCGGCATCCGAAAATTTTTTGGATTCGGATATACCCTTTCCGAATCCGAAAAATTCGGTGCACCACCCTAACCATGATAACATGAGACAAGTGTTTCACAGGCAATAACCTCTCGGATGTTTTTTCACCGCAGAAAGCTGGAAAAAGGCCAGAAGCGACTCGTACAGTACAGAAGGGTCCATGACGCAAACACCGACCACGTGGACACGAAATGTAGGGCCGAGATGAAGGTCCCTGACACCTGTTAGATATTGCGGTCAGGGTGGGGGAGAATCCCTACGATACCGTTTCTCCATAACGGACGTCAACGCTGTTTATAAAAATATTATTAAATTTATTAGTTGAGGCGTCGCGTCCGGTGCAGCTGTACTGAGAAAATTATTGATGGAGAAAAGCGGCTTGCGCAGGCACCGCTTAAAACTTTTGGGTGGGCCTCTAATGGGCAAAGTGGAGGGCGTATAGAATAGTAAAAAAAGGGTAGCTGCCGACAAATGGCCTTCGTAGTTTTGCGGGGAATTTTGAGGAAGCTCTTGGGTCTGCGCCTAATTTCTATATATTATTAAACTTCATACCATTTTTCTCTTCAAATTATATTGAAGTTTGCTCCTTTGATACGGATCCTAATGTGATTTATTCAACCTTTGGGAATCAGCCAAACAGGTTCTTAATAAATGCACCAAATTCAAACCAGAACTATCAATTCAAGCAACTTGACTTTTATGGGATTTGAGAAGCTTTTGGGCTATCGGATTCCTCCCCTTTACGTTCGCAAAAGTTTTGGGACTTCGTAAAACAGTGCCACTTAAATTGCATATTAAACGTGGGGGCTCTTAAATGCTCATATGGTGTGTAGGGTGCTTGTGAACATTTATGAGCACATAGCATATAGAAGTTGCTTAATGTTAGTTTAACCTTCAGATCTCAAAATATGGTCCGTGGCGGTTGCCTCGTTACGACAAGCTGGACGCCTTCCAAAGATCAAACACATGCAATGCACAAGTGTCTTCTATGCGCGACGCCGGATCTGGTTTATTGGATCCATGACGGATGCACGCAGACAATGTAAGCTGCTACCTCATGCTTTAAAAATTCCATAGCCTTTATTCTATAGCCTAGAGCTCATTTGATTGCGCCGCGAGGCACCGCGTCCGGCTTTCGTGTTACGTGTATGCCTGTGGAGTCTTTGACGCAATGACGTGTGTCAGACCCCCTGCCCGTAAGCTAATATTAATAGATATTTTGGTTTAGTGGGATGCACGAAAAGTCCAGTTTGAAACCTCGTTCAAGCCGGCAGGTGTTTAGATTAAAATTTTCTGTTGTTCTAATATTCCCTTAATATTATATCTCCGTACAGTCTCTATAGACAATAAAATAAAAATATTTATGCATAATTCAAAAGTCAACTGCATAGTTATTAGTTAAGGGTCAATTGAGGGCTACATGCTTTTGTTTTGTTTTTATTTTATTTTTTTCCTCATCAATTGTTTGTTTAGTCAAATCTCTCTCTCTTTCTCACAGAGGAGGGTATCTGATTAAATAGTCGTTGGTTTCAAACACCTTATTGATGGGCAGTAACGTATTTTGACAAATACAATGTTTAATGTTAGTCTAGTTCTATACCACTTAAACAAATACTTAATGCATCGGGGAGGGAAAAAAAAAACACACATACACACACAGAAGGCAGGCATGTTCAGCAGCATTGTGCCCTGCCCTGTTTCAATCCTTTCATAAGCTTTTTCACGATTTGTATTTTTCTCGAATGTAGCGAATCAAAGATACATGGAGAAACAAATATGAACCACTGAGAATGGTTTTCCTCGCAAATACATCTTCAAGAATCAAGAATTGGAATTCAGAACATTTGCCGTTCTTAAGTCCAATTTGGCCGACACGACAGAGTTTTTTGAACAAAATTTCAAAATCTCAAACATTAATGTTGGGTAACCATGACAAAGGAAATTCCAAATCCAATAAGTTGGTTTTGGAATAATGCTGTTAGGGTCTAAGCAAAACATTATTAGCGATGATGGGACATGTTTCACACCTTCGTTATTCGTGTTTCCCCAGCTTTTTTTGAATGGAATATGCGGATCCACTCATCCTTTGTTAAGCACTAGTCAATAGCTTTTATTCTACTCCTTTTGTTATATGTCTAAGCAAAACATTAACTTTAATCATTAGGGGATCTTTGTCCTCTTCGGCATCCGAAGACCGCTAAAGCACCTTATTTCAAATATTTATTTATCGTTCTCTTGCAGAGGACTTGCTTTTGTCGTCAGCAACGAATTGTTATTACGATACATGTAAACCTTTCTCTTTTCTTTTTCCATTTTTCTTTATAAATCAAGTAAACAGAATACATCAATCACACATTCACAATGCAACTCCTGTTTTGCATTGGTGTCGAGGAGGAGAGAAGGAAAGGAAAGAGAGAAGACAGGGGAGGAGAGTAGAGAAAATGGAAGAACTATCACATTTTTCTTTTGGGATTGTTAAAATGGGAAGCGCAAAAAAATTCAGTGAAATTGGTTAGCCTCCCTTCCAATTTCGTCAATTAGAGGGAAATGGAAAACAGGGGTTAGAGGGGAATACGGATAGATTAAGCTCAACCTCCTCCATTCGAACGCCAACCTACCCATCCAAACCAATCAAAACCTATATGTCACGGGGTTCTATTAGCTACGCCATGCTCGTCGATTCCATGCCAATTCGACCCAGATAAGTGCCTGCCCTAACTGGGTTCTTGACAGTAAGCAGCAACCTATATACAAATATCACCTGACATTATCACGACAACCCAGAAGTACTCTAGAAATTCTCTCTTCTGATGTGTTGTACCATGTATAATCTGTATACTCGTCAGATGAATGGAGCGACAATACTACCCATTAAAGAAAGGAGAGACAATAGTACCCATTATAGAGTCCAGAAATACTCATACTAGTCTCTCCAGATGAATGGAGAATGGAGAGACAATACTACCCATTAAAGAAATCCCGTGGCCGAACTCCACATTTTACAAGCCACTCCTCGTTAATAATGCACTCTTAAGCCTCATACTTCCAATAAAGTGGCTCAATTGCAATGCAACAACTATGATTTACAAGCACACCTATAGTTTAGACAAATACCTGATATTTGCACTAATACGATACATCTTGTAGGCTTAATGTCAAAGCTCGCTATAGTTGATATGCTCGTTGTCAACAATAAACCAATATGATTCACAGCCAACTAGTCTAAAAATACGTCTCTGTTGTTACTTCATGGAAATTAGTCCTGTATTGTGCCTGCACAATTTTAGCTTCTGTCTGACCTCAAATTTTTGTATACGAGAACAACATTGGCTAGGCAATAAGAAGCTGAGGAACTTAACAAAATCCATATTACAGAAAATACTATTCATCACGACCACAGATAATTTTCAGTTTTCAAGATTAACCTGCAAGATAAAGTACCAATACAAAAGCATTATAATCGAAGTTACTGGTTCTTCAAGAGCAATGGTCCAACATTGTCCCCAGTAGCTTTGTTGTGTTTGACATGGCTTCCATCACACAGTGGGAAAGTGCCAGACCTCCAACATCTGCCAAAGTCCAAACAAACAAAAAAAACAAAATTCAACTTGGGGATACTTTGGCTAACATAACATAACATCAAACAATTTTTAAAAGGATGCAGTTACATATTATTTATTTTAATAGTAAACACGATCATATTTCAACTGTCTGAGGTCTGTACCATAATTGAGGTTTAATTTCCTAGAAAAGATGAAATAATATTGGACAGCCACATCAATAACCAGGTTAGGCAGTCAAAAGAGTGCAAAAAGACTGAAGTGACTTCCCATAAAGTATCCACTGTAGCTCAAAACATTATTGTGAGGGATCTCAAGATTACTAAAAGGAAGCATAATAGAAATCCTTGGAGGGAAAATTGATTAAGATGACAAAGAAAGGAAGGAAAAACTAAAGTACTTGACAAGAATGCACAAAGTTCTAAACTTATACTACCTAGAGCCTGAAATACGGAACTCTTTTCCCAGCAACAATAAAAAAAGCACCATTTCCATAGGATCTCTGCTCACCAACAGAAGTCCAATTATTCTTCTCATGCCAAATAGACCACATAAGCAGCATAGCATTTGCAACCTGACCACCTCTATGCCACTCAAACCACATAATCCAGCAGTCCAGTAACTTAAACAAGGTCTTAGAGAAAACCACTTAACTCCATGAAAAGGGAAGAGTACCAAGGATCGTAATGGGCAGCAGGTGAACAATGACCAATAGAAAGGATGATATTTAGAACCAACTCGAGCCATCAGCCTAAGATTTTAAGATTACCTTTCTTTCTCTCTTTTTCAGCTCCAAGCAAGGTCTCAGGTTTATGATTACATATGATGTCGCACATTTACAGAACCTCGACTACGTGATAAACCTTTGGATTCCGATATGGACCTCCTTCAGGTTTTCAAAGCTATAGCTAACCAGACAGGTTCCCCAAACAGCCCTCACCACTGCATCGGATAACTTTTCTTCGAAAATTTTCAGCCACTGCCTAGAAGTATACTGTATTTGGCTCCTCGGTTGCAAAATAGCTCTTTAAATAACAGTTTTTTCGTGTTTGTGTTTGTGGAGCTAAGAAAAATCATGAATAGATGTTACTCCTATAATAGTTAGGAAAAGTTGGAGATGCTGTAAACCTCAGTCGGTCATTTATGTACCAAAACAACAGCAAAACTCTTAACAATTACACTGGCTCCGAACATTTTATATATATAAAGCTACACATAGCCCAATAAATCAATATGTGCCCGGATATTATCTATACTATCACCACTCTAAGCACTTTTCCCTTCCCAAAAACACCCAACCGACACATTCCTCAATAACCAGTAAATTGGCAAGGAAATGAAAAATCCTAAACAATGGGGCTTTACCTGCAATAAGCAGTGACGGGTTTAGAGAGCTCAGAGATCACAACAGCATCCACCACTTTCTCTTCGTTCTTCCTTATCTCTGGGTTTATACCCTGACCCTCCGCTCTCACTACCACCACCGCGCGCTTAGACCTCGCGCTATCCATTTTACCGAAAGATAAGGATCCAAAATTGGTCCCAACGGTGGTTCCACTTCTGCTTTGCTCCAGGCCGTTGACGGATGGTCCTCTGTAAGAGAACCCGGCGCCCACCATGCTCAGAATCGAAGCCATTGTATTGGATCTTTGCAGTTTTCTTGCTATATTTGTTCCACTAAAGAGCCGGTGTGGATGGGTGAAATGTATTTTTGGGATTGAAAAGTAGGTGGTGACTGAACGTGTGGGGGGCACGCTCTTCGCGAGGGATTTAGACTTTTAGCGGGGATTTGGGTGGAGGCTGCGTAAGACACGTCGATTGTACGGCAAATCTGTGCACCTCTGGCCTCAGCGGTGAGAGCGACCTTTAAGGTATGGGCTGGTTCGATGTTGTTCTCCTGAAGTAATGTTCCTTGTTTGGCCCAAAACAAAAAAAAAACGCCGCAATGCGGTTGGAAAAAGATAAGAAAATAACACTAACAAAGGTTGTGTTACTTATCCAAACATTTTTGTAAAAAAAAAAACACTAAAAAATGATAACCGGCGACATTATCGTAGCGTTTGGTTATAAAATTTTATGTTAATGTTAAAAAAGAAGTGTATTAAAATTATGAAACGAGTGATAAAAATAAAAATAAAATTTTAAAATGTGTTCAATAAAAATAAAATTTTATAATCCAAACACTATGATACATATTAACTTTTTCTTTATCGCCAAAATAAAGGAAAACTAGAAGACTACATTTGTGTTGCACGGCTCGTAGATGTTATAGCACGTTACAAATTGTATATTGTTCTTTTTCTTTTAGAAGCATTCTCTCATTATGTTGTTCAAAAATTAATTGATACATTTTATAACAATGCCGCCCAATCTATCTGATATGATGAATAAAAATACACTAATTCTCGATGCTTTGGATAGAGTTATTTTGAACCTTTACTCTAAATATTGTCTGTATACACGTTGAATGAGACTTGTATCTTATCATTTGATGAGTATAATAAATAAGAGTAATTTTTTTTTCTATAACAAGGATAATCATGTACTGTAAGTTTATCGACGTAAACTTATATAACGCACAAATAAATCTTGAGAAAGTCAGTGCAGCGATCCACAACACAAGTCTCCTTAAATAATTAGTCTAATATTACGGATAATTGAACTTAAAACCGTACGCCTTATTAGTATGATCTCAAATATATCCTAATCATTAAATCACCTGATATAGGATAACTACGATTTTCCATGATATATTTTTAAAACAAGTAATAGTGTGAGAGATTTTTTTAAAAAAAGATAATAACTAGTGTACTTCTATTGCAATTTGACTTTAAGATCCAAGTTTTTTTGTTGGGATTAAGACTTGTACTTTCTTTTTATATAAATCCAATATGTCTGTTTAGAATAATAACAAAGATTTGTCAACATTCGACTACATCGATTGAGAATCTAAGAGGCAATATAGCATACATCCAACGTAAATCTAAAGAGAAAAAAAACAATTAAAGAAAGATATCTACGATAATTATCAGTATTTCATAGACGACACAGAAAGTTGCAAGAACATAACTCGATTCATCATGATGGATGAAGAAATAACAGGAACAAAAAGCACACGGCAGTCAGTAGGGGTGAAAACTGACCCCTCGGTTTAGTTTTCAGCCCCAACCGAGAACCAAACCGAGGGGTTCGGTTCTTCTAAACTCCCAACCGACAGCCGAACCGTCGGTTGGGAGAACCGGCCGGGCCAACTAGGTTTGGTGGTCGGCCCGGTTCGGTCGGCAAACTGAGACTTTCAAGAATAGCCTTATCCAAGGCTTTAAAAGGGAGAAATTGATTAAAAAAATATATATATCACAAATGCAAAATCCCAACCTTGTCCTTGTGACCTCGCCAACGGAACATGAAAAACAGCTCAAAAAATACAAAAAGAACTTGGACAATATCTAATTACCGATGACAGGAAAATCAAAAACCACAATCAACTACCAACAACCACCAAAAATAGCCACCAACAACCACCAAAAGCAACCACAATCAACCACCAACAACCATCCGCAATCAACCACCAAGAGAGAGAGAAAAAAATTGTAAATCTGGAAACAAAGGAGCAACAATCAACTACTAGAAGTCTAGATCTATGTTGCAGCGCTGCTAGTGCGTTGTAGATCTACCTCTTCTTCAAGTGCTCTGAAGCTGTTTTGGAGGGGTTGAAGGTGGAGAAAACGGCATCGCACAAGGAGCTGCGGTGGGGGCGTGAGAGAGAGATAGAGAGAAAAAGGGGAGGACGTGAGATAGAGAGAGAGACTGAGAGAGGGGGCGTGAGAGAGACGCCGGCAGGGGTGTGGAGCGGTGGGGGGCGACTAGTTTCGATTTTGAGAAGAAAGGGGTGAAATGAGTGGGAGGGCATCAAGGAGAAAAAAAAAACGTGAAGGGAGATTTGGGGGGAGAGACGACGTCGTCTCTCCACTTAATAATTAATATGTAAAAAAATAAATAAATAACATCTAAATTACCTTTAGTTCGGTTCGCCCCACGATTTTGGGTACCCATAACTGTGGGCCTAACCGACCCAGTCTGTTATAAAAGTTTTTGAGCTGACCGCCGACCGGGCTGGCCCAAAATTGGCCGGCCCGGTCGGTTTCGGCCTAATAGTGTTCAGCCCTAGCAGTCAGCTAAAGGTAGACAAGAAAAAGACGCATAAAAAAGAAAAGAAAAGAAAAAGACAATCGAAAGGCCACAAACAATAACGGTCGACGGTTTCCATGCTCCATGGCTCTGATAGCATGGGAGCAAGGGGCGACTCTGTCAGGCGAAGAGAGTCTTATGTAAAAAAAAAAAGGAAAAAGAAAAAAGAGTATGGTGCTGTAAGTTGTAACAACGACCACGAGGGTGTTTGTTTGCCAAAATTTTGGAGAATATTCTTGAAATTTTGGGAATCTTTACTTTATTGAGATTTATTGGGGTTTGTGAAAGGTGAAGTGTGTATGTGTAAAAGTTAAAAATTTTGGAGTGTGTTTGTTTTCCTGAAATTTTATGTCCCAAAATATTAGGGAAACAAACGGTAACATCAAATGGGAAAACATTTTTATTTTTTATTTTTTTTGTTCGGAAAACAAGTTAGTTAAAATTAAAAGACGGGAATAAATACTGCAAGGACACGTGCACCTGCTTCTCCTAAATCCACGTGTACATTAGACACATACATATACTTTCTTTTGGGTGTGTACTATCTAGACCCCTAATCTTATGTTAGATACTTATTGGAATATAATTACGGATCGATATTTATTCATAAATCTCATCTATTAAGTTGGAAAAGTTAACAATATTTGATAGAAACATTGTATTTATCTATGTATTATACTTGTATGAATCGGGAGGGTGCTCTACTGTTTTAAATTTGCATACACTCGTTGTTACATCACACGGGCACCTTATTATGATAGAAACTCAAAAATATAAAAATTAATACCTCCTCATACGGTCATACCTAAATAAAAAGTTACTTATAAGTTCAAACTATCAAAAGGTGAAATACAAACATTGGAAGACTTTAATTTAATAATTTAATGAGAAATATGATATTTTTTTTCCCTAACAATTCTCTGCGTTTATATAAATGATGTTAGCCCCTAATTCTAAACAAATAGCCATATAAGAAAGTTCAAACAAAGAATAGGTCGCGTAGCTGTAAAGAGAAATGGAAGTCCATTGTTTTTATCTTAAAAAAATAATTTTCTTACCCCTGAGGCAATATTCATTTTCACTTGTCTTACACGCGACAATGATTCGATTCATTTGGGCAGCCGTTAAATGTGTTAGGTGTTGGAAAATACATGCGACCAACCTCAACAATGGATCGTGTAACCCCAGAAGTCTCTCAGCACGACAAAACTTCCCCCGAGTCGCACTACGCATTGTGAATTCCTTCCGAGCCCTCTGTCACTTGACACGTTAGGATCCCGCGCCAGAATGATTAAATCCCCAATCAAGAAACAAACTGCAGAAAAGCACGCACTTCAGCTCGATCCAAAGGCAGAGGAAATCCAAATCATTCAGAATTTCTCTCCCAGCTTCTTTCGGATCTTTCCTTGCTTTGCTTTGCATTGGATTGTATTCTTTCTCGGAGCTCTCTTTCTCCCTTTTGAGGAATTGAATTTTATGTTAGATGGAGGTTGTTAATGCGAAGAAGCGAGGAACGCTTGGATTCTGGTACTGCCTTTTAGTGATTTTGATTTATGCGAGGAACGGCGACTGCGCGAGATCTCAGCAAGAAATAAGGGAGAGGTTCTACGGGAACCTGTTGAACTCGTCCGCACCGGATTCCTCCGACGGTAGCATTGCCCAAATGTTCGATCGGGTCCTCGAGAAGGAGTTCTCCGAGAATGATCAGCCTGAAGGTTAGTATCTCTGGCTTTCAAATTTCGTGTCTAACTTTTTTAGGTTCTGCATTTTTTTTACCTCCGTTTGGTTGCCGAGAAAATCGGGGCAAAATTTTGAAATTCAAGTGTCTACCAAAAAAAAAAAAAGGTGATAGTCAAGTGGTTTTTGATGGGTGCAGTTTTAGCGGAGGTTATTTTTGCATTGGGTGCGAAAGAAAGAAATGCTCTGTGAAAAAGAATTATGTTATATTTGTCTTTCTCGTACCAAACACGACATGAGGTGGCATGATATTCTCGATATGGTTTATTGCGTCCGCCTTGCTAAGGAAAATTGACCCTGAAAATCTACACATCTAACTTGACAATATAAGTTCGAAAGCACACAGTCTCGTGAGCGTTGGACGTCAATTTATCTTCATCCTAAAAAAAGGATATAACTATCACAACATACCGGTCACGACTAGACAATACATTGCTCGCTGAAACGAATACTTTGCATAGTGATAGCAGCATGTTAATCAAGCTTATGGAATGACAAAGCACCCAATAAGGCAGAGTTAAAATGACTGATGTACTCAGAAACGCCTAAACAGCTGCATATACTTCTCCAAATGCTAAGTAGATTTAAATAATACCTGCTAAGTAGATTTAAATAATACCTGCCATTCGAATAGAGGTAGGCTGAAATATTAAGGGTCAGTTGGTAGTGATGTAGCTTTTGAAGCTGCAGTTGCTTTTAGCTGTTGGCCATTCTCAAAAGCTGCCTAGAAAGCCTAAGCAGCATTTCAAGAGAGAGAAAAAGTGCCCACCCTTAAACAGGCTAAGCATAGTTTGTGTATATAAAAAGCTGAAGCAGCTGTGCAGAAGCTGTGAAAGCCCCATCAAATAGGCCTTAAAGGAGGCCCTCAACAATTCCATAATTTGATTCTCAAAACTTTACTTCAGTAAGGCTTTGCATAAAATCCAGAATCGAAAGTCAGCAATGAAGTCGGCCCAACAGCTTAGGTAGCTTTTTAGAGTGACAGCCAAAGAGGCACCAACATGATCTTCTGTATAGTCCAAACAAATTGATCCGATGGATATATAGCTGAAGGTGCGCTAAATGATACAGATGGCAACTTCAAAGTGATTTGCGCTCAAGTTTTGAAGCAGCATTATTAACCTAGCAGTTGGGGAGGTCAATTTCGAAGTGAGACTATCTTTGATTGTGGTCAATGATTACGCCACAATATATTGATATGGGAGAGGTCCCTGGTACAATGCTGTGGTTTATATCATATGGAGTAGGCCAGGTTCAACGAAATTTGTCTGGTTGGGAATTTTGCTAGGTATATCTTCCTTATATTGTGTCTAGGTGAATCATCCTTTCCTCATAGGATTGGTGGAGTTACTTAGATTGTTTTCCAAGGTTTCCTTAATACAACTAAGCATAGTGGAAACTGTAGTGGCAAATTACCTGGTCCACTCTGGAGCACTATCCGCTGTTCTCTGGTGTTCATGAGGCTGCTACAAGATTAGAGATCGGAGCTGATGCACCCTCTATCCAATATTTTAGAGAGGGAAAATTGAGAGGAACAGGGAAGGAATTCCAAGGACTGGCCCCCTAGTTAATGCGAAGTCATATCTAAAAATCCTCAAGAGGAAGGAGGAAGTACTTTCCTTAAAAGTTGGAAGGAAATTACTTGAGGTCATCCCATCTTGCATTTTTCGTTTTGTCCACTCCGCTTAAATCATCTCAATGGGTGCTGTAGAAAAGAGATGAGGAATCAGTGATCACATTCTTCAACATTCTGGTACCTAAGAAATTTCATGTCCCATTTTTATTTTCTTTGCTATATGTCTGGAGATGTTTTGATCCTAGAGGAGCTGAAATAGAAGTTGATCTGGTACAAAGCTCTTGGGGTGCTGGGGAAGAGCAGTTGCACAGTAAGGTGTAATGGTGCTTGGTGGGTGACATTAAAATGTTGCTTGGAGCTTCATTACAAAAGCACTTATGCTGGCTTTTGTTGGGGGCCAATCTTTCTATTCACAAGACTAATATGCATTTGATGTATCATTCCTTTTTTGGCTTTTTAGTTTAACCGATTTCTTATTCTTTTTGGCCTTGTTGTATTTCCTTAATGCTCTTCCTCTAAAACTCTTTTGCTGTAATGCGTACAGGATCTCAATAGCTTGAATAGTAATTCAAAACATTACCTCACTAGTTTAAGTTTATGTTCACTGGCAGAGTTCCAGTGTTTTCTTCAATTGCTAATATCTGTAGCTTGACCTTTGAGGTAAACCTGATGGTTCATAAAGACTGGCTTGGCATCATAATGTTGATAAAATATGAAAAGTGGCCGTTTTCTCTATATAAATTTTCTTCGAATTTTTTATTGCTTCTGTCCATGTCAGAAAAAGAGATAAATGCTCAGAGAGTTGTTTCTTTAACTTTTATTGTGTAACCGGAGAATGTCATGAGTTCCATCCAGTGCTGCTTGTCAGGATCAACGGAATATGCTTATCTATTTGCTTTAGATTCAGATTAAAGTTATTGCCAGAATGATGACCTTGAATCTTCTAGTTCACATTCATTTTCCACCGTGTAGAATTTCGTTTTAATGACTGTTGTTTAATATCTCCTTCTGGTTTCCTCTTTACTAGGATCTGATCGAAGCAGCTTCAACAACAGTGTAGCTGATCAACAAGTAGGTTTATTTTTCCTCAAAAATATTGGACGTACTGCAGTAGTTGGCATGATTTTCTGCTAATGTGATAGGATAGGGAAATTGTTTCCGTACTGTAAATATTTTTCTGAAAAAATCAAACTCTGACCCTTATTTTGTTCTTCTATAGTCTTTGTTGTCCTGATTGGTTTTTGGCACGAGCTGGCATATAAGGCTACTTATGCTAGTACTTAAGTAATTTGAGCGTGAACATATAGTAAAAGTTTTCCTTGGGATTTGGCCTTTGCTTACACCTCAGTCATGCTGCCCAAACAGCTAGTGTGCAATGTAACTGATCATGCGTCATGTAAATTTAAGGAAAAAAGGTGGCTTCTTCATATGCTTTGTAACAATCTTTATTTATTTATTTTTGCAATTATGTTATCTATGTTAATAAAAAGTCTCGATTGTGTTTCACAGGCTGAACTGGAGACTGTAGCTAAAATCACTCATGAGAAGAACAAGAGAAATGACACACAAGAGGCAAAGTAGGGGAATGTATAAAATACATTAGTTTTGTTTTCTGTGATTGCATTGTGAAAATGCATGAATATGTGAATGTACAAAACTATCTTTTATTACTCTCATCTTTGTCATTGTTATCATTATCATTCCTATAACTATTACAGTTATAGAAACAACATTTTTTTTTTCCACTCAAAGTTTTATTTTTTTGTTTTCACTTCTCTTTTGTGTCAGTGGCACAAAATCATTCCAGTTCCAAGATGTTTTCTCCCTAGAGAATGAAGATTCTGATGACACGGCTACCTTGATTGACAAAAAGGTGGGATAAAACTTTTGGAGAGTCGTAGCTATCCATGCTCTGAATCTCATCCCCACTAACTTGCTTTTCTTACTTGATTGTAGGACAACGTGTTTGTGATATCAAACAAGAAATCCAAGTATCCAGTACTTCAAGTGGATTTGAGGTCAATCTCTTTCACATCTTTTGTCATGATCCTACCTTAGATAATCACGGCTCATAGATAAGCTATTTTTATTTAGGACCGTTTTGGTTATCAATTGTCAGTGTTTGGGAAAATATAGGGAATATGTCATCTCACCTCAAGAGAAAACATTGCCAGTTTATAGAATATAAGAGTAGTTGTAAGAAATGCCCAACCAAGAGACCTTCTCTGATTTCTGTGTTTTTAAGGAGAAGACCATTTGAAATACAGGAATTGGCCATTGCAAATGGACCATGGCATTTTCCACTGTCCACACTTGAATTTGGCTCTCCAGATAATAGAGTTTGTCCAATATAATTTGCCCCAAATTGGGTACTAAGGTTGGAATTATAATCTTGTCTCTTACTTAGGCCTATAAGTTTTGAAAATGGTGATTTAAGCTGTTTAGTTTTGAATTTATATTGTGCCCTAGATTTATACCTTATTAGTGCTGTTTTACGTGCTGGCAGATTGATCTCAGACTTGGTGGTCGTCATAGTTTCTGCAGCTATTGGTGGAATTATCTTTTCCTGTTTGGGGCAACCGGTTTGTATTTGTAACTATTAGTTGTCCTACTGTATTAAGTGGTTTATATGAAGAAAATACATAATTTTCTCACTTTCTTCATTCTCTTTGGACAAATATGATAGGTTATTGTGGGCTATCTTCTTGCGGGTTCAATTATTGGACCAGGGGGCCTGAAATTCATTAGCGAAATCGTACAGGTATGTTGTTGTGGATAGTTCACAAACATGGTTTCCTGAACTCTATCATTTGCTCAATGTTCCCATGCGGTAATGACAATGGAGTTTGTCTAGGGATTTTTCTTTTGCTGCATTTCACTAATGGGTTAAGGGAAATACTGCATTTTTCTCAAGTTACTGGTTTGTTGTCTTAACTTTCTCTACAAAAGTATTTCTCCAAGGATAGTGTTATAAAAAAATGCAACTTAATGGATTATCCTCCCACTTTTTATTCCCTTGACGTATATAAAGAAGAAATAAGCTACCAGGTTAGAACAATAACTTCGATAGAATCTAGAAGTGCTGACCTACCATACTCCCCGAGATTTTCTTTAGATCTTCGAAAAAATTAGGATAGTTTGCATTCTTGCCAAAATTTATATGGTGTAATTCAAAAAAAAAAAAAAAGAAGAAAAAAAAAGACACAGAATGTGAGTATGACAATATTTACAACGTGAAACCACAAGCAGTGTGAGCCCTATCACATTTAGTACTTGTTATGTCTATCTTTCTCAAAATTTTCCTATGTAATTTGTGTAAGGAATTGTCAACAATCTTCGTTCTCTTCCAACTTTCCTGAAAATACACAATTTAAATTTGCTGTCTTATCCAGCAGCATTCAATTTGACCATTCACTCCGTGTAACCATGGTGAGTACCTAGATACTAATAGTTAACAAAATTGAACGCAAGATGGAAAGAGCGACCAAGATGAGAAGAGTGCAATACTCTAATCTTCATGTGCAACAAGGTGCAAAGAAATCAAGTTCGTGTTTTGGGAATTTTATGTGCAATTATTTGGTTTGTTACATGCCAATTTAATAAGGACTTTTGGTTTTGGTGTGATATTTTAGAGGGATCCTAAATCTCTTTTGATTGGACAATTGAAGGGTGCCCTGGACTTCCCAATAAGTTTAAGCTTAAGTCAAATATTTGCTGGTACTAGTATTGTTTAATTATTGGCTTATGTAGTCTTAAAAACTAAAGCAAAGAGTTGCATAAAACAAATATTCTCCTAGTCAAGTAACTTCTAATAGTATGTAATTCTTAACATATCAACGAAACGAAATTATTAAGAGTGTCACCCTGATCCTAATTTAGTTTTACAAAGAGGCCAACAACGACTAACTGATAACAACTAAACAAAGGAACAAGGGAATGTAACAGTTTACTCTATTACCTGCAACCAACGGTCTATAATCACATGTTCTCCTTTTATTTGATTACAGGTTGAAACCTTTGCACAGTTTGGTGTTGTCTTTCTTCTTTTTGCTTTGGGGCTGGAGTTTTCTTTGACAAAGGTATGTTGTCCTTAGTCTGTGAAATATTTGTGTAGCATAAATTGTATTGTAGCTTATTTTGGAAAGTTCTGTAGTAATATGTCGTCATTGTTCTTTTTTGTTGAGTTTTTTTGGAGAAGCTAGTTTGATCTGTGTTTGATGCAGTTAAAAGTTGTGGGACCTGTTGCCGTTCTTGGAGGGATACTGCAGATCATCATATTTATGTTCTTGTGTGGCATAATTGCCATGGTATGGTTCTGATGGTGTCTAATTTGGTTTTGTTCCTAGTGACAAGTTATAATTCCTGCTAAAAGAGATTATAAGCTTGAACATCACTGATATTGCAGTTTTGTGGAGCAAAATTGTCTGAGGGCGTATTTGTTGGTTCATTCTTATCAATGTCATCAACCGCAGTGGTATTGTTTTACACTAATTTCAACTCTGGATTTTCTTTTTTTTTACTTGCGTGCTGCTTGCCGAATCTTATTGTTTTCAGGCTTTCTCATTACATTTTACCAGGTGATAAAGTTTCTGATGGAACGGAATACTGGTAATGCTCTTCATAGTCAAGTTACAATTGGGACACTTATTTTTCAGGTAGATTTAATCAAACAGCAAATCTATCAAGCTTCAAATAAACTTGAGTTGGAATTCTTGGGTTTATATCCATTTATCCCCTCCCCTTGGATTATTTCAGGACTGTGCCGTTGGCTTACTCTTTGCCTTGCTCCCAATTTTGGGGGGTAACAGCGGCCTTTTGCAGGGAATGATTTCTATGGGGAAGCTGTAAGTCTGTTTGTGGGCAGTTTTCCTTTTGCGGTTATTTTTTTTTTCCATGTCATTCACTGGAGATCTGTGATTTTGAAATGTACCATCTTTTGCTCAAGCTTTTAGTTATTTCAAAAGTTAAATATTGTTGTCTCTTTGCATCACCAGATGGCAAGTTATGCTAACAGCATCATGTAGATGATCTTATGAACTGTTGGCTTGTCTCTTTTGTTAACATCAGGCTGCTGGTGTTGTCGATATATCTCACTGCTGCATCTATATTGTCTTGGTCATTTGTTCCTCGCTTTCTAAAACTGATGATGCATCTATCATCCCAAGTGAGTTCTAAACACTTTAGTTGCTGTTTTGGAATGAGTAGTAGTTCTTTTGTAAGTTGTTTCCTTTTTTTGTGATTCAGACAAATGAACTTTATCAGCTTGCTGCTGTGGCTTTCTGCCTTTTATCTGCCTGGGTAAGTTCCAGAGACATTTATCTTTCATACTGAGGCCAGTAACTCTTCCATTGATGACTTGCAGTGTTGTCAAAGTTAGCTCTATTGTGTTGGAGGGTATTCATGTCATTACCATGGTTCTACTCTGACTAATATCGTTTTGAGAAATGGAGTGCAGTCCCTTGAAGCATTATCTAAAATTAGTAAATAGCAACTTTGTGGTTCTCTTTTGTGGGAATAAAACGTTGTCCTCCTATTTCTTTGATTTGAATGTATGCTGGAAACTGGCAATCATAATATTAATCAACGGCAAAATAGAAGAACGGGGAATCTTCACTTTTAGCCCTGAGCTATCATGCAAATATTATTTTGAGTCTATAAACTACCAATTCCATCACATTTAGCCTCTCAAATTATCAAAATGCATCAATATTCGCTCTCTAATAGGATTGGTTGAAATGTATAGAAAATAGGTTACGTGACAAAATATCGACAGTTGGATCCTATGACAAAGTGAACATTAATGAATTTTGATAGTTTGAGAACTCAATGTGATGAAATTGATAGTTTGTGAACTCAAAATGATATTGGTCCACAGTTCGGGGGTGAAAAATGATGTTTTTACCTATAAGAACCTATTGTTGCATATAACTTAACCCTTCTCATTATCATAATTTTTTAACTTATGAAATGTCGAGTTGCTGTATTATATGATAGCAGTGAATGAAATTGCTGCATATCGTCAAAGCTATCAACACTGAGTTTTTTTAAATCTTTTTCATGACATTTTCAGTGCAGCGATAAGCTGGGGCTTAGTCTTGAGTTGGGTTCATTTGTGGCTGGTGTTATGATATCTACCACTGACTTTGCACAACATACTTTAGACCAGGTACTCATTTTCATGTGGTCCTCCTCAAGTTAAGTGGCTGTAGTTAAACAAATTCAATTTCTGCGCGTAGATTGATTCAGGTTGAAGACAGCGCTTCATTCCGGATGTCTCAAACAAAATTCAATTAACTAAATATCTATTGTTATAAGAATCATGTTGAGCGTTACTGATTTGATACTTTTCTACATACATTGCAGGTGGAACCAATTCGTAACTTATTTGCTGCCCTTTTCCTTTCAAGTATTGGAATGCTAATACACGTACATTTTCTATGGAACCATGTGGATATATTGCTAGCATCTGTTATCCTGGTTATAGTTGTTAAGACAGCCGTTGTCACAATTGTTACCAAGGCCTTTGGTTATAGCATTAGGACATCATTCCTTGTGAGTTGACTTGCTCAGGTTGTTTGTTTTCATTTCTGAACGAAGTGAAGTACATAAATCGCTCATTTTCAAAGGTATGCTTGTTCTTTTATAGGTGGCAATCATGCTTGCTCAAATTGGAGAATTTGCTTTTGTTCTCCTGAGTCGTGCGTCAAATCTTCATCTTGTTGGGGTGAGACCTCTCTCTCTCTCTCTCTCCTTACGTTTCTGTGGCTTGAAGTACTTATTTGTATTTGCTTAATGCTTGATCGGTGCTTTGGTAATGGCTGGCATCTTATTGTTGCTCTCTGATGGAATACATTACTCAAATTGACACCAGAGGGCTGATCATAATGATCTTTCTCTTTGCCGTGAATAGAAGAAATTCTTTTGTGACTATAGTGAAAAGCAATTACTAGTTCTATGCTCTCCTTCTGCAGCACAAGAATTGAAGTTAATGATCACGTGTCTTTCAGTATTTGAGAATTTAGCGTTATTTTCCACTTGTGGGAAGCCGATTTCCTTGAAGTAGACTAGTAGCTTTTCTCAGGCTAAACAATTCTTCCGTAATGTAGCTTACAAGTATTAGCAGCCAATCTGCAATATCACCTTTTACCTCTGACTTATATTCTCTTTTTTTTTTTTTTTTCCTGATTGTTCATTACTTTATTGTAAATTAGGGGAAGATGTACCTACTTCTTCTTGGGACTACAGCTCTTAGTCTAGTAAGTTTCTTTTGACTGAAACTTAGACTTATTCTTTTTCATTTTCTTTTGGAATATTTATCCTAGTACGTGATTATTTACAGGTGACAACGCCTCTCCTGTTTAAACTGATACCTGCTGTGTTGAACTTGGGCGTTCTTATGCACTGGTTCCCCGCAGAAAGCACCACACAGAATGAGGTCTCTCTCTTTCTGCCCTTTCATTATCTCATAACCTGGATAGAGACAAAACAGAAGCACACATACATATACAATTATTAAGTATTACTCCAGTATTTACTACATTCTTTGCAGCGTGGACTCCCTAAGAAAAGAATGTTGAGTAGGAACATAGAAATATCTAACTATAAAATATCAAATGACTCATCACCTCTTTTTTTTTTTTTTCTTTTACAAGCAAAAGGGTGGTAAGGGGCGACCAGTTTAGCCGAGTCCCCTGGGTGTGACCATAGGGGTTCTCACCTGCTGCAGATGTTGGATTGAGCCATAAGTACAATGACTCATCACCTCTTACTATGCACTAAAGTTCTTACGCTACATCTTTTGACTGCATGTGTTGAAGCCTTCTCCGATTTTTATAGAATTTTCTGTATGAAATTTTGGTTGTACGAGTTAAAGATGTACCTGTATGAGTATTTTCGAAGATAATTTTTTGTCGTAGGGGATATTAGCTAGCAAAAGCCTCTTAAATATTAATTTAGCAATAAAGATGCATGCCATCAAATGCATCAACTAATAATGCTCATAGATGCAGAACCTTTAGAAACAACATGCTATTAACTTTTTAGGGAAAATTCTTAGCATCGTCCAAGAATGGCCATATGATCTTTCATTTTTTTGACCCTTTTTTGCCCTTTCAAGAATCTTCTATGCACTGTGTTATATACGAGGGAGGCATAACGTACAATTTCGATTTTTGCAGGAGAAAGCTTCCATGATTGAAGCTTATAACAGATCATTGTGAGCTTCCAGGTCATTGTAGTCGCTGTTCATATCGGGGGCTACAATGTCGATCTCAATGATTTGCTTATATGAGGAGTTTACTTCCACTGCCAAATTTACTTTTGGGGTTTACGTCATGATATTTCATCTATTGAAACTAATCTCAGAGTTCTCCTGTACATAGTTACAAATTTTGTACGCTTAGAGTAGCGAATGCAGGAAATATTTTAGGCCCCCAAATGTTCCTGCTAGTCTTTGACCTGATTGATATACACATTAGCCGTGCCACAAAGTTGGACCGGATAAATTTCTGGTGAATGGTTACACCGGAGATTATTATTTGAACTGTACAAAACCAGCAAATGGAAACATTCATCACTCAATGAAAATATGCTTTAAGCTGTAGAACATCTTGTCAGCAACTTTGCTTAGTAGTAGAGCTAGAGTAGTACAATCTGAGTCGTTATCTAAAAATCAGTCTTTTTTTTTTCCTGATTTTATATTTGATTCGATAAGCAATCCTTCTGTGTTGCTTTTTTGCTGTTTAAGGATCTTAATCACTATTTCAAATCTCAAGATTGTTGCTTTGAAAGGAGATGGTATAAAAAGGACAATCTTATTGCCCCCATGAAAATTCTATCCTGATGAATGGTGTAGGCATCCCTTCTTGGAGGGATGCACAACTTCCATTTCTCAAAGGTGCAAGTGATCTTCCAAGGCCTTCGCTGCAAGCTTCCGAGCATCCCCAGCAAATAGCAATCATCAATCTGCCTTTGTTATGATGTCTATGATTATATTATTTATCTTTTCCGCTGGGTCAATTTTGAAATCGAACGGGTTGGTAACTTCGAAGTTTTAATAGAAAAGCTTTATAAAGAAATATGCCTTTTATCTCTAGTGTTCCGGCTTGGATAAGCCACAACGCGTCGGCTCGCAAATGGAGTTTTTATGGGCTGGAACCCACCTAGTGCTCTGTTGTTGGCCCAAAATACTTATAGAATTATCTCACGGTGTTTCCCCTACTCGGTCCTTTTTGGGCTTTCTCTACCCAGTTAATCCAAGCCGATGATATAATACGTTATTAGCGGCAGTGAATGGAAAACGTCATCCAAGAAATTAATCTCGGTTCATATGATCATAATCGCCTTAGATTAAATTTTTAGGGTTAATTACAAAAACCCCCCTCAAACTTTGCTACTTATTCCAATATCCCCCTTAAAATATAACTCGTGGCAGCACGGCTCCACGAACTTACAAAAACGTCACAATTTCATTTTTGACTCGTTTCTAAACGAAATCTTCAACGCCTTCTGTTACACGTGAGTGACATGTGAGGTCGTTCATATCAAAAGACCAAAATGCCCATTAATTAGAACGAACGTTGAAAGTGAAATGGAGTGGCCAACCCAGACAACGTTGAAGGAAATACCCACCTTTCTCACCTGAAACTGAAGAACCCTTTTCTTCCTCAAGTCAACGGTTTTCAAACTTGAATCAAACACGTCTGTGTGCATCGAAGAAGCGTTGGAGGTAAGCCACCTAATTCCGAATGCTTTTGTTGTTTATTTTCTTTCGCCCAAATTGACTGATTTAGGGTTTAGTGGGTTCTTTGTTGCTTGCGAATGGGTAGTGGGTAGGGTCAATGTTGGGAGAAAAGGATGCTTGCAACTTCTTCCCTGCATTTGTTGAAAATGTAGGGTCAATGTGTTGTATTTTTTGAAGTGTCGGTCAGGTCATTGTCGGTAGGGTCAGTTTGCATTCCCCTTTTGTTCTATCCTCGAGTTGTCCCTGCTGTTTGCAAAATGCAGCACTATTGGGTAAAACGTTGATTGGTAAAATGCCGAATGTTTATGTTATTTATTAAGCTTAGTGGTCCCTTCCCTCCATTATATCATGTGCTTTCCAATAAGTGTGCAGTTGTTTGTCTGTTTGCTAATTTTTTAAGCACCTGCCTTTTTGCACTTGCCATTTGCTGTAAGTCTTGGCCTTTATATAATATAGATATAGGCTAATTGTTACGGTGCATTCCTCACATGTTGGTATTAGCATTTTCTAGAAGTCATGGCAGGTACTGCTACTTGTTTGTCTGTTCTCCAATCATTTGTCAACTCTAATGGTTCTTATGGGCACTATTACATTAGTTGATTAATATTGTTGTGAAGCTGTTATATTTCAAGAAAACATGGCTACCATTGGTAGAAGACTAGAGTCTGTACTTTAATGGCTTTAATTATTTATGACTAGATACCATAATAAATTGATTTTCAGTCATAGTGTGTTGTCTAAATGCAAAAAAAAGAGGTCAAATAAAAGTGTTTGTTGCTCACTAGTCTTTGTTGCATTCAATTCAGATGTTAATGTGTTTCAAGTAGAAGACTTTTAATTGTTGTTCTTTTAATTGCTATACTTTTAATTGCTTTAAGTTAATAGCTGTACTTTGGTATTAGCATTTTAGGTTGTATGGTTGAAACGTGCAATACCTGCAGTTGTTTATGATGCCATTTTTCTGTTTTGATTTAGATATTGTTTTTGGATTCACCAAAAGAAAGTGATCCGCTTTGAGTACTTTTATTACCACTTCGAAAAAGGTAATAAAAGTACCTTCTGCTTATATCTTCTGCGTGGGGTTATGTGACTTTTATATGCTTATAACTTAGTCACTGTGTGGGGTTATGCTCATTATGTCTTATTTGCATCTCTGCACGAGAACTACCATTGTGTGACAGTTTCAAATAACTTAATGCTAGGGTACTCCGGGTTGAAATAACTTAATTGAAATATGTCAATTACTCCGCACTTTTCTTAATGGTCTTTTCTTAAATGATTTATTAGGTATTAAAAATATTGACATGTTTTAAAACTAATTGTGATGGATGATTGCAGGTGCTGTTACAATGAGCAAACACGTTGTATTGTTCGAGGTAAATCATGGGGGGAGGTTTCAAAGATCACCACACACCGAGTATGTTGGAGGGCAAAAAGTATTACACAATGAGCCTTGGGATATGGACTGCCTCTCATTTTTTGAACTAGAAGGTATATGTGGTGAGTATGGATACACAACTGGTGATCTCATGTATTATGTGCACCCAGCGAAGACACTTGATGATGGGCTGATTCTCTTGAAGTCAGACATTGATGTTTTAGAAATGGTAAGCTGCCACATAGGCCACCATTTAATCATTTTGTATGTTGTTGGGTTTAGAGAAGAAACCAGCAATATTCAAGTTAAACAACAAAGGTATAAGTTGGCCGTAAATAAGAAGGGGACAATGGAAAAGGGAAAAAAGTGGTTGAAGACACAGAAGAGGAGCCTCAAAGTCCCCAACCTGATTCTTTCTTTGAAAAGGTTGTCAGTGGGGAAGATGATGTATTTGAAGGGGGAGGGGATAATGCAACTAGTGCCTATCAGTCACATGGTTTGTATGTTGAAGAGGACCTCGAAGGTGTAGAGGATGGACCTGATATGGATGTAGGCTGCGATGGTCGTCATGATCTGATTTCAGACACTGATGATGGTAGTAGTGAGGAAGAGATTGCTCGGGATAGAGCACGGGCCACTGTACCAGAATTTGAACAACAATACCTGGACGACCCAAGACTTGAACTAGGGATGAGATTCCCTAGTGTTGATGTGTTCAGACAAGTTGTCAGAGAGGCCAACATACACATTGGGAAGGACCTCCATTGGGCGAAGAATGATAGAGATAGAGTCATCGTCCAATGTAAGCGTGAACGGTGCAACTATAGAGTTTACGCAAGAAATGTGAAGAACGAGCTAACGTTCCAAGTAATATCATACTCGGGCCACCATCGATGCACACGAAGTTACAAAAATACCCAAGTATCTTCGAAGTGGATAGCGAATAAGTACTTGGAACAATTCAGGCATAATCCTGATTGGCCAGTTGAGGCGTTAAGGGAAGAGGTGAAGCGAACTTGGAAGGTGGACGTAAGTCGAATGAAGTTGTATAGGGCGAAGAAAAGGGCTCTGGATGCGATATTTGGGATGCACAATGAGCAGTACGCAAGGCTATGAGATTATTGTGCGACCCTAAGGTGAACCAACCGGGGTTCTTCAGTACTATTGAGGGTTGATAGACCTCAAAGGGAGCTGCAACCCACGTTTCTTCGTCTCTATGTCTCACTAGCAGCTATGCGAGATGGTTTCAGGAGTGGTTGTAGGCCCCTAATTGGGGTGGATGGCTGTTTTTTGAAGGGTCCTTATAAAGGACAGCTTCTTGTTGCTGTCGGTCGTGATGGGAACGATAATATTTACCCAATTGCCTTTGCCGCTGTGGAGGCCGAGTTGAAGGACAGCTGGTCCTGGTTTCTACACATTTTGGTATCTGATCTCGGTCCTAATTTGCCACATGGCTGGACATTTATTTCAGACCGACAAAAGGTAAAAAATTGTTATTTAGATGTAAAAGTGTAAAAGGTGATATTTTGGTGTAAAAAAGTGTTATCCATTGACTTAAAATTTCCATTTTGCAATGCAGGGCCTCATCCCAAGCTTCGAGGAAATTCTCCCCACTACGGAGCATAGGATATGTGTACGACATTTGTACAACAATTTCAGAGATGATGGCAATCGGGGTCAACTGTTGAAAGATAGATTATGGGCAGCCGCGTCTGCTTACACGATCAGTGAATTTCAAGCTGAGATGCTCACACTGAAGGCATACAAGTATCTCAGTGATGTGGAGCCAGCATTGTGGGCACGGTCACACTTCCCAACCCATTCGAAGTCAGATTTGCTGGTGAACAACCTGTCAGAATGCTTCAATGCATATATCATGGAAGCGCGTGATAAACCCATCATCACGATGATCGAGACAATCAGAAAGAAACTGATGTGTCGGTACCAAGTGAAGCGAGATGGGATGGGAAAGATGGAGGAAAAATTGTGTCCGAAAATTATGAGGAAACTGGATAGGAATGGTGAGATCTCATGCGAGTGCATCTCCACGTATGCTGGGAATGGCCTGTTTGAAGTTGAATACAAACAGAAGCAATTCGTGGTGAATTTGAAAGAGAGGACATGCGGGTGTCGGCGATGGGATCTCACGGGAGTCCCTTGTGCACATGCCATCTCCGCAATCCTATACGATGGGGGAAGCCGGAGGATTACGTGGATGATTACTACACAGTTCAGACGTACATGAAGGCCTATGGGCCTATGATTCACCCAATGCCGAGTATGGATCAATGGGACGTACAGAACAAGAACCGGTCCTACCTCCACATGCAAGAGTGCAACCTGGGAGGCCGAAGAAGCTAAGGCGGAGGGGCACGGACGAACCAAGGAGCCGAATTAGATTGAGTAAAGTTGGGACTAAGATCAAATGCTCTAAGTGTGGCGTGGTTGGGCACAACTCAAGGTCCTGTAAAAAGAAGAAGAATACACCTGCCCCTCCTACCTCACAGTCCACTCCCACTTTTGTAAGTCTTCATTTATTTCAATTACGTACATATGTAAGTTTTCCAATTACTTATAAGGTCCATTGTCGCAGGTTCCTGCTTCTCAAGTTGGGTCCTCGGGGGTTGGTGCATCAGCGATGACGCCTGTTGAGGTGGTACTCATATTACATTGTCACAGTATGAATGATGTGTACGTTGACATTTAATGGAGTTTTTTATTTTTGCAGGACCCACGACATCTTCATGATCATAATTCCCGAACGGTGAAGACACAAATGATGACCATTATTCCTTGAATGAATAATGAGAACACAAACGATGAGGTAAAATTGTTGGTCTCCAAGTGTTTTTACTTGCGTAAGTTTCATTGTATACTCTTCCTAATTGGTGGTTTGTTATATTTGCAGGATCCACCTAACATCACATTCCGCCACTCTTGGCTGAATGTTGGGATTATGCTGCCACCTGCCTGGGGAAGGAGGAGCAGCCCACCAAATGCCCCTGCTGCAACTCCAATTCAGCAGAGAGATGATGCAAAAGGAGCCCAAGCTCGTGGTGGTGGGGGTGTGGCATCAAGAACTCGGAGCTCAGATCGTTTACGGGGATTGGCTCGGGCTTCGGGGACTCCTCGGCAACTCTTCATCGACCTCAGTACTGAGCCAGTTGAGGGTACACAGACTAGTGTGGTGACAGAACAGTAAGTAAAACTTAAAATAAGTAATGATCATTTGCTGTTTGTGGTGTTCTTGTAAAGCTTATATTTGTTCATTTGCTTCGCGCAGACCTCATAGTGGCCCCTCAAAGCGCAAGGCAAACGCACGGGTTGATAACCTAAGTGGTTTGAGGATGACCAAAAAAAAGAAAAACAAAAAGATGGGCTGAAGGTTGTTTTTGCAGTGTTGCTGTTTTTTTTTTTTTTGTGAATCTGGATAGGGGGTACATATGGGCTGCTGGTTGGTGCTGTTTTTTTAGGCTGGGATGTAGTGCTTAGTTGATGGTTTTTTTGGGGGCTGGGTACATATGGGCTACTGGTTGGTGCTGTTTTTTTTAGGCTGAATTTACAGCATGTACACATTGTGAAGTTGTATCCTATTTTGATATGGACAAATTTGTGAAGTTGTATTCTGTTTTGGGGGCTGAAGTTGTATCCTGTTGTGATATGGACAAATTTGTCTACAGTTTACATTGTATTACGTTTTATGATGGACAATTTGAACATGTTGTATTAAAGGATCTCTTGAAGATATTGCAAATGGACAATTTGAACATCTTGAAATCAATTTCAATTTAGCGAGCTTCTAGGTTCCAAAGGGATATACAATCGTTTGTGCTTCTTTTGCTACACTTTCTTGGCAACAACCGGACCGTATTGGTCTCTGTTTTTGTCGTCAAAGATATCGTTACAAAAATAAGGACTTTTTCGACTTTGCTTGGGTAATGAATTTTCATTGTTTGTATGGCCTATGGGCAATATACAGGTCAGTTTCTGCTACATGAATGAATTCACTCCGTCCCTCACTGTGTTTTTCATTTATATTTGGTCTGATTACTATTTATTGGTTAATTCACACCATGTCCTCGTTGTGTTCTTTGGCTGCAAATCTGATTTCACTAAACTAATAGAATTTGTGCCTGAAAAAGATACGGTTTTACATAAGAAAGTTCGTCTATCAAATTACACATTACAAACAACATAGGGATAACCAACTGATATATGTTCTCAGTTTCCTAAACAGACTACTAACCTATAAAATAAACATACTACTACAATTGACATCACTGCCAAAGCAACCTTGTACTCCTTCACTTGCTTGCGATGTTTTTCAACCTCCTCCTTGTATTTCTTCTCATGGACGCGATGTTTTTGAACCTCCTCCTTATGTTTTTCAACCTCTTCCTTCAAGATTTGCACTTCGTTCATATCGAAATTTAAACGTTTTTGCATATCTCGCATGCGTTTCAACACCCTCTTCCCGTAGTCACACATTGGAGGATCAACCCAAGCAAAAAATCCACATGTACGTTTAATCTTATAATTCGGACAACTATAGAATCGACAACCAAAATTGTGCTCCGTGTACGACGTCTTCATGTAGGTTGTAACACCACAATAACATTGTGGGCCGCTAGAATTTGCCCACTTTCTGTAACCGAAGAGCTCCAACCACTATTGGAAGAAGACATCACAAAGGTCTGGAAATTGCAACAAAATGAGAAAACCTTAGCTGGATATATATATATATCAATTATAACAGAACAAAATGAGACAAAGGGGACATAGCATAGCATGAGACAAAGGGTGCATTAAAATAGTATATCATAGAATTAGACAACTAGTGACCAATGAGAAACCAATACAATGTTTCATTAAAAAAAATTACCCCTTTTTTTTTGGACAGATTTGTAGGTCTGAAAGGGTGCATTAAAAAATTTCATTATCCACATGGCATCTTTGCAGCATACGACATTAGCATAATTTAGTCATTCTTTCCAGTTTATCACTTACAATAACCTTAGATTTATTGCTAGACATCAACCATTGTATTGGAAAAATAATTAACGGTGAGATTTTCAGAAATGCACCTACTACCTAGGAACTCTAGGGGATATTAACACTGAAATTTTAGATGGTGCTAGAATCAGAGATAATACATATGTTGTATATCCGACTGTAGAGCTCCACATGGAATTTCTGCAGTATACATACCAAAATATAACCATTATTGCTTTCTATAAAACTCAAACGGTGCAGTAAGCTATTTCCCTTTTTTTTTTTTAAGCTTTTTTCAGATCTTGTTATTTATTCCCCTATCGGCATTAGCATTTTTTAGGATGGAAATTATATTGATGTAGAGAGCAGGTAAGATAGTGCCGTTTATTTTCAAAGCTTGTTTTTTAAATCAGCCATGTTTTCGCACTCTTTGAACCCCTATTCGCAAGCCCTAACTTCATAACAACCTATTAGCAAACAAATTTAAGGGAATAGGGAAGGATTAGAGAATGTACCTTGCGAATATGAGAAGAAAATGACAATGCCTAACGGACCCAGATCTTGCGTGGAGTTCCGACAGCTTGGGTGGTGGGTTTCTTTGCTTCGGACAGCTTTGAAGGGCTGGTGTCATTATGCCGCACGAATGGGCTTTGGTTTGCAATGAATAAACGTTCTAATTAATGGGGGCATTTTGGTCTTTTGATATGAACGACCTCACGTGTCACTCACGTGTAACGGAAAGCGTTGAAGATTTCGTTTAGAAACGAGTCAAAAATGAAACTGTGACGTTTTTGTAAGTTCGTGGAGCCGGGCTGCCACGAGTTATATTTTAGGGGATATTGGGATAAATGGCAAAGTTTGAGGGGGGTTTTGTAATTAACCCAACTTTTTATTTGGAAAAAAAGAAAAAAGAAAAAATACCGAACATTTTTTCTAGACATCCACTGTGGAATCAAACAAGTACTTTAGTCTTCGAAGTCTTCTTGATTCGACTCGAACAGAGAAAGAGAGAGGGGGAGAGAGAGCATGGAGCAGCAAGAGAATGGTAGGTTTCGGTGCCAACGAATTGGCTGCAACGCCACCTTTTCCGAGGACGACAACCCGGAAGGTTCTTGTCAATACCATGATTCGGTATTGCCACTTCATTCCTCTTTTTCTTTTTTTTTTTTCTTTTTTTCCGGTTAATTGGTTTTGAAATTAGGTTTGTCTCTACCCGGTATGAATTTATGTGGATTTGCGTCTGCTAGCTGTTCCATTTCTTGCAATTACCGTTCATTTCTATTAACTGGAGCTTATTTTACTTTGTTTCTATGCCATTGATATTGGGTTTGCTGCGCCGGCGTTCCTGTTATCAGGGAGTGAGATTTTCTTCCTTTATTTCCTTCTATTGAGAATCGGATTCCTTCCACCTCTCTTTTAATTTTGTATTTTAACTTTCAGCTTTGTTTTTGTTTTTCCGTTTCTATACTGTGAAATGCAGCCCATATTTCATGACGGGATGAAAGAGTGGAGTTGTTGCAAGAAAAGAAGTCATGATTTCAGCTTATTTTTGGAGATTCCAGGGTAAGTCCGCTGTTCGAAAATCAAAGCTTGTGTCATGCGAACCCTCTAGTTCGATGTGGGAACTTCCGCTTCGATTTTAGTTTGTGAGCCCTTTGTTACCCGTCTTTTTTTTTTATCCAATACTTGGGGCATTGGTTTATATCATATCTTGAGTAAGATGTGGATCGTATCCTCTGTTATTACTTTGGCTTGACCTCTTCCTCTCTCTCTCTGTCACTAATCTAAGTACAATTATGTGCCTGCAAGTAAGCTAATCTTCTGCTTAGAAAGAAAAAAAGGTGAGGTAATCTGCTAAACCGAGTGGATTTTTCAAATCTGTGTGAGAATCATCCTCCGCAGTTAACAAACTGGAAAATGAACCAATGGATATTGGCCACCATCTTAAATGCGTGTTAGAGAATATAATGAAATGTTTAACCTTGCACTTGAGGACAATTGGTGATTTTGCTTTCAAAGAAGTCTTGTAACCCTGAGGTTTGTAGTTCCACAGGCGAGGGAGAATAGAAACATGTGTCTAGGTTCATTTCTTCCAGTTAGCTTAAGGTGATTCAACAGGATAAAAAGGAAGAACATAGCATTATCTCACGACCCCAAATGTGACGTCCTTTAAGTTGTGGTTTTAGGGTGACATTTCTTGTTCAAGATGCCTCTTTCTCATTCTATATAATCTTTGGGACTATGATGTTCCCTAAAAACCTAGCAATACGTTAACCAATGAAATTCAATAACTATGCTAAATGGCTAGCAAAAAGACTTTTAAGTTTATCTTAGCGTATTCTCTACATCATTAGAGTGTGAGCGGATCGTTCATAGGGAGGATGGTCCCAGTTGATGCAAGGTAAGATGTGCTGACATGGCAGATACCAGCAGCCTGGTCAGGATAATTAAACAACTACGTTCGTAATTGCTGGCAGTTTTTCTCTCTTTTGCCAAATTGATGATGCTGGCAGATTGGGCATCATTTCTGTTACTAATTGATCTAACTTTGGTGTCCTGTCTGATGAAGCAAATAAAGTAACTCCTAAACATGTGAGGAATCTTATTTTTATTACCCATGAAAACATTTCATCTATTGATTTATGCAGGGCGGCTCAATAGACTTTGAGGCCTATTGCCAAACTCTATAATGGGGCTTTAAAAAACAAAAATATTTAGGGTAACAATGTCATAAAATTTTGGAATTTAACATGCACCATCGACAATGTTCATTTAAAAATCGTTCTTCCAGCATTCTGCAACATACAGTTAGGAACCATTTTTTTCTACCCAAGATTTGCTAATATATCATGTGTATAGCCAATCACTTAGTCTTTTCATGACATAGTTTGTTCGATGATTTGATTATTGGCATTATCTTGTTTTCTTATTTCAATGCCAACTTTCAATTTTGCCTGCATGACTTATTTGTCTTTCACTTAAATGTGAGTTTATACTTTGCTTTTTCTTAGTAGAAATTTCTCTAAGAGTTATTTGTAAATGATTCTGTGTGTTTGTCTAGATATATTAAACTCTTTTATTTTTTGATTTTTTCGCATCTATCTATTATTTTTGGAAATATTGAACATTTGAAAATTCTCAGAAATAAAGGAAACACTTAAAAGGTGTGATTGTTCAACAATCAAAGTATATTAACGGCAAAGCTAAAAAAGTAATATATTAAAGACGAAGTCTAGAATGATAAAATATATCACTCGACAATGAGCGGTTAAAATTTAGAAATGGCTAGTTAAAATCAATAATATGAAAGTTGAGGCTTCATCATATTCTTTATTTTTTTCTTATGTTCTTTTAGATCATGGCATGTGCTTATTTGATAGGCCTCTATAGTGTTAGACAACGAGGAGTTTCTAACTAATGCCTTTTTTTTTTTGAAGGTTAAAAAAAAGCTCCTTTTAATTGGCTATTGTAGTTTTATTTTTTAAAAAAATTTGAATACCATAGAAGCAAGAAAATAGGGGGTAGGCATACTGTGAAAGTAGGTGTACTCCCTCACCATTTTTTTTCCTGTTTCTGGGGATCACACTCCCTCACCTACTATTTTTTTCTTCATTTCTTTCTTTTATCACCATATACAAGGCTGTCTTTTTTTTTTGGGGCAATACATAGGTGCTTGCCTTACCTCTGAGCCTCCTGGATTTATACCGGCGGTAAATACTAAGATAAGAGTACCTAACCACTCATTTTGTCGCATTAGAGCACCTACTTTTATCTTGACAAGTATGATATTGTTGAGATCCCACATTGGTTAGGAGAACCTAGGTGGAAGACTTAGGGGGTGTTTGTTTCCCCAATATTTTGGGGCATCAAAATTTCTAACAAAACAAACACACTCCAAAATTTTTAACTTTTACACATACACACTTCACTTTTCACAAACCCCAATAAATCTCAATAAAGTAAAGATTTCCCCAAATTTCAGGGAATATTTCCAAAATTTTGGCAAACAAACACCCCCTTAATAAGGAGATTTAGAAACTCATAATTTTAGAAGCCAACTTTTGGTCAAGGCCCATGTATCAACAATGGCCAAATGAGGTTCTCTAAAGATTCATTCTTGTACGTCACCCTACACATCCCACCAGAAAAGCAGAAAACTAATAAAGGACTGTAAGGCTACTAAACGATTATGTGTCGTTTTGGCACACTTTACAGTCTTGGTTAGGAAGGTTGTAGTGCTGATTACCTATTTCAAAATTTATGGGAAAGTTATCGAAAATTCCAATGTAACATAAAACTTAAGGAATGACATGCTTGATAGAATCACACTGGTAAAACACTGGTCAGTCAACACATAATCCAGAAATGTCTTACACCAGAAAAGTCTCAATTACACAACTTCATGGTTAAGTTCACAAAGGACCAGAGAATTCTGTTCCTCCTCTGAATGGCAATAAATTTACGCCACATTCTAACAATCATCTGTTCCTCTTCTAGTAAGATGTATCCTAGGTCCAGACTAACCTTTGTAGATTATTTTCCTCACAATATTTAGCCACTTGATCTTCTGGCATGTCAGCAAGATTTCTCTCCAATGCACAGCTAAAAGGAATAATCTGTTCACCTCCATGTTCCTGTACCCTGAAAATAAAATCAACTATGTGACAAATTTTTTACAGCTTTTCAAGGAGCAAGGAAAGACATAGCAGCAACATATTCAGTGCAGACAGAATGCATGAGTTGCTATCACTGAATATCATATTGCACTCTCATGGCAGAAAGTAATTGACATTGGAAAGCCCAAAAAAAACCAAAGAACAAATGAAAAGAACAACAAAAAGCAAAAGGAGAAAAACACAGAATTCTATTAGCCACTCCCTCAGGAGCTTTCTAATTTTCAGGAATCTTATGTCTGCTATGATGCACTAAGAGCAGTGTTAAAATGGCCAGCTGAGGAATATGCAAAACCTTTTGCTTGTCTGGACAACTGCACAACCATGCATTCTTGTGTTTGAGGATCTCCTACACAGTTTATACACCATACAATAACATACTTCCCGTTGAGTGTTTATTTGTTTAGACGCCTGCTTCAATCCTAAAGAAAGAAGGATTATGTCAGGTAGACAGCTCACATTGCACCCCTATAGCATATTGTACAGGTAAAGCTAAATGTATAATGAATTGAAAGTCAAAGGAACAAAAGCTCATTTCCAGAGCTACTTGAGTGCAACAAAGAGGCATAATCATGATGAAGAGAAATGGAAGCATTTGCTTAGTTCGGATTGTATTTCTGTGACACTTCGAGTCCCACATGGAATGGGAGAAGAGAAGGAATGATACTGAATAGTATAAGGCCAAGTCCCACATTGGATGCTTACCGGGTAGAATTGAGAGTTATATATGTTCCAAAGGGCTTCAAAACCTTGACTAGTCAAAGAGTTTCAAACTTTCTAGCAAATGTTTCATCTTCCAAGAGTGCGATGCTAATATCTTCTGACAGTATGCATTCTAGTCGAACCAAATAATGACAGCTGCAATTTAAACTAAAAAGACAGTACTTATAGCAATTTGTCTTACCAATGGCAAAAGGATAGCTTTCTTACACCTGGAGGCCGTGTTAACAGGAGAGTAGTTTAGAGTAAAGTCAATCCTAGGGAATGGAATATCCGGTTGGCTGTATATTAGTTTCCTTTTCGAAAAAATGGGTCTTAAGGGAAATACATATTCCACAGTAGAAGTGGAATTATTAGGAATTGACAATGATGTTCCAGAAGCTCGGAGGCTTGAAGTTACAGAGCAATCTAGAAAGTGGACAGCTGAATTTTTTCTCAAAAAAAAAAAAAAAAAACAGATATTTGCATGTGTTTCTAATATATGTTTTCTTTTTCAGAAATATGTAACATACACGTTGAGTTGGAAATTGAAATTCCATAGACTCTCTTCGGCTTTCCGACCAGATGTTGGTAGGAAGATAAGAAAATCTTCTACCACTTGAGCCGATATATATCGAAATCCACCTTACCAGGTTGGCTTGGGGCGGAAAGGGCAGTTCGGTTCGGAATAATGGTAGAGTTAAACACCCCCATGCTTAGTTACTCCAGAAGAGCTTTCTAAGATTTGCTACAATGCACTAAGATCAGTGTTAAAATGGCCAGCTGAGGAATATGCAAAAACTTTTGTTTGTCTGGACAACTCCAAAACCATGCATTCTTGTTGGTCGAGTATCTCCTACACAGTTTAGACACCATATAATAACATCATGTTGAGTGTTCACTGGTTTATACACCTGCTTCAAACATAAAGAAAGGATGATTATGCTAGCTAGACAGCTCACATAGCACCCATAGATGGGCAAAGTAAATGTATAAGATTTGAAAGTCAACGAACAGGATCTCATTGTTGGAGCTACTTGAGTGCAACAAAGAGGTTAAATTATGATGAAAAGAAGTGAATGAATCTTGCAGAAACTGGAGTCCACTCCTGACATTCTTCATGGAGAGCTTTGAATATTAATGTGAGCAAAACAAGAGGACAAATTAGCTGCAGATATCGACAATAAAGTAACAAATAGATGCGTACAGGCAGGAAGGACACATGTGCACACTCGCAGAAAACTATGTAATACATCTTAACAAACTTAAGATCCTTTAAAAAAGATGGAGGACATACCAAGCATGAATTTTGGGCAAAAATTTGTTCTTTTTCCTTTGGTAATCTTTCTCATTCATGTTAACCTGCAGAGAAAATAGCAAGTAATTATGACCACCAGACGAGTTCATCTTGTTTTCTCTGACAGGCAAAAAATCACACACTCGCTAGGGATCAACTCACCACCATACCCTCCCCACTCCTTATTTATGATCACTTCAGGTCATAACATCTTTAAAAACAACATAAGATAAATACTGAAACAAACACATGACTCTGACTTCATACCTCAAATATCATAGACAACCACATCTCCCTACCAAATTACACTTTAAACCTAAGCAATACAGAGAAATTTCACTCTCTAAACCATCACCTGATAAGAGAGATGCTAAAAACATATAGAAGAAAAATAACAGTTTAGGTCACAAAGCCAAAGGAATAAATATTATATTGATCAAAAGCTGGATCCCTGTATGCCATTGGCATTTTTGAGTGAAAAAGATCTTAATCTGTTGGAGTGAGATTCCTTATTAAATTTACTTGTATGCCGTGATTTCTACTCTCTCTTTTTTCTCAAGTTAAACTCTTATTTTTTCTCTGAAATTGACCATATATGAATTTCTCCCAGTGTGAAGCATAGTGTCTCCTTAAGGTAGAAAAAACCTTCAAACATCCGGATCACACAACAGGGAATGGTTAATCTAGCATATACAACAACAAATTTAAAGAATCACCAAGTACTTTCAATGCCTTCTTCTTTTTTCAATGTTGTAAATAATGTATAATTCCTGGCTAGAATATGTCACTACAGTTAAAAAAACAGGCACAAACAATTTTTCAGCCACACAAAAATCAAGGAAATCAAGTTCCTGCAAGTGCAAACCACATTGTCTCAACACACGAAGAAAATTCATGAACTAGTTTGACTTCAAACTGACAAGCAGAGAGAGATTTATGGAGGACCTAATAGGTTGAACAGGTATTAATTATTTGGGTCAAGGTTAGTGTTACCTCAAGGTTTTGGCATCTTTATGCCTTTCAGATGGATGTTTATAAAAAAAAGAGACCTTCAAGGTTGCATGGCACCTACCATGCATCCACAAAGCCGCAAATCATTTATCAAACAACGCCAACGAATAATATATTCACTTAGGCATTCCTTTCTTAAACAAAATAGTATAATAATTCAAACAATGAGCACACAGTTTTGATAGAACAATATAACATACACCTAGGAGGAATTTGACTTGTGGCCTCAAACTCAACCCTTTCTACATGGGTAGGCAAGGCCATTCAGTCTACAATAGGCACAACCACTAGGGATTAATGATGCAATATCTTTAACAAACAGCCAAAACAGCCAACAAATAAACTGCTTATGAGAAAAGCCACAGGAATACTGGCAGGATTTTTGTTTTTTTTTTTCTCTTTCTGGCTAAAATTTGAACCTGACATGTACCCCACAACTTGTTTGCCACCTGAGGCGAGGCCTAGGGGCAAATAATAGATGTATTACAATTCAAGCATAGATAACCTAACGGAGGACCTTCAAGCAAAGCTATCCCATTATCATGAAAACAGAACTCACCAAGTAAACAACGGGCTTTGCAGTAAGCAATTGAAAAGTATTTAGTATCTCAATATCAGCAGTTTTCCAGTCCCCAAGACGAACATCTTTTCCATCCTCAAGCCACTCCTTGACCTGTAGAAAATAAACACCACCATATTTGTGACACACTCCATATAGCACAAACTCATGACTCTATCTGTCTATCATGAAAACTGTGAGTGAATTAAGTTGCAGGGTAGAGCCATGCTTGATGAGTATAGCAATTGCAGCACCTTGAAAACCTTACAGAGTACTATATGAGAAAGGTTAAACAAATATGCACTCCCGGATTGAGTTTCATGTTTTCAAAGAAAGTTTTATTAACTACTACTACTCTTCTATAGGCGCCCCAAAATAAACATATCAATTGCAGCATCCTCTCAAACGTAAGCGGTGCATTTACTATTCTTATTCCTTCATCTACAGGATAATAGGACCTAAGAAAGGTCTCCCAAGAGCAACCCACTTTGCTCGCCATAGTTGAATTTTTTTTTCCTTCATGACTACATGTTTTAACCGTCAACCTCTCTTTGAATGGTTATGTAATAACATTTTATATTGAGATACATGCAAGGAGATATTCACATAAATTTGTTTGTATACAGATTGAGTGAACCTACTACAGCTGTACAATAAAATATATAACCAAAAGAATTATGACAGAAACCATTAATGGGAAAGGATGAAACTGGCCACTGAGACCGAAATGAGCAGTGTGCTGTCAAAAATATTTTTAACTCCTCCAAAGTTATCATGCAAGACATAATACGATAATTCAAGAAAAGGACGGTTGCAAACTCAACTGTAGATTATAAACTATGAAAACACAAACCTTTTGACAGAGCTCATGCTCTATTTTTAACTGCTTGTCATTACTCCTCTTCATGCTCTTTTCAAGATCTTCTATCCTCTTTTCCATAAATTCAATGTCCTACAGTCAAGTCAGGTAAAAGAAGCAAGGTTTAGAACATTTTTGCATAGACAATTGGGAATGAGACAAAGGACAATATTGCAGGATATTGGACAAAAGAAAATGATACCCCCACAAATTCATAATTAAGAATAATTACCATTGACATATAAGAATTGCTCATTGCGTATAAATGCAGGCATAATTTTTAGATATGAAGATTAGCCAAACACTATTATTAGACAGGAACATCAACCAAACAACCAACGCTGGAGCAGTATAGGGATGAGAAGGGATTTGCAACCATCATAGGAACTTTCTACGTACATGATCCTTTATACACTACTAAATAAGTTATTACTCATGCCACCATAAAAAACATTTTTGTCCTAAATAATTTACGCACTGTGCAAGATAGTGCAAGTGTAATCCCCCAAATCCCATATGGAGTGAGAGGAGAAGGAATGAAAAAGCAGTGTGATAAAAGGAGCCAAAGTTCCACATTAGATCCTCATTAGGTGGACTGGGACTTGTAATGACTTAGAGAAGTTTCAAGAGCAACTTTGAGTAGTCTTTATGCAGTTTAAGAGCAGATGTGGCTACACACCTTTGGGGAGTTGCAACAAGTAATTATTGAATTTCGTTGACTTTTTGCAAACCAAAAGATGCAAATCATTAAAAATCATTTCTAGAATGATACCTTCAGCAACACAAAAAATACCATCTGTTAAGGATTTTAGAACATCAAAAAGCTTCTAATCCCTGCAACTCATAATCCAAATGTCTAATAAGTGTCACATCATATAAGTTATCACCATTCAATAATGAAGAGGTTAACTAACTGAAAAGTTAAAAGATATCACAAACTACATCGTTCGCATTCCAAGTCCCCAACCACCTGTTGGTCCAGCAAATTCGGAGTCGCCAGGCATTACAGTAATATTTGCATAAATCTAAGGGCGCCCAAAGATTGCAACTAGCCCAGCAAGAATTTAAAAAAGAAAAACAACAAACAAAATGGCATTTACATAAATAAGTCAAAAGCTAAGTAACATCTTTCTCAAAAAAAGAAAAAAAAAAAAAAAAGAGAAAAGAAAAACAAAGGAGAAGAGTGCAGAAGGTACACGCGTCTTCTGCCTCTTATAGGAAGAAGAAAATTTGTTCTCTTTTTCAACATAAGAGAACTTGTTCTCTTAAGAAATTTAGACCGCATTCTAGAGAGAGATAGAGAAAGAGAGAGAGAGAGCTTATCCAACCTGAAACAGGAAAGTGAGAAAAGAGAGAGAAAAAGACAAAAAAAGAGGAAAATGGGAGAAGGGAGAACTGGTTT
This sequence comes from Morella rubra, assembly GCA_003952965.2. Lineage (NCBI taxonomy): Eukaryota > Viridiplantae > Streptophyta > Magnoliopsida > Fagales > Myricaceae > Morella > Morella rubra. The sequence goes on along the minus strand of CM025850.1, from coordinate 17,190,821 downwards.
TTGTTCTCTTCAAACTGAATGTGGGAAGGTATCTCAATTGAAGTAATATATTGTTTGTAACCAATTTTGATAAAATTGCACCAAAATGTGATGAATTGGGACGTTTGTAGTGTCAGGTTTGTAACTCGAAATCTGGAATTTCGTTTTATGGGCTTAAATTCTTATAATTGATGAATTGCTATTTGATATAAGGGGCTTGGTTTGCGCGTTAAAGAAACAATTTCTTCGATTCCGCTCAAAGTCTTAAGAATGGAAAAGTGAGGTTTTCTTGTGGTTCAAAAATTTGGGAAAATAAATTGCAACTTCATTTTTTAAGCCACAAGATGTATCTAGCGGTGTTTTGGCAAATAATGTAATATGCTGGCCAAAGCCTATTGAATTTATAGATTTGTTGTGAGTTTAGTTAATTTAATTTTAATTGTTTTCAAATAATGCAACCACAAAGTAAAAAAGGAAGTGAGTTATAGCAAAATAACCTCAAGTAGGAATTGAACCTACTAATTCACCAATTATGAGTGGGGTGCGTACACTCAAAAAACCTCATTTTTTGGGGTTTGAGTCTGAGAATTTTGATTCAGATAAAGAATAAGCCTAAGAAAATGTTCGGTTTTTTTGCATTATCAGAATTTTTTGAATCCTGAGAATACACAAACCGAACATGTTTTTTAACATCACCTAAAAACAACTACAGCACGCATACCAATAAAGTTAACATCACCTAAAAATTCTCAAAACACAAAAAATTCTCAAAATACACACTAACCGAACAACACCTAAATTTTTTGTTGATTCTAAGACTGGCATGTTGGTGACAAAATACTCACATTCAAATTTTTTTTTTTTTTTTTTGGGCTGTGTTCAGAGGAATTTTGATACCTTGGTTGTGTGTTGAATAATGTATTTGTTGTTAGTATTTCCCTAAGGTTTTTATTTAATAGCGAAACTTAGAAGGTAGATGATATGAGAGGTAGGGCTTAGCTAAGCCTTGTGTCATTCTGGTTTCTTGGATTTGGTTCTCTCAGTGGTTTTGTATAAATAAGAGGCATTGTGCGTTTTGTTTGTTCAGCGCGTAATGCAAGAACAAGTAGAATATCTGCTCTCTAGCTTCGCTGATCGGGGGGCTGTTGTTTGCTCACCACGGGGCTCTTAAGAATAACATAATCTATGATAGTTTGAGGATCCTTCTGAAAGACTTTCGGCAATAAATTGGTTCACAGTTGTTTGGAAACAGAGTTCTTTTCAAGTGGCATTCTCCCTTGACTCGATCTTTAATTATATTATGGAATTTTCTTCCAGATTGAGGTGTATTTATATTGATGGAGTGAAGTGTTACATAGAAATGATTGCTTGCATCCATCTTGTTGTCCAAGCTTGACTTGTGATTTTCCATGGGCTTATAACTTAAAAGTGTACATCGAGACTCGTACAACATGAGAAGTGATTTGGTACTAGGTAAGATACAGATCTAATATACTAAGACAACACTCTGCTCTGTAATCTTTTTTTGATAAGCCACTATGCTCAGTAATCTTAGTAATACTCAGTGATAGGTGTTGCTAGCTTGGTCCTATGCTTTGTGATCTTAGTACCACTCTTGGTGATATGTGATGGTAGCTATATGCTATGTGATCTTACTACTATGCTCAATGATATTTGGTGAAAACTTGGTACTACACTTCGTGATCTTAGTACCTTGCTTTGAGAACATATGATGAATGCTCAATTACTGCGTTTGTGATCTTGGGCCGTAGCTTTGTGATATGAATATGGTATTTTAGGTACTAGCATGGCATTAAACTTCATGAACTAGTATCGCAATCTTTAATTGATGCCTTGTCTTTGCGTACATTGGACATGGAAATTTGTGGAAGCGTATCCTGGAGTCATAATTGTTGGATTTATATAAGTTTTTCTATTTTGGAATTAATCATTATTGCAAAACCTTGTCACTATTTTGCAGGATTGTAAAAATTGTGAACAAGTTAGAAGTTACAGTAATAGTTTGGATGTGTTTATTTGGTGGAGTTGTTATAGTTTGAACTTCACCATGCCTATAATGGGTTTGGGGCAGTACAGACACATTCTCTTCTAGTTGATCGAGTGCAAGTTTCTCAACAGTTTGTTAACAGGGTCAGTAGTAGTGGAGCAAAACCAAAGTCGGTACATTTTTGCTTGAAATTTGTTAACCTCATCCCAAGCTTGTGCATATATACAAAGACAAAATATATGGGTACAGAGTTAAGCACCTTCCATTGAACTTTTGTCTTAAATCTCAAGACAAAGGACAAGAACGCAAGACGTGATTGTCACAATTATCAATGTTCTCTAATGTTGCCACGTAAAACAACAAGTACCTATTTTTTTTTTTTTTTTGATAAGTAAGTCAATCTTTATTAAAGAAAAAGAAAGTTGACAATACAAGAGACTATACTGACAAAAACTAGAGCATACAAGCTAAAAGACTTAGAAAATCCGGCAGACCCACAAAAGGACCTCCTAAAACAGAATTAGCCCACAGAAAAAGAAAATGCAACATAGATCCCCCCAAACTAGCCAAAACAAAGCCCTATCTTCAAAACATCTCCCATTCCTTTCCCTCCACAAACTTCCACCACATGCAAGCAGGGATCATCTTCCAAATGGCCAACGCAATTAGATCCTTAAACTTCCTCCTCCAACAAAGCAAAACATCCACTGCCTTCCTAGGCATAACCCAATCATAGTTAAGAATGCTCAGCACATGCGCCCACAATCCTCTAGCCACCGAGCAATGAATAAGGATATGATCAACCATTTCTCCATCGCTCTTACACGAATAACACCACTCAGTCACGCAAACACCCCTCCTCCTTAAGTTGTCAGTGGTAAAACAAGTACCTAATTTCCTAAAAGGGAGGACATCATCTAGTGGATGCAGAATATGTTCCTCTCACACTCTCTCATCTCTCATCTCTCTCTCTCTCTCTCAGACACACAACATTATTCAAGCATCCAACGGACACCAATTCCCCACCCCAACCCTTGCTGTGGGATCCCTCTGTTTCTCTCTCACTCCCTCACCCACACATGTACATAGACACCCCACCTATACATCTCTAGGACACCAACTTTAGGCTTCTCTGAACTTTCCATGCAACGTAAGTCATACACTCCAGTTAATGGAAAAATTAGCCATATTCTACTTGATACTGTAAATTAAGCAGACTAAATAACATGAAAAATTATGAGCTATGGGAAGTTGTAAGATTCCAATCAACCCTTGATAATGCAACATATTTAGAAGAATTTGAAAAAGTACTATGGAAGTGGGAGCTCAATTTACTATACTCAAGCTAATAGCATACCTTAAGCCTCAATTCTGCACTAATAACTTCTAAATCCCTCACAGGATCCACAGTGTCATCTACATGAATAATATCAGGATCTTCAAAGGCACCTAGGGGAAAAGAAACAAAGGACGCAATGAACAATACTACAATGATACGCTTGATAAATGAAAATCAAAAGACTAAGGTGACTTTATACACACAAAAAAAGGATACAGCAGCTAATTTCCAATATGATTGAAGCATGATAAATCAGAACATTAATTGTACCATAAGGTATACAAAGGAAAACTTGTTGGCTTGTCCCTTACTAGTTGGTGGTTTCCAGATTATTTGATAAACCTCTCCACTTTGCTTAGCTACCATCTAATAAGGTTAGAACATATGGGCTCAGTAAATGAGCTGAACCTCTCAACCTACTTCAATAATCGAGCCACGCTCAAGCTCAGTCAAGCTTGCTGGTAGGCTCATAAGCCTATTTGGCTTATATAAATATCCTTTAGGTAGATATAGCACTCATTTTCTTGAAACAGATACGTTTAGAAATTTTATTTCTGTATACTCAACTTCAGCAGGGCATAAGCTTGAACTTGAGCCTGAATTAAGCTTGTGCAACAGTATGCGGTGCTAAAGCTTGTCAGCCAAAACCTCCTTTCAAGCCATAGAGCTGACCAAACAGGTATGCATAGAAAAGAGAAGTGCTTTACATAGTGTTTGTGTCATAAAATTTTGACTGAGAGTTGATGAAAAAGTGAAGAAAGATGAAAATGAATTTTTATATTTATTATTATAGAAATTGATGATTTGATGAGGAGAAAAAGATTATTTTGTAATTTTGACTGAGAGTTAGTGAAAAAGTGAAGATGATTTGAATGAATTTTTTATATTTATTTATAGAAATAGATGATTTGATAAGAAGAAAGAGATTATTTTGTAATTATTTTATTAAGTAAAATTTTAAGAAACGCTAAATCAGGCACTAGACTATAGGGCGTATGTGAGGCACTAGAGCACTCCAACGATAGAGGCTGCCATGACTTTTTTCATTGTACACTTTAGGCTCTATTTTACTTTTTGTAAAGCATTTTCCATACTTTTGACTATTTGGAGAGTCTCATAAAATATGGTCAATAGAAACTTAATTCGGTCAACTGAAAACTAAGCTCCACTTTCCTAAAAATCGTTTACTTTCTGAAACTAGTGAATCTTATTTTCTGACCTGCCTCCTCCAGTCTTAGGAATGGCCAAAAACCCATCGGCCCGACCTCCCAACCCTAAACCGATCTGCTTCAACCCGAACTGGTCGGGTTATGTTGTGGTCGGGTTTTGAAATATGAATCCGAGAAAAATCAAGTTCGCGTTCAGTTTTTTAACCTGAAACCAAGCATTCAAATGAACCTGACCCTGGTTTTAGCTTTTTTTGAGGTTGGGGTCGGGTTTTGAAACAAAAACCAGAGAAAATCAGGTTTGTGTTCAGGTCTTAACCCAAACCAAAAAATTCGAAGAAACCTGACCGTAACGGTTTTGGCTTTTTTCGGGGTTAGGTTTTGAAACATGAACCCGAGAAAAATAAAGTTTGTGTTCAAATCTTTAACCCGAAACCAAAGCATTCAAAGGAACTAAAACATGACGGTTTTAATTTTTTTTAGGGTTGGGTCGGCTTTTTAAACATAAACCTGAGAAAAATTAAGTTCATGTTCGAGTCTCTAGTCCGAAATTAAAGCATTCAAAAGAACCCGATCCCACGGTTTTAGCTTTTTTTGAGGTCGAGGTCAAGTTTTGAAACATAAACCCGAAAAAAGGTACGTGTTCGGGTCTCTAACCAAAACCAAAACATTCAAAGGAACCCGACCCCGACTGTTTTAGCTTTTTTAGGGTCAAGGGCAGGTTTTGAAACATGAACTTGAGAAAAACTTTACTGAAAAATATTGAAAAATACTTTTAAAAAATATATTTGATGTAACAACCAAACACCGAAAATTAGATTACTTTACTGAAACATAATGCATTTTGAAACTCCTTGACAAAAAAAAAAAAAAGTAATTTAGGTTGAAACAAACGGAGCCTAAGCAGAATACCAATTACAACAATGGAAGCACATAAAAAAATTATAGCAAGACATAGGTACACCAGAATGAAGCATCATATTTCCTATGTAAAAAATGAATACATAACTATGAGAAGTAAATTAGTATTCACAATCTTGATCTCTCCCTTATTTAATCTAGCAACTCATTCTCTTGATCATAGGGAGCCTATACGTATACATACATATATTTATATAGATACACGCACACATACATATAGACACATACGAAACAAACGCCCAAAAGAGAAAGGGCACGCACAAGCACACAAATAGAAGCAAGATTCAAACGATTGAAAATATAAGTTTCATACGTAAAACATGGAAGATGCCATCAACTGCACGTATGTGAGATAAGAAACTGTTGCCCAACCCTTGTCCTTCATGAGCACCCCTCACCAATCCAGCTATATCATGGATTTCTAAAAAAGCTGCAACCTGTACACAAAAGTTACCACTATAAGTAACAAGAAATACAAACTCCAATTGTTGCAAAAAACTGCATAAGAAATTTATAGATAGTCCAGGATCAGGCTTCTTAATTAAACTCTGGATGAACCTTCAGTTGGGAGATAATCTTCTTATGTATAACACTGCCGCCGCCGCCACATGGCTTACATCTTTGGGCCTGTCAGAACTGGACCTTTAAAGGAGACCTAATTGATTCAGATATGACAGGCTTTCCGTTTTTCAACTTCTTCAAGACAAATGCAAAGTTCATTTCAAAAGTGAAAAGAAAGGGCACTGAAATTTTCTAGATCCTTCTCCAATAGTTTTCAGTGCCCTTGCACTAATTAATTAATGAAATCCTGGCATCAATATTTTCCTGCAATCTTTGCAGATCACTAATTGCATTGTAAGGAGCCACTGGCCTTCATTAGGAGTAGAAGACAAAGTAGGGCAAAAAAAAAATTGAGAAAAAAGAACAGTTCCATCAACATATGCCAAAAGAAAAGGCAAAGCCCTCAACTCTTCTACCCTTCAATCTCCAGGTATTAGAACTTACTGGCTCTTCATATGGTAGGTATCCTAAGGCCAAACAGGTTACTACCAAACAGAGAACTAAGCAGGTTGGAAATTTATGTTAGTCATGGTGCATTATACACCAACACTCTCACCAATGCAAAGGATAGGTTAGATTGTCCTATGCCCAGAGAAAAAGCTAGAGAACCCCAGCAATAGCTACAACCTTCGTTCGGATTATTCAAGATACCCAAAATCACACCCCACAGTTCATATCTCCGTAATTTATGAGCAAGAGACTTAGTCACAAACCTCACTTTTTGGCTTGAACAATTGGCAGAGCCATTCGAACCGCTCATCAGGGATATTCACCCGCGCTTCATTTGGCTCAATGGTACAGAAAGGGAAGTTTTCTGCAGGTATTGAGAGCTTTGTAAGAGTGTTGAAAAGCGTCGATTTTCCAACATTAGGTAATCCAACCTGAAAAGGAAGAAAGGAAAAAATAAAGTTCCGTCAATATTGTTCTGATTGAACCAAGTTGACAAATTTCACAGACCCAAACATCAAGGACACCAAACAGAAAGAATAACTAATTATATGTTGCAAATTCCTCCCAGTGCATAATCATATTGCAATGCTGTACGTCGAACAAGCGCTGTAATTCAATCGAAACAATAACTTGAAGGGACATTTCAGTAAACATAACCAGATACGCAACCAGAAGGGTCAGAAACACAAGCAAAAACATTGTACTAAAGAAGAGACTTATCAGAACTCAAAGACTGGCAGAAGTGGAACGCAAATGAATTCCAGACGTAAATACGGGACTGGATGAGTCTAAATTCAGAGATTCATTTCATTTCTTCTTTTTACTATTTTTTTTTGTGCGTTCTAGGGAAATCAACAGAGCAAACTAAACAATCAATTTGGAAATGGGAGGAAAACCAGAAGAAGAAGAACATGAAGAAGCTTACAATCCCAATCTTGAGGTGAGATGAGAATCGGCCGAGGATGGGTCTCTCTGCTGGTGCTTCCTTCGATTTCGCAGCCTTCGGCGGCATTGTTTCCGATAGAGGAAAAGAGAGAGACAGTGACCGAGATTTCTAGGGTTTTGTAGCCAGTGACAGTGGGTACGGTGCTGACTGCGGTTTCAGAAATGGACGGAGGCGAGTGGAGGGCCTATTGTATTCCAAAAGGTTCCAACCCTAGTCACAAGCCCTCGCGTCAGCCCAACGCATGGCTGTAACACGTCGCCCGTTTTCGAAGATCCAATTGAGCTCGTTCTTGCCATTTCTTTTTTTTTTTTTCTTTTTCGGCCAACCACAGTTTTTTTTTAGGGATAATTGCAAGTTTGGTCCTGTAGTTTTCGTGAAAATCAAATTAGTCATTTATCAATTGTTTTTTTAGATTACAAGGAAAATTTGAGTACCCATTCACGTTCACCGAGTTCGGACGGATCTAGCCTAATATACACACGTGTTAGGTTTCACGCTATGACAAATTTTGGGTTAGACAGTCCTTCCAAACCGCACATGTCAGTTAAGTCCAGCTATTCACTGTGGGAGTAGTCCCAAAGAATTGATTGCATCTGAGGATATTCGAACTTGAGACCACAGGGGAGCACACTCCTTAGCCCCAAGCCTTAATCACTTAAGCCAACCCCTTTGGGTTATTTATCAATTTTTTTCATCAGCATACTCCCTGATGTTTACATGCTTTTATATTAAGTCCTTCCATCTAAATCTTGCTGACTTAACGGTAATTACCAACTGGGTCTTCCACGTCACTGCTTTGCCACCTTAGCACACCACGTCAAAACAAAATAGCGCCAAATAAATAAATGAAAACGACGCGGATTGCATGCTAACAGAATGTTACGTTACAAAACGACGAAACAAGGGCTTACAAGAAGTAAAATGGCGCCAAATGTATAAATAAAACGACGTCGTTTGCATACTTACAAGAAGTAAAATGTTACAAAAGACAGAACAAGGGCTTAAGGAACTGTGACGTAGTGTGCTGAGAGAGAGATGAGCTGCATCCAAGACTTGGGATGAATTTTACTGTCTCTAAATCTCCTGGGAAGAATGCAACGGCCTCCAAATCGCTGCAGCAAGTAAATGTGCCCAGCGAATAGGAGACCACCATGATGATGTCCTATGCAGTGGAATAAAAATCCATTTTGTGGTTGGCATAAATGTATGATAAATCAAGGTACCACGTAGAACTGTGACCCCTATAAAGATCAGAAGCATGAGGCAGCAGACGAACCGCGGTGGTTCCAATGTAGAAGGAAGAGGAAAGGGCCTTTTCTCTCGAATTAAAGAAGAAGTTGAACAAAATTTGTGGGAGTAAAAAACCATCCAGGAGCAAACCAGCATAGGACTTGAGGTCCTCCTGGAAAGAATCGCATTGGTAAGAGAGAGGCTTGAGGGTGGTGAGCTAAAGACCCTTGCGGTGCGGTCGTGCAAATGGCCCCAATGGTCTCTGGTAAGAATTCTTCCATCGGTGCACAAACCAAGCAATCAACGCACCGGCTATATACATCGGTAAAGTCGTGCATAGAGCCTTTCTTTCTGAAACCCACAACTCCTGGCTTCTGTCACTTTGTCTTGTAGACCAAGTCAGTTGGAGAAGACGTAACTGCAAAAGGAAAGCTACCATAGTTACCACCCTTACTATAACTTCATTCACTTCAAGCCATCCACCACTCTCGAGGAAAACATTTGTCTGACTACGGTTACCCACAAACAAGGCTTCAAAGTTCAGTAGCAGAGGAATCATGTGTCCCAGCGTAAGAACAATGACCATCACAATGGAAATGAAAGGAAGCACATGTGGGTGCTTTTTCACGAAAATTAGCTGCAGGCCCACAAATACACATGCTAGCGTATTAGAAATCAGAACCATGGTAATCTCCAAGTCCATTCTCCAAATGGATGCTTTAGCTTGGATAGTGGTTATTGAATTTGCAGACAATTGAAGTTGTTCAAAGTAAAAAGGATCTGAATTAGCTATTGTACTTTCAATAGTTCCACTGTTCCAGCAACTATTTCACCATGCTCTGCACGCAACAGAGGGAATTGAACCTTGATCATTATTTCATAGTCCAACGAATCCTTTCTAACCAAATTTTGATTAGCTGATCCGAGATGCCGACATCCTACCATGCACAGGAGACCTGTATCTGTGTCATATATTCCCTCCGCAGAAATATCAACTGCTTTGGAGAAAGTATCACTACCAAATTGGAAATCAGGTGGAGGTGTGAAGCTCATCTTGTAGCTTATATTGAGCATGCCGCTGTGGCTGTTGTTCAGGAAAAATGCAGCAGGCTCTGTGAGCCTTGGAAATGGCAGCACATTATACAGCTGCCCATGACGCTGACCACCAAAAAATAACGGAGATGAGTAACCACTTGCTACATTTCTTTTGCTTTTTTTCACAGTCATATCAAACCCCATGTGTGACGCAGTAGTCGGTGCTTCGGATTGCCAAAAACAGAGAACACAGCTTTGTTCTGGAGGTCCAGGGTAGCTTGGACCTTGTATACGCCATTGGATACGGTCTCTACACAACGAAAGAGCGTGAATCTGAGACCTTTAGGGGAATTCGCGACAGTTTGGTTGAAATTCTGCCCCCACTTGAGAAAAACCCGGTGAAGGGGAGGGCAGACGAGACATTATAGGAGCAGGAGGGGAAGGTGTTGGAGAGTAAGTGTGATTTGGCAACTACAGTGTTGCAGTGAAGTTTGTACAAGTTTTCGCGCTTTGAGAGTGGGTTTAGGCTCGTGTTTGCGTTTTGGACCAGAGACGTGGTGGTGGGGATGTTGGCAACAAATAAGTAGACAAAGAAGCAGAGGAAGATAAGAGAGAGCGGTAATTTGCAGGGCCTTGGAAGGTTCAACTCGGATTCGAGCAATGCAGTTGGTGAAGAAGAAGAAGAAGAAGAAGAAGAAGAATTGGAGTCCATGGCGTGAGTTGGTGAAGAGACTGGTCTTGGGTGCGTCCAGGGCTTAAAGAAGAAGAAAGAGCAATGCCGTTTGCATGCAACGTATTCATTTATTCATTTGGCGCCATTTCGTATTGATCGTGGTGTGTTGAGGTGGCAAAGCAGGTGACGTGAAGACCTTGATGGCAATTACCGTTAAGTCAGCGAACGGATTTGGACGGAAGGGCTTAATATAAAAGCATGCAAACATCAGAGAGTGTGTTGATGAAAAAAATTAATAAAGGACTAATTTGATTTTCACGAAAACTACGGGGACCAAAATTACATTTATCCCTTTTTTTTAATCCTTCAAAATTTGTTAAGCTCGAGTTTTCATAATCTGAAGTCATCAGTAGGGAAATGTGATGAGCAAGACGTTAACATTTTAAAATTTTTCATATTTCTATTTTGACACTAAATTAGTCGAAAATTTGTAAAAAAATTAGTATTGGGGTCCATGAAAAAAAATACAGATATAAAATTAGTAGACAATTGAAGATTGTTTAATAAGAGATTAATTTTTATTGGCATTCGTGATAAAATGTAAATAGAATGAATTAATGTGATTTTTTTTTATATTTGGAACGAGATTAAGTAATATTGAAATTTGTAAAACATACTAGAAAATATGAGTTAATGATATTTTTTTATATTTGATAGTAGATCCTATGGGGGGTTTGTGAAAAAAGTGTAGATAGAATAAGTTTATATGAATTTGAAAAAAGAAACTATAAAACTTTTTTTGATCAAAATTTTCAGATTTTTTTTAACACACCCCTTATAGAATTGGGCAATGAAGTCTCCTTCTTCACATGAAAGAAGTACAAAATTCAAGCTTAACGTTCTTCGGGTGTGCATCGATTTAGTCGGAGTAAAAGAGGGGTATCCAACTTCGACTCTAGCTGGGGTACCTAACTTCGACGAATTTGAGTTGGCTCCATAAATCACGCAAACTACCATATAATGTTCTTTCTAATCACACAAAAATCTTTAACTATCTCTCACTGAAAATCTTCACCTTCTACAACCAAGCAAGCTAATATTGAAGATCATGAGTTTCTCTAAGTCACTAACTTATCTTCGGATTCCTATCAATCCAAGAATAAACCCTTAATTATTAGCCTTTAGTAAATTCAAAGAAAATTATTTGTAAGAAATAATACCTTCCTCCTGAACAATTATAATTACAGTTGAAATAATGTGATAAAGACCCTAGAAGCAGAAGCATGAGACTTGTTGAAAAAGAGGTGGACATGTGAGGGGGATGTGAGCTCATTAATTACATTTTAAGAATATTTAAGTTAATGGTAGTTTTATAATTTCTAATAGGGGTATATAAGGGCTTAATGGTTAATTAAGCATTAAAGTTTCTTTAAGGCTTAGAGACTCTTGAACTTTCGGTTTAATATGGTTCATAGCTCTTGGAAGACTAAGGGCATGTTAGTTTGTAAAAGTATTATAGAATATAAATGTATTCAACAAAATTTGCAAAACGGACATCCAAAATCTCAAAAATTCATACACAAACACCAATACCTTCTACATAATCTCCAACAACTTTTTTTCACATAAACTCCAATACCTTTTTGTTAAGACAATTAGGATTTGCTTGGTTATGGAAAGGTTTTTGGGGGGGGGGGGGGGGGGGTTATTGAATTGATTATTATTTGCCTCACCGTGTATTGCCCTATATATTGAATATGTGAGGGAGGAAGAATTATAACTTTCTCTTCTCTTTTACGTGAAATCCTAGTTTCTATAACATGGTATCACACTAGGGTTTTACCTGCCGCTTCTTCTTCTTTTCTTCTTTTCTCCTTTGGTTTTCCTCATGTCGTTGGTGTGTGGTTGTTGTCCTTGTATGTGGTGATGTAGTGGTTGGCAGACCTAATTGAACAACTACCATTGTCGGTGATTTTTTGGTCTGTTTGTTGATTGGTTTTGGTGGTATTTAACGTGTCTTGACGTGCTTATGGTGTTCGGCTTTGTCTATGGTGATTCCGGCGTCAAGTGATTGTTTCAGCGAAGTTCTATGGTGGTTGTTGTTTGTCTAGTAGTAGTTCCAGTGTTGTCTGTGGTGGTTGCTGGTCGTTAGCAACTTCCCCAGTGTTGTCTATGGTGGTCGCCAGTTGTTAGGAGCGCTCCAGTGTTGTCTGTGAGCATCGTCTGCAGTTTCGATCCGCACAGGTGAAAACGACACAGCCCACGTGGGTTCGAGTTGCTTTAGCTTTGGGTTAGGGATTGTGTAGCGATCTAGGCTTCTTATTTGCTTTGCGTTGTTGGGTTTCTTATTTGCGTTGATTGGGTTTCTTATTTACGTTGTTGGATTTCGTATTTAGGTCGAGTTGACCCAAACCTAAAACCCAAAAAATCTGTTATGATCCAGCCCATGTGGTTCGACCTAGATTCACAACTAGAGCTCTACTCGTTTCGGCCGGTTCTCACCATTTTTCGGCCGATATTTGGTGTTTTTCGGTCTAAATTGGTGGATTTCTGCTTTTGTTTGGTGGATTTTGGCTTCTATATGGTGGATTTTAGCCGGTTCTGTCTATTTAAGATCGGTTCTTGCTCTCTTCCTCCTAATTTGCGGTGTTCAGGTCTATTTCTGGTGTTCTACATTTGGTTTTCTCTTACTTCTCTCGTTTGTTAGAATTATGGAGTCTAAACCTAAAGTTACACCTTAAGTGTCTATGTTTAATGCTTCCATGACCTCGGTCAAGCTTAATGGGAAGAATTATCTTTTATGAACTCGCTCTGTAGAGATCTTTTTGACCGGTAGGGGCCTTGCTTAACATTTGACTTCCGATAAAGTTGATACGACAGATCGTGCTCCACTTTGGACACAAGAGGATGCTCAGATTATGTCACTTATGTTGACTAGTATTGAGCTCAATATCAACTCTACCTTCGTTTACCTCCAGACTGCTCATGCTATTTGGGAGCGTCTAGAACAAATGTATTCTGGATTTGGGAATCTCACGCACATTTATGAAATGTGTAAGCAGTACTTTGGTTTGGTGCAAGGTAACCAAAGTTTGGAGGAATATTATTCTCACATTATGGGTGTTTGTGAGGAGCGGAACATGTACCAGCCCCTTTTCGCTGATGTTGTCAGTATGCAAAAACAACCTATAGGATGTGGATGTCGTACGCTTTCTTCTTGGCTTAAAATCTGACTATGAGCCCATCCGTGGACAAATTTTGGGCAGCTCTGTTCTACCTTATCTTCTTGAGGTCTTTTCCCGCCTTTAACGAGCTACTTTGACTAACAGTTCAACTCCTATTCTGTCGGATATACACGGTGATTGGTCTGCTTTGGTTGCATCTCATGCAGTGTCTGGTGGTTCTCTTGGTGCCTATGGTGGTAGAGGTTTTCGTGGTTCTGGGGGTGGCCGTGATTCTCGTGGTGGTGGCTATAGTGGTGGTCAGGAATCCCACAAATGTACTCATTGTGGTCGTTTCAATCATTGTGTTAATTTTTGCTTGGATTTACATGGTCGACCTACTGGTTCTGCTTATCAAGTTTCTAGTTCTCAGCCTAAGTCGTCTCTATTCTTTGGCCCTTCCACTAGCCAGGGCCCTTCTGCTGAGTCTGATATGGTCTCTATTTCCCGTGATGAGTACACTAATTTTCTTGCACAACGGCAAGGTGGTTCGTTGGATACTCTTGCTCAGTCAGGTACTTGCACCTACTGTCTTTTATCCTCATCTCAGAATCCCTGGGTTATTGACTATGGTGCCACTGAACATATGACGGGTTTGTCTAGCTCTTTATCTGATTATACTTCTATTTCTTCCCCCCTAAGTCTTACCCTTGCCAATGGTTCCCTCGCTATGTTCAAAGGTTTCGACAACACTCGTCTCAGTTCTAATATAAACTTATTATCTGTTCTCCATATTCCTAGTTTTCCCTTTAATTTGTTATTTATTAGTCGGCTTACTAAATCTCTCCAGTGTTCTGTCACCTTTTATCCTTCTTTGTGTGTCTTTTAGGATCTCAAGACGAAGAGGACGATTGGTATGGGGCATGAAGTTGGTGGTCTCTATTACTTGGATATGGCACATGCTCCTCCTCCCCTGTTTTTCAATCTTCTCTTTCCCTCTCCAATGGCATTACCGTCTGAGTCATCCTTCTCTTCCGTTTTGAAGCGTCAAGTTGAGTGTCTTAGTCCTATGTTCCTCTTTACCATGTGAGGTGTGTCAACTTAGTAAGCATTGTCGTTCGTCGTTCCCGTCTAGTCCTAAGGATCATGTTTCGAGTCCTTTTGAGCTGGTTCATTCTGATGTATGGGGTCCATTTCATATACCTTCTAATAAATATCGGTATTTTGTGACATTTGTTGATGACATTCCCGTATGACTTGGCTCTTTCTGATGCAATCGCAATCTAAAATTTTTTCTGTGTTTAAACTGTTTCGCCAAGAGGTCAAAACTCAATTTGGTCGTCCTATTCGCATTCTCCGGTCTGAAAATAATATCTGTCTTCCTTTTTCCCACTATTTCTCTGATAAAGGGATTATCCATCAGACCTCTTGTGCTCACACCCCTCAATAAAATGGGGTTGCTGAGCATAAGAATCGTCACTTGTTAGATGTTACTCGGGCTCTCATGCTCCAACCCACGTTCCTAAACGGTTTTGGGGTGATGCTGTTCTCACAGCTGTCATCTCATTAATCGATGCCCTCTAAATCTTTGGCTGGTCTCTCCTTACTCCATCCTTTTTCCCGACTCTCCTATTTTTCTGGTCCCTCCTAGGTTTTTGGGTGTGTCTGTTACGTGTATAACTTGGGTCCCGGGTTTGACAAACTTGATCCCTGGGCTACTCGTTGTGTGTTTCTCGGTTACTCTCATACTCAGAAAGGTTATTGGCGTTACAACCCCGTCCTTCAATGCTACTTTGTTAGTGCTGATGTCACGTTTGACGAGTCTACCTCATATTTCTCTCTTTGTTCCTCTTTTCCTGCAGGTGATCCTCCTTCATTTCCCGTTCTGCTTGTGTCCCTCAACACCTCTTCCTTCTCCACTTCCGCATCCCTCGCCTCCTCCGAATAAACCTTCTCCAGTTCCGTTACAGGTGTATTCTTGTCGTCCTCGACCACCACCTCCTGCGCTCCAGTCGTCTCCCTCCAACTCTTCAGATCCTGCGTCCCTTGCTGCTACATCCTCTTACCTATTTCCCTTTGAAAAGGTACTCGTACTTGTGTCACCAAACATCCCATTAGTCAATTTGTTTTCACTCACTCTCTATCTCCTTCTTTCTCCTGTTTTACTTCACACTTTCCCACATTTCTATTCCTAGACAATGCAGATGCCTTATTTGATTCGGATTGGAGGACAACCATGGAGGTCAAAATGGCAACTTTACACCAGAATTGGACTTGGGACCTTGTTCCCTCCCTTCTGATAAGCATATTGTTGGTTGTAAGTGGGTGTATACTGTCAAATTTAATCCCGATGGCTCTGTTGAGCGCTTGAAAGCCCGGTTGGTGGCTAAAGGGTATACTCAGACCTATGGTATTGATTATGAGGAGACTTTTTCTCCGGTTGCTAAGATCTCTTCTATTCTGATTGTTCTTTCTCTGGCTGCTAACCTTGACTGGCCTTTGTTTCAGTTGATGTTAAGAACGCCTTCTTACATGGTGACTTGCTTAAGGAGGTGTATATGGAGCAACCTCCTGGGTTTGTTGCTCAGGGGAGTATCGAAACACTGTGTGCAAGTTGAAGAAGGCCTCGTATGGCCTCAAGCAGTCACTGAGAGCATGGTTTGGCAAGTTCTCTGACGCTATGCTGACTTCGGCCTTAAGCACTGCCAAACTGATCATTCTGTTTTTTACTTACATACTGTTGTTGGATGTATTGTTTTTATGGTATATGTTGATGATATTGTGATTACAGGAGTGATTCTCATGGTATTGATAAGTTGAAACAGTTCTTACAGCAGAAGTTTCATACCAAAGATTTGGGCAAACTACGGTATTTTCTTGCATTGAGGTTGCTAGATCCAAGAAAGGCATTGCTTTGTCTTAGAGAAGTATGTCCTTGATTTGTTGGAGGAAATTGGCTTATTAGGTGGTCGACCGGTTGATGTGCCCATGGATCCTAATATCGAACTTTTGAAGGATGATGGTGCTGTATTTGATGAACCTGGCAGGTATCGACGATTGGTGGGTAAGCTCAATTATTTAACCATAAAAAGACCAGATATTTCATATGCTGTGAGTGTGGTTAGTCAGTTTCTAAAAGCTCCTAGAGTGCCTCACTGGGATGCTGTGATGTGCATTATTTGGTATCTGAAACGGCTCCTAGACTTGGATTATTGTATGGACCGAACGGACATCTTATAATGGAAGGCTTTACTGATGTTGATTGGGCAGGTTCTCCTTCTGATCGCAGGTCTACTACCGGATATTGTATTTTCTATGAGGTAATTTGGTGACATGGAAAGCAAGAAGCAGACAGTAGTTGCGAGATCTAGTGCAGAAGCAGAATACAGGGCCATGGCTCACACCTCTAGTGAGATAACTTGGATGAAACAGTTTCTTCAAGAGATTGGTTTTCCACCTTCAACTCCAATTCCGCGACATTGTGATAATCAAGCTGCGCTGCATATTGCATCTAATCTCGTTTTCCATGAAAGGACCAAGCACATTGAAGTTGATTGTCCATTTTGTGCGTGACAAAATAATGGCTAGAGATACATCCACCAAATATGTGAAATCTGTAGTCCAATTGGCAGATATATTCACTAAGTCTGTTTGTCGTACGCGGTTAAAGCATATTGGTTCCAAGTTAGGCTTATATGACATATATGCTCCAACTTGAGGGGAGTGTTAAGACAATTAGGGTTTGCTTAGTTATGGAAAGGTTTTTTTTTGTTTTTTTTGGGCGGTTTATTGTGATTGATTATTTCCTTATTTGCCTCACCGTGTATTGCCCTATATATTGAATATGTGAGGGAGGAAGAAATATAACTTTCTCTTCTCTTTTACGTGAAATCCTAGTTTCTATAACACTTTTAAAAAAAAAAAATTTAACAAATCTTCTTTCTCTATACTTTTTTACCTAACTCCAATATTTTTTTATTAAACAATTACATCAAATCATCTCTCTCTACACCTTTTTACAAATCCAACAAAAATTAAATATCTTTAAAATTTTTACCAACTTTTACACAAAAACCTATAAAACTCTAATTACATAAATATTCACAATTCTATCAAAATACTAAAAATCTTACAATTTTTTAGAAAACGAACATCCTTGGGTTAGCTTGGTGCAATTAGGGGGTGTTTGTTTGCCAAAATTTTGGGGAATATTCCCGAAATTTTGGGAATCTTTACTTTATTGAGATTTATTGGGGTTTGTGAAAGGTGAAGTGTGTATGTGTAAAAGTTAAAAATTTTGGAGTGTGTTTGTTTTGCTGGAAATTTTTATGCCCCAAAATATTGGGGAAACAAACGGTACCTTAATTTATTGGGTTAAATACACTTTGCACCCCTTATGTTTGAGGGTGTTGACACATTGCATCATAATATTTTATTTTAAAGACATTGAGACTTTTATGTTATCTCTCCCAACAAATTGTACACTGAAGTGAAATTTTGGCGTCAAATTAGACGGTAATCGTTTACATGTGTCTCTCATGTGACCTCAGTCTCTGTCAGATTACCGTATTGCCCTTGAATCTCAAACAAGTCACAATCAAATGAGCTTCAAAACCCAATATGAAAATTGTGACTTGTTTGAAGCTCATTTAATCGTGACTTGTTTAAGATTCAAGGGCAATACGGTAATCTGACAGGGACTGGAGTCACGTGAGAGACACGTGTAAACGATTACCGTCTAATTTGACACCAAATTTCACTCCAGGGTGCAAATCGTTGGGAAATGTAATATAATGGCTCAATGTTCAAAAATAAAATATTTGGGTGCAATGTGTCAACACCTAAATATAAGGGGTGCAAAGTGTATTTAGCCCTAATTTATTAAAGGCTTAATTACACCTGAGGTCCCTGTGGTATTGAGTTGTGACAAAATAGTCCCTTGGGTATCACTTTCTACAATTTTGTCTCTGTAGTGATACCTTTAGAAAAACTGTGGTCCCTCCGTCCAAAATACGTCATTCCACTAACGAAGGAGGCTGACATGTCAAAAAAAGTCACGTGAGCAGCCAATAAGAGGAGGACGCGTGACCTGAAATCCAACTTGACAAACGACGCGTGCAGCCACATAAGCGCCATAGAAGCAATTAAAAAAAAAAAAACAAACTAACAACATTTACTTATGAACGACGTCGTCCAAATCATCCCCTTCTCCCTGTTTTTCTTTCTAATCTCCTAAGTTTTCCCAAAATTTTGTAATCTACACAAGAAAATAGTGCATCTGAAAGTTCAGATTCCTCTACAAAGATCCCCAATGCTTGTCATAAGTTTTAACTACCATTGATTTGGGAAGGCTTCTCGGTAATTTGCATCTTCGCCCCATGAAAGCTCTTTTATTGTCGCATCCTTCGCTCTTGTATTCAGAAGCCTCTGAGCTATCCTATCTTTCGTTGTTACTTTCTTACGCAACATGGATGAGAGTGTTTCCTTCTTATTGTTAGTCGCCTCCATATCTTCTGCAATAGCTGCAGATCTTGATCTTGATGTTGATGCCAATGCAGATCTTACTGTCACATCCTTATAAAGAGTTGAATGAACATTCAGTTCTGCAATTTTTTCAGCTGGAATAACTACATTATAGTCAACCCTACTCCAATGACTTTCAAGCTCCAATCCATGCTTGTTAGCCAAAATTTCCCTATATTATCCAAGACAAAGCCCTAGTTCATCAAGGGAGCTTCAGACAGAAGCTTACTCCTTAAAGAGTTTGAATTTGCTTTGGCATCTTCACAAATGAGCATTGCATTGTCATTACTATCCTTGTGTACAAATCATCCCTTACGATTTGGGAAAAACTCAAGAGATTGGGAAGAAAAAGGGGAGGAGGGGGGAAGGGGATGATTTGGTCGACGTCGTTCATAAGTGAAACATGTGTTAGTTTGTTTTATGTTTTTGTTTTTATTTTGTTTTTAATTACTTCCCTGGCGCTTATGTGGTTGCACGCGTGGAATATATGTGATGAGTGGCTATCAAATTGGATTTCAGGACATGCGTCCTCCTCTCATTGGCTGTTGATGTGGCTTTTTTTGACACATCAGCCTCCTCCATTAGTGGAAAGGACGGAAGGACCACAATTTATCTAAAGGTGTCATCATAGGGACTGAATTGTAGAAAGAGATACCCCGGTATTTTGTCACAACTCAATACCACATGACCACTGCTGTAATTAAGCCTTCATTAAATCCAAGTTAGAAGATATTATCGTTGCAATCCATTGACTATGGTTTGATCTAATCTATCCTTTTATCTTTCTTTGCATTTTCATATTGTACTATTGCATTCATCGAATATGGTTTGATCTAATCTATCCTTTTATCTTTCTTTGTATTTTCGTATTGTACTATTGCAATCCATTGAAAAGAATCGATTCAACCATCTTTTCTTTATTCTTGATATTTGACTCTAGTTATATTTCAATTTTCAAGCCTTAAACTAGCTAAATCTCATTAATTTGTCTAGATTAAATTTCTACTTGAACCAAATCCTCAAATCACAAACCCTAGATTTTTAATTTGGAGATTGCGGTTGTGTAGATTGGTGGCTTGTTGGATTTGGAGCCGAGTCCTCAACAATTTGGTGCATTTGTTAGGAGTAGTTAAAGTCTTTTAAACAAGGTAATCAAATCATCACTCGAGCCTGATTTCAAAATTTTTGGTTGGTTTGTGAAACAGTAAAAATCAAGTTTGGGGTTAAGGTTGGGTGTTAGAGTTGGCTCTAGAAGTGAGTTTGTCCATCCATTTGGTGGTAGCCTAAGGTGGATCTAGTTAGGTCGGCACTTTGGTCAAGTCGATTACTATTATTGGGGCAAGGAGCTCTAGTGTGGGTTGGTGATCAATTTGCAATTAGGTGTCCAGGGCGCCAGAAATTTTTAGTCGACAAGGAAATTACAACAACGACGACAGGGAACACATCTTGTACCAATCGGAAAAGGTTGGAAATTTTAGAGGAGAGGAACAAGACATCCGCCAAGTGAGCCACACTCTTCCTCTCTCTTTGTTCACACACTCTTTCTCCTCAAGGCTTTGTAAAACTTTCTTTGCAGTGTGACACTCTTTTTATCTCTCTCTCTGTACATAGACTTGCTCCAACTTCACTCTCATATTCCAAAACAAAAAATACCGATGGAGAGCAATTCTGTGCAAGAAAAAGCTAGTCAAGTCATTGAGATTGAGGTTGTGGAATATCTCAAGTACCAAATAAACAACTCGACAAAAATGTTACCAACTTCACAGAGTGAAATTACCTGTATAAGCACTTGCATCTTCAAGCTCCCCCAAAGTTAAAGAATATTAGCAAGCGAAACACTGGATCGTCTTTATCAGACCTTACCACACAAACAACAATGTCGTCTTGATAACGAATGATTAAAAGTGGAAGTACCTCTTCTCTTCCTTGCCTGCCAGTGATGATAGTAGGCACGAAACCTTAAAAGAGCTAGTGGTGAGCATACAACCACTAGAAGAGATAGCGAGACCGTGCTATTCTAAAATGATCGACCTTAGCTCCGTTGCCTTCCTCGGACAAATGGTTCTCCATGGGTGTTACGTACTTGAGAGTTGGTTCTTAAGATTAACTTTCTAAAACCACTCGAACCCACTGACCAATTCGCTAGGATGTTGTATTCACTATTACAATACAAGTGAATTGATTTCAGAAAAAAAAAGAATTAATTTCTAAAATATATGATTTCCTTCTTTTTTAAAATTCTTCGTATAATATTCTCTTCGTCTCTATTCACATACTCATTCTCCTCAAGCCTTTGTAAAACTTTCTCTACAATGAGCCATGCTCTTCCTCTCTCTCTGGTTGCACACTAGCTTGTTTTTCTCAAGTATTTGTAAAACTTTCGCTGTAGTGATTCACACTCTTGCTCTCTCTGTTTGCAAACTTCTTCTCATTAAGCATCATAGAACTTTCCCTGTATTGGTCCACGCTAGCTCAAACTTCTCTTCAAAACTGCAAAATCACGATGGAAAGCAATTATGTACAATAAAATGCCAGTCACATCATTGA
The DNA here is from genome assembly GCA_003952965.2 of Morella rubra. Classification (NCBI taxonomy): domain Eukaryota; kingdom Viridiplantae; phylum Streptophyta; class Magnoliopsida; order Fagales; family Myricaceae; genus Morella; species Morella rubra. Next base: position 17,169,282 of record CM025850.1, on the reverse strand, counting down.
GATTGAGGTTATAGAGTATCTTCTATACTAGATAAACGATTAGACCCAAGTGTTAGTAATTTCACAAAGGAAAATTACTGGTAGAAGCGCTTGCATCTTCAAGCTTCCCAAAAATTTGAGAATATTACCAAGCGAAACAAGCCCCGAATCGTCTCCATAGGACCCTACCCCATAGATAACAAAGTCGCCTCGATAATAAATAAGCATAAGTTGAAGTTACACATCTCTTCCTTACCCTCCGGTGATGATAGTAGACAATGGTAGAGATGGGGGATGGGGTACCTTAAAGTTTTTTTTTTTTTTAAAAAAAAAAAAACCTTTTAGAAAGGATTTACCTTTATAAAAAATTCCCAACATTAACTTCTCCCTAGCTCCCTCTCCTTGTGCCACCTATTTTTTTAAATATCTAGAAACATTAAATTTATTATTTAAAAATAAAAAAGGTGAATTGACACTCACATGCTCATGTTTCTCATGTCTTGAAATTGATAACCAAACTTTTGAAGGACTTTGCATCTTCTATACGCTGCACAAGTACAACTTGAGCTGACAATTTACCAAAAAGTTAAAATCTACCTTAAACAATTAGTAAAAACAATAACTTATTTTCTCTCCTACTCTAGCTGCCGCCCGTCAGTGTTTGAGTATTCAATCTTTTTATCGCAAATGCCACCGTGACATGTTCCAGCAGGCCAGAATCTCTTTTCTTTACAGAATTATAAGTCTCTCTTTTACAATGACCTAACAATTTAAGTAAATAACTTTATACGTTTATTTTTATCTTTATAGTATCTCCTTCTGAAATGTACTTTTTTTTCCTGTTATATTTAATACAGTTCATCCAAAGAATATTTGAAGTATTTATGTATATTCTATATATGATGCTTAAGCATTCCAACCAGAGAGTTTAATAAAAATATAAATTTCGCTTCAATTCAACAAGTAGGTTTTTTCTTCTTTAATATTTGATTGTCATGATAAATTTTGTTCGAGTTTTTATTGACCTAATGTTCGTACGGCTATAATGATATAAATTGATAACATATATTCATACGAGTGTTAAATGATTGTACATGTTTACTTTGTCAATTTCTTTTTAACATGTTTACTTTGTCGATTTCTTTTGCTGTGATAAATTTTATTAGTACGCATGACTACTTGTGCTACAAGATGTATAGACGATTATAACTAATATAAAATTAATTTTTAGGTTTTTAAAAAAATTGTTGTTTTATATTATGGGCGAGCCAAAGACAATTGATTTTTTTTTTTTAAGAAAAAAGATAATGCCTCCTAGCTGTCTTCATCAACTTATGTTCTCAAACTTCATTTTCTGAGCAAAACTGACGTCCTTCAAAGATTGCAAGAAATAAATATTTCTACTGTAGAAAGGGATCCAGGGTTACGTCCTCAAATATGGAAGTATCTAGTTAATCAGCAAGGTGAAATTAGACGAGCTTATTTTAAAGCCAAACCATATCAATTTACTCCTTCAGATGGTTGTGAGTACCCATTTTCTAGAGTTGAAAATAATCGTCAACAATATCAATCATCTTTGTATAAAATCTTCCAATGGTTAGAATACTCTCCTACAAAAGATGCCGCATATTTTTTTTATTGTTATCTATTTATTAAAAAGTCACTAGGACGTTTTGGAGCTAATACATTTACCGTGAAAGTTTTCAAAATTAGAAGAAAGTTAATGATAGTATTCATTGTGCTTTCTTGGATAATGTAGGTAAACATCCATGTTCACCTCATAATAATGCTATGAAGTATTATGACACTTTGATGAATCAGGCACAACACATTGATAAAGTAATGGAGAGACAAAGTTCAGAGCAAATAATGAAAAATTGTCTGAGATTGAAGACCTCGATTGATTCTATTCGCTATTTAACATCGAAAACATTTGCTCTTAAAGGTCACGATGAAGGGTCTAATTCAAAACATTGTGACAATTACATTGAATTAATCAAACTGATATCAAAGTATAATGAAAATGTTAATGAGATTGTCTTAGAAAATACTCCAGGAAATGCAAAGTATATTTCGCACTTTATTCAAAAGGAGATTCTACATATATTAGCAAGTAGAGTGCGGAGTACAATTGTCAAGCCCCGTGCTAGTACTTACCCCCTAGGCTCTCCTATAGTAATGGAATGCACACAAGCGGGGATTACTGCACGAATTAATCCTATAAAGGCCTGATAACTGCTTTGAAAAACTTAGCGAAAACGTTTTAGTGAAAGAGATAAGTATATTAAGGAAGGAAAAATAATAGTTTCAGGGGTTTACAAATAGGTCACACCATATCGAATAAGGAGAATAAAATAACTTAATAAATTAAGTAGGTGGACTTATAAAAATATTTTAAAAACAATAAGGTAAAGAGATGAAAGTTAAGGGCAGCTTGTGGCTTCCTTCAAAATAAAAGGAAATCTCAAAAATATAATACAAAATTTTCCACTAGTGCATTTTACAAAGAACAAAATCTTTCACGAGGATACAACAGTCTACAGCTTTCCATCCTACAACAACCGACTGGAACAGAATGTACACTAACCAAACCAAACAGTGACTACAACTGATATCTAGTCAACCCTCGACTCAGTGTCGGAGGTTAGGTCAATAATTTCATTTTCTCCGATACCCTCTACCGGTGGTGCCGGTGGAGGAGGGACGTCAACAAAAGAGTCAGGTCAACATCACTAGCTCAAAATCCTCAACTAAGGAAACTAGGGTTGTCGGAGGCTCCTTGAGGTACCATTGGGGCTCGTACCCCACGTAAACCTCGAACGAATCAGTGACAAACGTCCAAATTGTCATCACTAGGATATACGGGTCAACATCCAATAGCTCCAACATTTGTTACGTCCGAGGCCCACAGCGGTACATACAAGAGAATTAAACAAATAAAAAAGTGAGTCCTACTGACTCAGTAAGGGGGGAAAAAGGGACATGTCATGAACAATTATAGTAGCATGTCAACAATAAGAATTAAGCATGATAAAAATAAACAGGATAAGAATGTATGATCGATGCAATGCAAAATGATGCATCTGTTTCCCGGTCATTTCACTTTTTTTCTTTTTTACTTTCTTTCTTTTCTTTTCTTTTCTTTTCTTTCTTTTCTTTTCTTGTCTGTAGAGCTGTCTTTCTGTCGCTCTGTTTAACCCCCAGAGTCAGGGTTGTGCGTCCCTCCTCTCCTCTAGGACTGTCCCGTGCCCTGGCACCAGGACCCTGTTAAGCGTATATTGTTTCACACTAGGGATACCAACCACTCCTTTCAGTGGTGGCTTGCACTATCTACTGTTGTGATTGGTACCATCACCCTGTCATAGACAACCTCTGGGTATGGGTTTCATTTCTGTCATTCGGTAATTAGATCCCCCACACCCATGACATGGTGATGCAACATGTATCATCATGACATGGTGATGCAACATGTATCATATGCTCATTGAGAATCAAGTAAGCAAAGACGATCGATGGATTTCATATGGCATAGAAAAAGAAAGCAAACTAAATTCATCTTAACCTTTCTTAATCCATAAGTGGCTGGGGTCTATACTTCATTAAAAAGACCAAATTGTGAGGTTCATGTGTTATAAAATTTAACATCGAAATCATCTAACTGAACGATATTACCACTGCTATAATAGGCAATAATAACAACAGGGGGCAAGTCCAACAACTTATATTTGATTTTTTATTTTATTTTATTGACTTTCTAAATCCATTAAGGACCGGCTATCCAGAAGAATCCCCAAGAATACTAGGGCTCGGCCAGGTCAGTACATTCGTTGACAAAGTCCATAAGAAAAACCTTCCCAGGCAAATCTTCTTGGGCCCTTACATACAGGTGACTATTTCTTGACTGTTTCCACATATCATTTATTCGAGACCCCTTTTTCTCAAAAACGAATCTGAAGGTGGTCCCAATTCGGCCCTTTCTCTTATAAGCCCTTCGCATGTTTTTTTTTTATTCCAACACAATAACCATAATGGGTTTCTTTTCCCTTTCCCATGATCTCATGACAAAAGTCACACGTACACATAGGAGAAATCCATCTTTTCATCTTTTCAACACATATACAAGCTTTTACAACTTCTAGCTCATGAGATGAAATCCTACAAGATCAAAATAGAAAGAACTTATTTTGTCTACCATGATCTCTTCCTTTTATTCATAACCGAACACCCCAATACCCCTGTTTAAGACAAACTCTACACCCTTACCTTAGTTCGTTGTTGTACTGCTTTCTTGGATGATTAAGACACCTAAAAATAGCAAGACACCAAGTTAGGAAAAGAAAAGACAAAAGCTGATGGGAAGAAAAGTACAGGCCGAACTACCTCACTTTTCTCAACTTTCTCGTAATCTCCTCCCTTTTTCTTTGGTCTCTTCCTCCTCTTATCCTTCGGTCAGTCTCTTTGGTCACCAGGTGTTTCACGTCACTTTCCCTCCCTTTCTCTTTCAGTCAAATGAAGTTTCTCTCCTAATGTCGTTATTAGTTTTAGTCGAGTAAATATCCCTTAAGTAGAACTAATTAACGGTGAATTCCCCCTGGCCAGTCTACACACCCTAAGCTAGAGGTCTAGACAATCATTGTAAATCAGGTCGTACCAATTCATAAGCAGCCACCTAATCTCTTCATATCTCACGTATCTATTGACAAGCAGTAAATTAAATATGCGCCAATGACAAAGCTCCATCTAAGTGACCAGATAAAATATGATAAGAGTGCATTTAATGCACACCATACGGTTAAAGCACGTGGAAAAAGATAACATGAAAAGTGAAAAGTAAACCTGGGCATACAGGGCTCAGTCATCCCGTGACTAAAAAATAAGCCCCGAGCAGTTAGCTCTCAGATGCCTCGGGCATTCGTACTCAGCCCGAGCATTTAGTACTCAGATGCCTCAGGCATTTTCCCCAGGCACTCAATGCTCTATTACCCCAGGCTCCATACTCAATCACCCCGAGAACTTTACCCCGGTAGTTATCCCAAATCCCGGGCAATATAGCCGGGTAGATCTCCTGCAAGGCCTGATCCCAGGCATCCAGGGCAATACAGGGCATCGTACACCCGAGAGCCAGGTCTCAAAACTCCCGAGAACTACTCGGTGCTCAAAACTTCTCGAGAACTAATCAGTCATCCCGGGAATTCAAGGCTCCGTTACCCTGAGAAGTCAACTCCCAGTTACCCCCGACCCAGTCACCCCGGGCATTCAACTCCCAGTTGACTCGGGATCTTTCCAGGATTTTCCCCAAGCACTCCTGGCCTCAGACCCTATCTCCTGCCTGCCCAGTTACCCCTGTACATGTCAGCGCAAGGAAGAAAAATTCACATGAGCACATCTATTGTAACTTATATCTTTTACATAAACACGTTAAACATGTGGAATAAACAAGTGAGGGGTGTTACAACAATTCATGAAGAAATTGGTGACTCAAAATTTGTATCCTTGCGGATGAAGCTCGAGATGAATCCCAAAGAAAAAAATGTCCCTCACTCTAAGCTTTATTAATAAAGAAGGCACTTCTTTGATCTAGTACATGTCAAAGATACATCGGCCTTAACTCTTAAGAAGGAAATATATGTTGTTCTTGCTCGTCACAATCTTAACATACAAAATATATAAGGTTAGGGTATGATGGTGCTAGTAATATATGTGGAGAGTAGAGTGGATTAAAAGCTTTGTTTCTCAATAATTGCCTGTATTCCTATTATGTCCATTATATGATTCATCAATTATAACTAGCATTAATTGCAGCATCAAGAGAGGTAATTCTAGTTCATAAATTTTTCAAAAAGTTATGTTCTACAGTTAATATCATTAGTACTTCTTGCAAATGTATTGATGAACTCCATGTTGCTCAAGCAGCTAAAATTGCACATTTTATTGTTGTTGATGAACTTGAAGCTGGAAGAGGGGCCAATTAGATTGGTACTTTGAAAAGAGTCGGAGATACAAGATGAAACTCTCATTTTAACTCTATATGCAGTTTAATAAAAATGTTTAAGGCAACATTGACAGTTCTTCAAAATATAATCAGAGAAGAGTTTACTTATTCGCAATGAGACAATGTTGACGTAGCATATACAATTTTGATATCATACGAATTTGTTTTTGTCATACATTTAGTGAGAGAAATTATGGGGCTGACTAACTCTCTATGTCAAGCATTGCAAGAATAAACTCAAGATACTTCAAATGCTATACATTTTGTCAAAACTACCAACGTGTTTATTCAAAAGTTGTGAGAACATGGTTGAGAAAATTTTCTAAAAAATATGAAGTCCTTTTGTGAAAGACATAATATTAAAGTTCCTAATATGAAAGCTACATACGTAATGGGTCGAGATAGGTCTCATAATCAAAGAGATCAACTTATTGTGGAGCATCATTATCGAATGGATATATTTATGGCTGCAATAGACTCTTAATTACAAGAACTAAACAACGAGAAAGCTATGAAACTTTTTGTTCTTAGTGTGATTGTGGATCTTAAGAATGGATACAAATCATTTGACATTGATGACATTTGTAGTCTTGTTGAAAAGATTTACCTGTAGGATTTTATAGAGCAAGAAAAGATTCATTTGAGATACCAGTTGCAACATTTATAGCTTGACATACCTCAACATCCTGATTTGAAAAATCTATGTAATTCTGCCATGTTATGCTAAGAATTGTTTAAAACTGGTAAGGCAAAAGTCTATTATTTGATTGATAAATGGACTCGTATCTTGTTATCTCTTCCAGTTTCAACAACTATAGCTGAAAAAGCATTTTCTGTTGTGAATATTGTCAATATCAGACTGCGCAACAAGATGAAAGATGACTTTCTCGCCAATTCTTTGATCATCTATATAGAGAAAGAAATTGCTGAAGTTTTTAGTATAGAAGCCTTGATAGATGACTTCTATTCTTTAAAACATCATCGAGTTCCGTTGTCATAAAAATTTATGAGTTTTAAATAGTTTATTTCGTGACTATATGTGTTTAATCCTTTTTATTTTTTATTTTTTTCTTTGTATAATATCAATCTATAAAAAACTTATTTTTAATTTTTTTTATGTATGTCTAATTTTATTTCTACTTAGTATTATTAATCCCCCAATATATTGATCCTGGTTCTGCCACTAATAGTAGGCATGAAACCTTCGAGAAGCTAGTGGCAAGTACACAACCACTTGAAGAGAGATTGAATGTGTGATATTCTAAAAAGATTGACCTTAACTTTGTTGCTTTCCTTGAAAAAATATTTCTCGATAGGTGTTTCATACGAGAGTTGATTCTCAAGAGTAACTTTTTGAAACCACTTGAACCCATTGACAATTTCACTATGATGCTGTGGATGTTTCTAGATATCTACGCGAACCTGCTGCTACTTGAGAATAAGATCTCGTTTTTTATTTTGCAAAAGTTATTTGAAACTTCCATTTACAAGCCATATATTTGGCAGATTTAGCTCTTACTCTTTTTGGTTGTGTGATTTTTCAACAACATGATGTGAAGACCCAACGAGGTGGTGGACATGTTCATTTTCTCAAAGGCAACTGATTACACTTATTGAGTTTGCTTCGTTCAAGTTTTATCCCATCGGGTCTAAAATTGACCTGAATCTATTGGATTATTGTTATATATACATGTGGATTGACTCTCTATATCTTTTGCAGATTAGTCATGCCGAACCTTAATCTGTTGTCTAAAATTCTTGATGACAACAAACTCAATGGACAAAATTTCGTAGATTGGAAGCGAAATCTCTTGATTGTACTCACATCTGAGAAGATTGCTTATGTCTTGACTAAAGATGAACCTCAATTATCTTTATCTGATGCTACTGCAGAGGAAAAGGTTTCCTATGATAAGTGGCATGAGGATGATGAACTTGCTAAATGCTACATATTAGCCTCCATGACTAATATGTTGCAGAAGCAGTGCGAGAGCCTGGTAAATGCTAAGGATATGATCACTTCTCTTCAAGAGATGTTTGAGGATCATAGTAAGTCTGCATGCCAGCAGACTATGAAATTGTTGATGACCACCAAATTGGTGGAGGGTGCTCCAGTTAAGGATCATGTTCTATACATGATGTCATATATTTATGAACTGGAGTCACTGGGTGCAGGTATGGACAGTGAGACCAAGGTAGGAGTGATTTTGGCATCTTTGCCATAATCATTCAACCAGTTTGTGTTGAACTATAAGATGAACAAGATGGATGTGACTTTGCCAGAGCTACTTAATATGTTACAGTCAGCTGAGGAACTTATAAAAAAGGAGAAAGGTTCTCTAATGATGATGGACAAGGAGAAATGTTCTCTTATGGTGATGGACAAGTCAACATGTTCTGAACAGAAGCCCAAGGGGAAAAAGTTCAAAAAGAACAAAGGGTCTCAATCCAGGAAGGAGGACATAAGTGGCAAAGAGGAGAAAGATAAATGAAATTGTTTCCATTGTGGCAAACCAGGACACTGAAAGAGAAATTGTCGAGTTTATCTTGCTTCTCTGAAGAAAAAGAATCCTATTGAAGGTATGCTTATAAATTGTATTTAATTTATTAGAATGTCCATTAAATTGTTGATATGTCAATTTTGACACAACCTTTTACTTATGCAATGTGATTGCGCAATATGATTGCAGGGGTTCAAGATAACCCAGAGGCAAAGTGAAGAGGTAGCTGTTTTAAAGAATGGAGTGAAGTGCAAGAGTGCAATGACTTCCATTGGAGCTTATTCATATGAGTCCTAGAGAGATTATTTTAATTTTTTGAAAGACTATCTTTAATTTTAGAATGTTTTTGGAAATTTGTTTTCAATTTCATAAACTTGTTTATTTGGATATTCAGTGTTTTTTGTTTTGACATTATGGATTTATGAATTACTATTTTTGAATTATTGATGGTCTGTTTTTAAAAATGTGATTATGGACTCTATGATAGTGTTATAAAACAGGTAACTGAATTTTATGAGATAATATTCAGTTAGTGATAAGCATGAATTACCTGTATACTTTTGAGGATTATGACTCAAAAATGGTTTGTTGGGTATTATTTTAATAAACCCAAATGAACAAGAGATAATTATCAGAAGGAATAATATATTTTTGGGTGGGAGTACGGCCTAAGTGAAAAGAGAAAGCGTGACAGTTCTTGATGAAATAGTCAGCTGAGCAATTTACTAAGGCAGAAGAGATCAATATAATAGAAATGTTATTAAATCTACTTATGAGTTTGAATAGTTTAGAATTCAGGAGCGTATGATGATAATTCATTTTAAATTAGATGATTAAATAGTTTAATTTCTCATTAAACATGGATATGCCTTTTATTGACAAGGAGTCAGTGGGAGTTTAGTAATATTTCTAGTTTACTCAAATACTTGAGAATTATTAAACGCTATTTGATAGTGTTTGGAGTTGAGAATTTGCAGATTGTCCAAGGATATACAAATTCAAGTATAATTGATAGTTGATTAATTTTGATTTGTGTATAAACATTGGGTAAAGGTACTTGGGTTGGAGAAGTTGTAAATTGGTTACAATAGATAACTTGAAGTTGTAAATTGGTTACAACAGATAACTTCACCATTAAAAGGCAAATTGCATAGAAAGTGGATACATGGGTATGAGATACATGTATGAATGTTTTTTTAGTGCAAGTGGGAGATTGTAAGAAATATGCCCTAAAAATCATTATTCTAAATAATTGTTATTTAGATGCCACGTGTTTATATTTATTATATGGGTAATATGTTGTGACATAAGATGTTACACGGTCATTATTGAGTGACATTGTAGAAAAGTCATGCCAATGATTAATGAATCAAAGGCGAGGAGTATGACTTTTCGGTTCCTTGTACACTTGATGTTTTTTTCTAGACCAAGGTACATATTTATGTACAATAGGTCTATGCTCGTTGTGCCTCTATTAAATAGGATGATTTACTCAGTCATCGAGGTGGTGACCTTAAGCAAACGAGTGGATGTAATGTAAGACTACATACACTAAATGAGATCAAATATGGATAACTTCTGAAAGTGATCATTGATGTTGATAAGGTATTTAGCACAATTTGTTTATGTTATCTTAGACCTGAGAGGTTTGTGCAGATTTTTTTATTGTGTACTTGTACTCTAATCGAGTCATTTGGTGATGATCTTTCAAGGTCAAATATTCCAGACAACGTCGGGTCTTATGCGTGATGAATGAGTTTGTACAAATACTCAATAAGGAATCCACAAGTCTCTTTGTGAGATAGTATATTCAAGTATATCTATATAGAGTTAGACTCGAGAAAAAGAAATCTCTAGCCAAAGGAATTTTGTAAAAATATTTTTCGAAATTAATATATATATTTGTGAAATTATTTTAGAAACAATTCGAGAGTCCAACAAGTTACAAATTATAAAATTAAGAATTATATGAGCTAGGAATTTTATCAATGATAATATTCCGGTCCTATTAGCTCATATGGAATATAATGTAGTAGAAGGATAAATAAACGAATAATTGTTAGCAAAAAGAATTTCATAAATCAATCTCAAATTCTCGGGGGTGAATTGTAATATGTTGATGGATATGATTACAATTAGTAGAAGCCTAAAATTCAGAATTAAAGAATCTAAAGGAGTTAATGGAAAAAGAGTTTTTCCATGTGATAGCTATGAGATAGTCTACCCTAATTGACTAATTATTAGTTTGAGAGTTGGCCATCAGGACTCAGAAAATCCTCAGACAGTTGTAAGCGTGGAGAGGAAGGAGGCAGAAACTTGGGCTGCTATTGTGGAATTCTCAAGATTGTGAGATCAACAAGAACCTGAAGATTATTAAAGAATTCTTGGGATCAACAAAGAGAATTGGTAAGTTAATTTTCCACAGTTGTAACTTTCAAAGACTTCATGGCCGTATTTAATTATCTATTTCCTAAACATTAAACTCTCCCCCTCAGCCTCCCACTTTCTCTTAACTTTTGTAAGATATACAAGGGAGAGCTTGCAACCTTTATCAAAGATTTGGGTAATGAATTGTTGCATGAGATTGACGAGTTTTATCTGGTGATGGTGAAGTTCTAACGTGTCTATTTCGTCGAAGCTAAGCAATGGTGGTTCATGTCGGGAGCCGCTTTCTTATTGCTCTTATTGGCTCCTCCTCATTGGGCTTCATGGCTGTCTTTTCTTAATCTTTTCCTAAACATTGAACCTTTCCCCTCAGCCTCCCAGTCCCTCTCAACTTTTCTAAGATATGCAAGGGAGAGCTTGTAGCCTTCATCAAAGATTTGGTTAATGACTTAATATTTGATATTGACGAGTTTTATCTATCCAATTTGTTTGGTGAGGTGGGCCTATATAATCCGAACATGTTCTATTGGTCATGGGAAGTTCTGGGTGTTTCTGAATATTTCGTTGAAGCTAAGCCATGATAGTTCATGTCGGGAACTAGTGTCTTATTGATCTTAATGGCTACTTCTACACAGGGCTTCATGACCTTCTTTTCTTATTTGTTTCCTGAACGCTTAACTTATCCTCTCAGCCTCTCAGTTCCTCTTAACTTTTGTAAGAGATGCAATAGAATCATAGTATAATCGTTTAAAAGTACTGGAATTATTTTTGAGAGATTCAATAGATTTGTCACGTAACAGCTGGACTTTAGTTTGATATGTATAGAATCAGCACGCAGCCGATTGGTGATGGATGGGTAAGGGAGTTGGCCTTTTTATGATTTATAGGGTATGTTTTAGTGGACTTTAGTTTGATTTGTATTTTATTTCTGTTTTATGGTGTAATTCAGACTTTGAATCTGTCGATATGGAATGAGCGCTTGATTAAAAAAAAAAATTCATGTAACATTTGGACTCTCTGTGAAAACGAAGGGGCCTGATCTAATAGAAGAAACTATTGATGTGGGAAGTCCCATATATCTGCACTTAAACTAATGGCTTAATTAATCCGCTGTCCAATGTGGTTTAACTTTTTCTTAATGTAGTCTTTAAGTTTGAATTCTTTTCCTACGAGTCTCTGAGATTAACTAATTGTCTCCAAAAGGCTATTTCGTCCTATCTCAGCATTACGACTAAAGAAATATTTATACATTGCTAATGGAAAACACCTCACCACCAATTATTAGTCAACATTTGGATTTGCTCAGTCCATGTCGCTTAATAGGGACATGTTTTTCGTTAGCGAAATATGCCTATGTACCTTGTTTGTGGTCTGTGTTTGGACAGTCTCGGGACAAGTAACTAATCGTAGGGACTTTCAAGGAAAGAAATTAAAATTGAGGGACCAAATTTGAAAAGGTTAAACTATAGCACCTGGATTTTCTTATATTATTTTGTAGCATAATAATATTTTTATTAGATTTCAAATTTTTATTTATTTGAAAAAGTTGTCAAAGTGTTTAAAGTTTGAAATTTAGATTTTATTTGATAGGATTATCCTTTTTCAATGTTAAAAGTTATCTTTTTAAAAGTTTTAAAATTTCAAAGTAGAGATGTTTTATTTTGTCTCTTTAGATTTTAAAGTTTTGAATTCAATACTTCTAGAATATATATTTAAATATTTTTTAAATGGATAGCTAGCAATCCAATGTTTGATAAGTTTTTTCAAATCTAGGGTCAGTTCTTTAAATAGGGGTGCAATCTAGTATTTCATAAATCATTTGTTAGTCTCTTATATGCTTATTGAGTGTGGGAATGAGGAAAGGTCAAGTATCAGTTTTAAAGTTAAAGAATTAATTCTGATAATTGATTTTTTAAAAATTTTATTTTTAAATGATTTTCGGATAAAAGGGAGTTTTTTCGGGACTTTAATAACTCGCTCAAAGTTAAATCAGCCAATAGATCGTGAATCACGCCATAGGATAAAAGTCATTTTAGATCAAATTATAAACATAACAATTAAACGTGGAGCCGTACAATCCCACAAGCCGCGAAACGTGAACCATACTTCTCTGATTTTCTGAGGATAAAAGTAGTTGGAACGTTACATAATAGGAAGTAGCGCTTAAAATAATCTCTAACCAATTTGATGCGTGAATCACATGCCATAGGTGTCGTGAGTAACATGCCATAGTTCTTTTCGCATAAACATGAAAACAATTAAATGGAAGTAATTGGATCTCCGTACCAATTAATTAAAACCTACAAAAGCAAAAAACAGATCAACTGAAGAGATGAGGAAAAAATATAAAAACTTCTTCTGTTTCTAGTGTCATTGGGTATAATACGCCATTTATTATGTATTGTTTGCTTAGGATGAGAGAACTACGGAAGTGGTCGAACCCTTCAGACTTTCAAAAATTTGCTTAGACCTGCTGGTCTCTATCTCTTTTTGAGTAATTTGGTAATTTGTTTATAATCTATGGATATAATAAAATAGTACAAAAATAAAAATAGAATGGAAGTGGACGAAATTTTTTATTTTTAGCACTATTTTTTCTTGCCCTAATTAACTATCTTCAATAATATCACATAGTTTTGAATGGATGGTGATTCCAAAATAAAAGCATATCATTCTCATATATAGTTGTTTTTCGTTTTACTCTCTTTGAAGAAAAGTTGGGTTTCATGGTGTATCTTAGGGCATGTTTGTAAATTATCCAAATTCTCATTTAGAAATATAACTAACTGAAAATTTTGGTCAAGAAAATAATAAAAGAAACTTCAAAATTATCTCTCTCCCCCATCAAATAATCTAAAAAAACTGTAATCTATTTCAATTTTCACAACATTCCCAAAATTTTCAGAAAATAGGTTTGCAAACATAGCTTTAGACCATCGGCCAATAGAAGTTAACCCTAATCAACTTGTCCACACTTGAGAGGGAATAAATCTTCTCTCTTTTTTTTGTCATATAAAAAAGTGTAAAGTTTACATATTGTGTTTATTTCTCTCCGAATTATACTGTGTTACTCAAGCAAAAACTTGTAGAGAATCTTAATCTGTTAAAAATAACAGGTTGAAAAGTCTTTTGAAGACTCTGTCTTTGATCCAAGGGAACAGAGTATAACAAAGCTATAGTGAAAATTGAAAAAAGTCGCTTCAACAAATTTTGATGTTGTACCTATCACAAAAAAAAAAAAAAAAAAGCGCAATCGCATTATTTTACAGGATTTGAATGAGTCATCTTTATCCTACTCAAAAGAATTGGGAATTTGAGACATCAAGTAAATTGCTTATGTACAATCTTTGCCTAATTTGTATCCTTGGATGATAGCTCAAGAGATATCGACAGTCTGGTTAACAGGGGCCATATTTACATGAAGTTTTCCTAACATTTGACTTTTTATACTTTACACTATAGTGCAACGGTGAGAGTCTATATCTGCTCCACTTCTCACAGAAAAGCTTATGAGGGGTAAGTTCATAGTACCTTTTAAGAAAGATTTCAAGCAACAATTAAAAGAACTGAATAATATTGGCTAAAAAAAATTTCAAACTTCAACTGGTTACAAAGTTAGAAAGTTACAATTGTCACCACAAAATATACTTGCTCATAATGTTTTAGCTGTTGCTAAGACATGAACATCTCAATAAAAAATGTTGGATAGAACAATAACCTACCACACAAAAGCTTCTCCACAATGAACACAAATCAACTAGGGCACTTGTACATTACTAGATCCTCCAGCGTGTCCCCAGAATGTACCCACCATCTACGTACAACCCTCCTGAGTCATTCCAGCAAAGCATGTGTAACAATAGGAATTGAGGAAGAAGGTAAACCTCGATTCTCAAGAAAATTACAAAATCTATAACTTAGTTATCCAAACCAGGGAGGAATAGTTAGTTAAAAATCAATTGCTCATTTTTTAAAAGCAAAAGCCAAAAATATTACCTGCGCAAATTGTGTACGACTACACCCATAAATTCTCCACCTTTCTCCTATTGCTTTTACGATGAATTTTTCAAGCCACTTGAAACCCCCCTTCCTGAAAGAGCCAAGAAAAATTATATATAATATACTCCTAGCTAGTTCTTAGCTTCTCTGTCACGGCACCGCTCAACTCTCTTTGGTCGGTTGGAGAGAATGAGAGCGATTCTTGGGTGGGACAACGAGAGGAACCCTAAAAAGGAAGGCGGAATAACAAAACAGAGGTATAATTTGTTTACAAGAGGGGTGGGAGCTCTCGCGTATGCTTCCCAGCCTCCAATAAATCGGTTGACTACTTCTCTATCTCTCACGCATCAGAAGAAAAAACAATGGTCATGAAAAATACAAAAAACTATAAGTCAACCCATGGAGGAATAGCCAAAAACCAAAGGCTCATTTTTCAGGAGCACATACCAAAAAGATTACCTATGTGCGATTACACTCATAAATGCTCCACCTTTCGCCCATTGAAATTTACGGTAAAAATATCAAGCCACCCCAAACCCCCCTTCCATAGAGGACCAAGAAAAATCAAAACTTAACTCGGAATAGAGGACATAGATTTGTGAAGAATAAAGGAGGCTTAACTCGATTATGCTTCTAATTGGGTGAGGGACGGAGAGGGGATGAAATGGACCAAGAAAAAGAAAATGGGTCTGCGGAATAGATATTTTCCCTCTTCCCTCGATGCGCTCTGTGATAGTTCAAGTTTTCGTTTTCCCGCGTGCAGATAGCCAATGTTTCACGACTACCCCATTCTGTCGCTGTAGTTGTATTAGTGCCAACATAATAGAGCGCGAGAGCAATCGACATTTCAGATGATCCCCGACGGCTAAACTCGTCATTGATTTGCGATCTGAGATCACTTGCTCTAATGTCGATGACTATTACTTCAGGGTGGAGGATGGTCATTCTTTGCTGACGGAAAGTTGGGGACCGCGCCTATGCGCTTGGCTGTAGCACAAGTTTCTTGTAGTGCTAACATGTGGTGAAAAATGTAAAACAATTGAAAGTTTGGGTGTAGTGTGTGTGTGTGTTTTTTTGTCGTAACAATTCTAGAATTTCATTAATTCAAGTAGGTTCAAAGACCTATGTTACATGCTGTTAAAGGGCGTGTTAGATCCTCTAAAAAAGCGATCGACCAATGAGCTAAGGGTCTAACGGCTAAATATACCCAAACGGACAGAGAGTCGAGATGACCTATAATAGGCGGCAAGCTGAAATTAGTAGAAAAAGAAACTGGACGGTGAAGTAGAGTAGCACCTCTAAATGTTGTCAAGTCGACCTACGACAGAAGCGCTAAGAGGCCCAATGATGGTAAAATGGCGTGTACTCACTAAAAAAAAAAGGTTTATCAACAACTGCCTTGGACTGGCCATTCCTGTCGACTGTGCTTCAAAATTTTCTAGAAACACCTAGATCTGAGCTCCATGTCCTTCGAAATAAAGTCCCAAAATTTGGTAGGAATAAGGAGTTTATTGAAAGCTCTGGCCACCAAAAAGCAGACAGACAAAGGAGAGGGAGAGCTCCTCCCGCTGAAGGAGGGTAGTTGGAGAGTGGGAATATTCGAAAGAAAAGGCAGATCTCCTCTCTCTAGAAAAGGGGATCCATTTTTGCTTGGATGCATTGTGTTTATGTTGGAAGTTTTGAGTGTAAATTGTATAATATGTCAATTACGCAAAATGTAGTTTTCTCAAATATATATAAGGGAGAAAGTCATTTTCCTCTCCAAACTATTACAACAATCTTAAACGGAGTCTTAATTATCATTTTTAATATATTAAGTTCTAGAATTATTAAATTTTATTAATTTATATATTTAAAAAATATATAAATGTCACAATTGTATCATATATTATAAATGAGTAATGTGGTACACTGAATTTAATTTCAGGCACAAATTAGAGATTGAAAGTTTAATGCGTCAAAGATAATAATTATCCTTATTTAAGATTATTTTGATAATTTAAGAGTTAAAAAATAATATGTCCCTATATAAATATATACATACCTGTGTTCGTACTTGTCTGTGACATTACGTGCGTGTTATTTTTTTATTTTTGATGAAACCTTTTTTCTCTACGGAATCGGTCGCTCTTGTCAACTGAGAAGGGACAAAGCTTTGTCCTAACTTGCACGTGTCGGGTTATTATTTGGTGAAAAGAGGCAAGATCAGAGGACTTGTCATCGGATCGCCACGTCACCAGGAGATCCTTCTCTCCATCATATTTCTTTTCGTTCTTTGGCAGCTACGTTTTGTCTTCAATCCCTTTCTCCGTTATTTGTTCAAAAACAAGGTTGCTTTCTGAGGATTCTTGGACTTTCCCACGGAATATTCCAGGTAAAATTCTTTAAATTGTCCGAACATCGCATTGGCTTCTGTTTATTGGAAGTTTCTTTGGTCGTCGAATGGGTGGCTGGTGGGGATTTTGAACTAAATTTGTTCCAATATTGTTTAATTTCATTGATTTCTTTTAGCATAAATAAATTAGGATATTTTTAATTTCCGTATATATGGTCCACTGTTGCGTGAAACGAATACATGAAGATTTCTGTGTATGATTTTGATTTAATTGTTTATTCTAATAATTTAAGATCAATTTGTTTTGCTTTCAGAATTCTGGAAAAGAAAAGGAATAGCAATTAATGTGTCTATAACAATTTTCATTTCATAGAGCAATTTGTTCGTTTGGGTTACCGTTATTATTGGGCCAAAGATAGTAGGGTATTGAACCTTATATTTGCTTGGTTAATGGTATGATTGGGACGAAGATTATGGAGCGTTGGATCTTGATTAATATACCTGAATGTCGATTTTGTGGTCTACTATTCTAGTCAGTGAAGATTCTAGGATATAAGGGATCAATTCGTTTGCTATTCCTGCAGTAAGCAACATTGCTTTTTTCTTTTTCCCGAGTATTTTACAGTTGCAAACATTAGATGCTCACGTGGTTTCTTGATTTTTGTTGTTTGCCAGTTCTTTTCAAAGATTTGTAAGGGGTGGAGGGAGAATTGCTGGTCCAGTTGGGGCTGGCTTTCGGCTATTCAATCACGGCGCTAAGAAAAGAAGAAACTTGTGTTAACACTAGGAGGGGCAAAGAATATGTGCAGGCTTTCCCAAAGTTCTTGATTGCATCCCCTTCCTTTCACGGTGGTCGCGGTGCCCTACCTTCAGCAGGTGGGCATCCAGCGGATCTCACCTTCCTTGCTGGTGGCGGGTGCTAAAACTTGCACCCAACTGTTCCGACCTTCCCTCCTTGTGGACGGTGCTAAACTAACAACGTTGAATAGTGTCTTTGAGTTGTGGTTGGTTGGCAAGGACATTATACGTGACCATGGTTAACATCAAGCAGGATGAAGATAACAATTTGGTATCAAAGGCTCCAACACCTGAGCAATTGAAGTGTCAGCGGTTCTGTTTTCAAGGTCAGTAAATTGTTGCAAAGTCATTTCAGTTTTTTTTCTGCTTAAACTAAGCCATAAGATTCTAAGAGTTTTTTTTTTTTTTTTGCTTTTTGTTTTTATGGTTAGTTCTTGCAATACATATATTCCCTTGTTCACCATTGGAGAGTTGTCTTTCATGTTATTTAATTTCTGTTGTCAGACTTTTATGATTAATCGAGGTTGTCAAGATGCTTAACCTTGAAATCTCTTAACATGTGTTGATGGTTTTTGCTATTATCAAGAAGTCATGTTTATGTGTCTGTTAATTTCATGATGTATTCCTGTATAAAAAGGAAAACCAAAGAGACTAGTGGGGATGCCAGCTTTTCTGAGCCTGATTATGCGCCATTTTTCTGATTGATTTGTAAGTACTGGAACGGAATAATTTGTTTCAATCTTTCTCATAACCTTGGAACCAAGTAACTATTTTCATATTTAAATTTGAAAAAAGAGAAGTTGTTCCGGTTAAGGGTTCATTTCAGGGAATTGGAGAAGTTGTTTTAAGGTACTGGTGATGACAATGAAGACAGTGGATGTTTGTAGCAAAGTGATGTTGCTGACAGTGTTATGGTGTGGGACAGCGGATGTGGTAGTTTGTGAGGTGGTGGTTAGAGCCTGCATTTCAGGAGGAATTTTCATTCCTTAAAACACGAGAAAGTCTAAACAAAATTCTTTGATGAAATCTAGCATTTTTCAGAGATTGTATGCATGTTCTTTCATCTCTCTTTTGTCCTGAAGACGATTAACTGTAAAAAAATGGAGCAGGGCTATAGCTTTCTACACAAGTGTGCTAGTCTTGGTATCGTGTGATCTGAGTTGCTTTTGTAAGGGTACCATGGGTGTGTTTACGGTAGTTGTCCTCATTTACATGCTAATGTTTCTTTCATCATTTAAAATATATTCTTAATACAAAGGATTATCTTGGATAAATTAACCTTCTGGAAACTAGATTATTTGGGGGGACTCTGTGCGTAGCCTTTGGTTTTTGTATGTTAGTCAAATGAGTATTGTACTCCACTTCCTCTGACTTGTGGTTTGTTAAAAATATTATCTTCGTAATTAAGGATAGCTCAACTGTACTGTTTTGCACTCTTTATGCAATCAGGTTGAGAGAATGAGTGATTATCTCTTTCTCCCATTTTGCCAAACCCTATTTTCATCAACATGGTTTACATGGCTTTTTATGCATATTATGGTTAGTAGTAGATTTTTTTATTTGGCCCATTTTAGCTGGGTTTGTTAAGCCAGTAGATGGATAATGGATTATGAGCTACTCGAACTCAATATGGTCTGTCGTTTATTATGGATTTCAGGGTCTGCATATTGTAGTACAACATCATTTTTTACGTATGATGGTAATCAGAGTTGCATGAGTATATATCTCTTGTTTATTCTTTTAGGAACGATGGTGTACGAATTTATGAATCTTGAGATAAGCTTCCTTTTTATTTCGCACAAGTCAGGTTGATTAGTTAAGAAATTCACTCAGGTATCAGAGTCCCTCTTTATCGCTTCAGCAGCCAATTTCCTGTAGATAGTAGTTGCTTTGAAGGACTTCCATGCATGCACGGAGAAGAACAAAGTACACTAGATTCTCTTTTTCTTGCTCAGGTACAGAACAAAACATATAAAAACCTTGCTATTTATTGAGTTGTAGACATAATTTTAGTGTTTCTTTTTTTTTCTGTGCCAGTGGGAAGATCGAATGTGGAAAGGTGTTATTAGATATGATGTGACAGCCTCTGAAATTAAGGTAGGTTATGCTGCACTAGTTGTCTTGTGACTTAAGCTGACTTTTCCTTTAACGTGGATCAGGATGTGATCCCCACAGACACCCTTATTTCTTTAGTTATTTTTTGCAGGTTATTTGTGGCAGGAGAAAGTTTCTTGCTCAGTTCAATGAAGGATGGAATGTGGATTATGTGTCCAAACCTCAGGAGAATAGAGTTTGCAGTCAAGGGGATCTCTCTTTTACTAAATGGATGAAACATCACGAGGAGTTGCTCTTTTGTGTGGCAAGTGGTGAAATGACAGAACCTGAGTTGATTCCTTCAGCTACCGTGCCTGATGGTGCCGTCTTGATTACTATTAACGTATGGCTGGGAGTTTAGAATTTGTGATTTCTGTTGTTTTTTTAATCATTTATATGTGAATTATCATGACACTCGTACACACTGCGGTCATTACTTATGAACCATATGGTCAAAATCATTTAAATCAAAGATGTTTAAGTTGTCTGGAATTTGTTGCTTTTAAAATGGTTTAGAGGCTTTAATTATTTGAACTGCTTTGCTTTTGATCCTTTTGGTCCGGTGGATCACTATTAACTATGCCATTGATCGTTCATGAACCATAAACATGTGTTGGGGTTTTCCATTATAGACTTTGACTTCCATTGGCGAGGCATATTTGTATTATTGTCGCTTCCAATACATTCTGTTATCATTCTTAAGGGAAAGATCCAGTTGATAATGAACCTCATCTTTCTAGGCAACCCCTGTAGAATATGGCCATGTCTTCCTGGTGCCTTGTGGCTCAGACAGTCTATACCAGGTCCTGGATGCAAGATCTTTGGAAATGGTTGGAAGGGTTGCTGTTGAAATAAATAATAGCTCCTTTTGCTTGTTCTATGACTCTCCAGCAGCTGATACTTATCATCAATGTTTTCAGGTACTAAATTGCTTCTACTTGGCCCCGTTTAACTTTCTTATGCATGATTTTAGTTTTGCGGGGGATAATGTTATTTTCACCTGATAATTTGAAGTTTTTCTACATAAGTTGACTATGGGTTATTAATTTAAGTTACTTAACTTCCTCGTATGTGAATATCTGAGGATGTGTTAATGATGTGTGGTATCTCATTCTCCTCAACAACATGTTTGACCTTTACCAATGCTGTTTGTACCTCGGTGGTATGTGGGTTGTGTGCTTCCCACCATGTCAGGGGTTCAAGTGTTGGCAGAGAGAGAAGAAGAGAGAAAGGTGTTTGACTTTCACTATGGGCTATCAATTTGACTCTTGGACTCGTTCTAAACTAATTTACAAAACAGGTTACTGATTAGTGAATGTGCACACACACAAATTCCCGAGGTAAAAGGGGCTAGGTTTCATATGTGTTTGGTGGCCTTATCATGATGGTGTCAGCTCTTTTTAACTTGTTAAGATATGCTTGATGCTGCACATGCTAAGACAAATAAAACAAATTTGAAATTCTCGTTGAAGTCCTATTGTTAGTGGCTATCAACAAAGGCACTATGTGTCGCATTAAATCATAATATGCGTGTTAAAATTTAACTACAGTAGTACAAGAATATCTAATTGGTTCATTTTCTAATTTTGCATGCAGCCTTTGGCTTAAAGAGGGTGTGATGTGAAGCGGTATATTAGTATCTAATGATATAGTTATGAAGACATTGGGGTTTTAATTACCAACTGCAAGACTGCAAACACCTTTTAGTTTCCCAAAAAGAACTGAAGTTTGGTGTTGTAACAGTATACTTCTTTAACAATGCATGTCATGTAACAAATACTTCTTCAGCTCGATTTATGCTGGCAAATGCATTAAAACTCTATTAGTCATTTCTGATGGTGCAGGGCTGCTATTTTCCAAGCCCTTTACCTGTTGAGCTCACAGCTGTCAATACTTTTTTTCGTGATGGGAGGAGGGGGATGCGCATCTCTGCTGTCACAGATTACCCCATCAAGACCCTCTTATTTGAGAGTAGCCAGAGATTTAAGATAATGGTGGAAGTTCTTGTTGAGATATGTTCTCATTTACAGGGAAGGCGCATTCCTTATAATTTGCTGATAACAAATTGTGGTCAAAAGATCTTTTTGTTTCTTCAGGTAAATGACCTTTGAAACCTTTTTTTGTGTGTGCTTCATACTGCTTCTTAGGAGATATAAGCGTTGGTGCTATCTGAAACTTGGACTTCCCTATTTTTTGCTGGACACCTGAAGTCTGAGCAGATCAATGCGCATTTTACTAGAGTGCCTTGTAATATGGAGACATCTTTACAATTTTTTTTTTTTTTTTCCAGTACTTTCCTTTCTCAGAAGGCAATGTAGAAGATAATAAATCATTACCATATATTGGATACCATATGAACTACTTTATCGCATTTAAACATTTAGGGTGAAATCTACATATTCAAATGTCTGTCTCCATCTGTAACCTGGAGAAGTGGTGTTTCCTGTCCCATTTTGCATGGCATAGCAATCATGTTGTAATGCTTTCATACTACAATGACCTATCCACATAAAAACATTCAAGACATGGTGCACTTTAAGAAGAACAAGAAACGGATATGTAATCACTATTAGGAGGCAGATTATCATTATGTCAATTCCTGCCCTGGTATCAGACATCCCAATAGTTTTGTGTATGTTTTGCCTTTGGAAAGCTCAGAAAGTTTCAAAGAGAGTTAATTTTGTTGCTAATAATACAGCACTTTGGGCCTCTTTCCCGATGCCAATTTGGTCACTTCCTCCCTGGAGACATTCCTGATCTCTGTCTTGTCCCCTCTTAGGAGGATCACTCTTTGTAACGTATCTGCATTTGTGCAAATGTTGTCATCGAGGAAACTGAAAGCATGGTCTTACAAATATGGGGAGAACAGAGAAAAAAACAAAAAGAGAGCTGGACCTTTTTTTCCATTTTACTGAGCTCGATTTCAGTAATTCACTTACTGAAGGATGTGTATCTGAAATCCCTATTGATACACTTTTCGTACCGAGTTGGTGTCTCAATAGGGTATATAATTTCTGCCGTTATTGGTTATGTAGTAGATGTATGCATGCTGATTACTGCTGATCTTATGCAGCATCAAAATTTGGCAAACTCCAGGACCCTTTCAGCATGGGAGTGTGGAGGTTATTTCTTGTTCAGATCAAGGGCTGAATTTGATCAAGCTACTGAGGAGGCTATTGTTGAAAAGCTGAGCGCTGTCTCTCTTGATGATGAAGGTTTCCAAGGAGTGAAGCAACTCTGTTGCAGTATTGCAGATAAGCTTTCCAGTTGAATTCTGGCATTTGAGGGTCGTATGCCATGATAGATGTGCTGTTTGATAGCTGTTGATACTTTAGGGTTATCCTGTTTTCAACTTTCTTGTGATTGGGAACTCAAAATCTATTTGTTGTGTTGTTCATAAATAGTGGGTGCTTTATTTTTTGGATTTTATGAGCCGAAGCAAATTTATTCTACTCACTGCTCATTGGATGATTGTGTGGCTTTAAAAAAAGATTTTTTCAGCCTTCCTGCTGTCTTGAATATATTCTACTCACTAGAAAACGAGAAGAAACATTCTGTGATCTAGCTGTTCATTTTCATAAAAAAAAAATAATAATAATAAAGACCAATGTTCTTTCTCCTTTGTCTATTGAGTTTCTGAAATGAGATGTGTATTGGGAGGGCCAAAATGTATTCCCTTCATCCTGTATTGTTGGGGCTATTCCATTTTGAGATACCTGAAATTGTGAACTTTAAAACTGGGGGAAACATCATAGTATATTAATGGGCAAAAATCAAATTGGGCTTCTTAATTTCTAATTTATTTGCCATTTTGAGATACCTGAAATTGTGAACTTTAAAACTGAGGGAAACATCATAGTATATTAATGGACAAAAATCAAATTGGGCTTCATAATTTCTAATTTATTTGATTTACGCCTCCATAAGTTTTTTTAAAAAAATTAATTCTTAAATCCGACGGAAGTGATGTGGATGGATCAAAATACTCTTTCAAGAAAAAATTAGAACAATAAATATAGAAATGAAATAGAATTTATATATTTTTACTTAGAAAATACTATTTCTTATTTATTTAGATTTATTTAATATTTTTAGTAATTTTACTTTAGAGGGGCATTTCGGTCAATTTTTTGTGTGGTTTGAACGGTCAAATCAAGGAATGATGTTTTTGTTTTTTCAAACTTATGGGGCGTAATCAGATAAATTAGAAGTTCTGAGGTTTAATTTGATTTTTATTTATAAATATGGGACTTAGTATGATATTTCTCAAATTTTTTTTTTTTTAATAGCCAATGTAACTTATATATTAATATCTATAAAAATCAAAATTAAAAAAAAAAAAAAAAAAAAAAAAAACCCACAGCCAATACATACCAATAAAATGCCCAAAGGCCAGGAAAAAATCCTAAACGGACTCGAAACCTTACAATATGCTTTAACCAAAGATTTGAAAGCTAATTCGTTCACAAGGGTTGGATCTAAGAATAACTACAAGCCGGCCACAAGAGCCAAGACACAATACAAATACAAGTCGACCTTAAGGGTCAATACAAACACAAACCAACTTGAATAGCTGGAATACAATACAACCGCATGTCAACCACGAGGGTCGGACACACAATCGTTATTGGACACACTAGTACTTTGCAATGGTTGTTCGATCATCCTCAAGTTGTAGAGCAACGTTGTCTTTACAGCCATGGACAAGTCTTTATTTGAAATGGCGTGATGGCTTGACGATGACCGGCAGTTTGGTTAGGATTCCAAACCATGAAAATTCTGATTTATTGGCAAAGAGCCTCCGGAACCTCAAGAAGAAGTTGCATTGAGTGATGGTGCGTTTAGAAAGTCGGATTCCTCAAAGATCAAGATTATGCAACGGAGGGAATAAAAATGTTGGGTTATCTTTCTTTCAGCAAAACAATGACTGTTGGTTATTCCACAACAAAGGGTGAACAGAGTTCTTAGTGCCTACAAGAGAAAAGCTAATGGGAAAAGTCCATGATGGGGCCCAAATGGTTTTCTTAAGGACTTCTGGGTACCTTTCTCCCTCAGCAAAAGAACAGATGTTTTCCACCGACCGGCAATTGCAAATCAACCAGCCCCATCGTCAGACATCATCTATATTGGAAACATTTGTACCTTATAGAACAAAATAGTGGAACATGGATCAGGTCCAAACCTAACTCCAATCAAATAACATGAATTAGGTTTTAGAGCCCACATTGGGTTGATTTTATGACATGTTACCTCAGCGATTTCGTTAAGAGTTTTAGGTGGAAACCTAATGGAAAGACCTTTCAAAAAGTGGACAAAATCAAGCACTCATTTTTTGTAATCTTTTCAATAATTATAGTCCTCTACAAATGATAGCTCTTCGATTCTCCGTGAAGGCTGAGGATACTACACAACACATGGCCAGCAATCGTGGGCCAAGGTGCTCCGAATTAATAACCTCAATTTTTATTACCTGCATGATCTTGTCGGCCTTTGCCTCTGGAATCGATGAAAATTGTGCTTGACGCTACAGAGTATCAACCACTTTATCACAATAATCTGCTTTATACTAACTTTTCTAGAATTGGACTTGTCCAACCAAGCAAAACACATAAGGAGATTGCCACTTCAATGCCCTATTGAAAAGTCCACTTCAACAGCTATGACTGTATAATTCTCCATCTGTTTGCTAATAACTTCCAATTGGAACTTTTTTTTTGCCGGCACCTCCGAATTTATTTAAAAGAAGCCTTACTTATAACGGAAGAATACCTGAATACAAGACTCTGGAAAGCACAAAATCAAATATACGAGATGCCGTCTAATTGTCTATCTATCTAAAGTAAGGAAATCTCTAACTTCCCTTGGTAACTCTTGCCTGGATAGAAAAGTTCCTTGCACCATCATTGCTTCCAATTGGAATCAGTACTGCCGACCATGCTCTGTCATCAATATATGTGCATCAACTATGTGTTGAGGATGCATATACAGTTCCTGGAAGTTGGAGAGGGCTGTTTGGGATTGTGTGCTGTTGTGTGCTTAGAGTAGATATACAACTCAGTTTGCCTGATGTAAGAAACTAAAAATCTGCCCTGAGGAATGCAAATCATAACTACAGCATTCTAGCCCAAGAGAACTCACAGCAGTAGAAACTGAGGATAAGTATCAGATGGAAAAATTAACATAATGCTGGCTTGCCAATGAAACCAAACAACTTGAGCCACATAGTTGATAAAAAATACAAGTAATCTTTTCAAAGTAATTGCTTCCAAACATCAGCAATACAAGAGTTCAGGATCCTATGAGTTTTCAGCTGTAAGTCTTTGGAGAGCCTTTCGGATGCAAGTACACCAAAATATGACCAAAAACAACATAGCAGCATATTCTTCTCATGGTTTACTCCCTTGAACCTCGCTAGTAGGCTAATATGGATAATACAGCAGGAAAAAAAAATCAAAGAACATAATGAATTTGATGGAAGAAATGCGAAAGAATTTGTGAAGCGATATGATTAAATACACAATCTAGTCCTCACTGGTCATTTAGGCTGTGATAGCCTAAGGAATTCCTTCATCAATGAATCTTCGTTGCTTGCCGTTTTGCTGTCTAAATCAACCACTTCATCTAAGCTGGGGGGTTCTAGGCCCTTTTCCGCTGCTTCCTCCACTAAACCCCCCAAAGCCTGACCGCTTGAAAAGGAATTGAGACTTTCTCCATTATTGGTACACAACCAAGCTTGGTGGAGTTGCAAGACATACTCTAAATGCCACAAGACCTCGCCCATTGTAGGCCGGTTCCTCCCCTCATCAGCAAGACATTTTTCTGCTATCTCCCCAAACTTCTTCAATGACTCTGGAGAATAATTTCTTTTGAGTTGTGGGTCAATAATGGTTTCCAGTGATCTCTGCCGTTGCCACCTCATTGCCCACTCTGCCAGATTGATCTGATCTTTAGGCAAGCTTGGATTTATGACAGCCCGAGCACAAACAACTTCAAACAAAACCACTCCAAAAGAGTAGACATCGGATTTCTCTGTCAACTGCTGTCGTCTGAAGTATTCAGGGTCAAGATAACCAAAACTTCCTTTTACTGCAGTACTAACATGGGTGTGTTCCAAAGCAGGACCAGTTTTGGACAGCCCAAAATCAGACATTTTTGCCACAAAATTTTCGTCTAAAAGTATGTTGGTCGTCTTAACGTCCCTGTGGATTACTCCCCGGTCCGCTCCTGTATGAAGGTAATGAAGTCCCCTTGCAGCACCAATGCATGCTTCTAATCGCTGCTTCCAAGTCAGTGGTGGGAGATCACTCCCAAAGAGGTGACTTCGGAGAGTCCCATTTGCCATATACTCGTAAACCAAAATCATCTCATTTTGTTCTTCACAAAACCCAATCATCGAGACCAAATGCCTATGCCTGAGCTTTGAAAGCATCTCAATCTCTGTTTCAAATTCAGCCAGACCTTGCTCAGATTGTGGGTTTGCCCGCTTAATTGCCACAAGGGTGCCTTCAATCTCCCCTTTGTACACCTTACCAAAACCTCCAACTCCAAGCACCAATTGCTCCTCAAAATTCTTTGTAGCTGCACGAATCTCTGCCAATGTAAACCGTTTGCCAACCCTAGTAGGGGTCACAGACCCATATGGATTTTGGCTTCCAGCTGTCCCCTTGGCATTGGCCATGCTGTTTAAAATAGATCCAGGAAGGGATAATGGCCGCCACCCAGGAGAGTTGCTTTTGGTATCAGTCAATTTGTTTCTCTGTCTGCAGCAGAAACAGTAGATGAAGCTAATTAAAACTGCAAGAATGGCAACAGAAGCTCCACCTGCTCCAATTGCCACCCAAAGGATTCCAGTTTTCGAATTGCCCACTGATTTCCCAGCAGAATCATACTTCTCTTCGTACGCAAGATTTGCATTTCTGCTCAGTTTGAAAATCTCAAGCCCATTCACGACAGCATCAGTTCCTGCAGCACCAGATGCCGTGTCAGGACCTAGTTGAATCCAAAGTGTCTTAACTTGGGATGTCACGGCATCCATGTAATCTTGATGATACCCTCTATTCATCCCTCCTGCTCGCACAAAAACATCAAAATTGTCTGCTGCAGTTCTGTTGTTTATGTAGATCCTAAAAATCCGTTGGTTCGCCGCGTTATAAACCAGCTCACAGAAATGTAATCGGATCAAATAATCAAAATCAGGATCAACTTCGAATTTCCATGACATGTTGAACCTTTTCTCCAAGACCTCAGTGTTGGACATTGTTCTTGCTGTTTCATAAACAAGTAGAGGAGCTACTGAGGAATCATTTGTGGAAGCATAGGTAATGTTTGAACTGTTACTGATCCCTAACCCCGCATCTGCTGTGATCATGTAGCTGGAATCCACCTCCCATGTTCTCCAAAGATCTGAATCTTGATTGGATTTAATCTGAGGACCTCCAACATTCAATCTATACATAGTTTCAATGCCCCGCCCATTCAAATTCTGACTAGCACCATTTCCCCCCACTTTACTGATTGAGTCTGGGAATAGCTTATTCAAAACTGGGACAATCTCGATGGCACTTATGAACCCAAATGACCCTTTATTTGGGAAGAACTCTATTACAATAAGATCCATATTGATGGGTAGAATGTACTCTTTAATCAAAAAGAAAAAACTTGAATTGCTTCCTGAATGCAGGTAAGAATTCTTGTGTGATATCTCACCCGGAACATTAAATTGTGACACCAATTTCAAACCATTTGCGACAACATCAAAAGAAGAATCGTTCACATTGTAAGTTTCAAAGGAGAAGGGACAGAAATGGAGCCTAACAAAATAGTTCCCCTGAATTACTTTGAATGTGTAATTCAAACTATCGGTGAAAAACCGAGCACTTCCGTATAGGGGTCCAAAACTTGAACTGCCACCCAAGGTAGCAGTGGATGCAGCGATGCCGGGAGAACTGAGGGTGAGGTTACTATCAGGGACCAAGTCACCAACCCATCTCCTACCATCCACATCGACACTGGAATTGGTACCACAATTTATCAGAAAAGACTTAGCTTGAGCTTCGCCAGTAGCAACAAACACACAGATTATCACCAGGGACATTAGACCCAAGGTTCCCCAGCCTCGGACCTTCTCCATTACCGTTCTTCCTCGAGCACTCTTTATTTTCGTTTTCAAGGGCAGAAAGAAAATTATAATGCTACAAAAACAACCATTCACTGTTCAAGAGATCCCAATTTACGCAAAAAAGCATACACAAACTGCTTTCGATCACACAAACCACGTCTTCCTGAATTTTAACTAGGATGCCCAGTTCTTAAAGCTTCACAAGAAAATGCCAAACTAGATTTGATAACTAGGCATCTCAATAGTGCAGCAGAGACCCCAATTTACCTTCATCCAACTTTCAGGCTAATTGCATATCCTTGTCTAGTACCATGGGAACGGCGAACAATAATTATTCAGAAAGCCCACCTCCAAGTCCTTCTTGAATTAAACCTTCTCCAATCGCCACAGCTAGCTATTGGGCAGATCTGAAAAAAAAAAAAAAAACAAGGTCCAACACTTTAGGTGCAAAACTAAAGAGTAAAAGATGCCATGGAATTTAATTGGCTCAAAGACAACAAATTTAACTCACCAGTGAGCTGACTGTCTTAAACCCAGAAAAGAAAAGAAAAAAAAGGAGAATAAGATGCTTGTGAAATATGGTTATCTGTCAATAAGAAATAACAAGAAAAGAGAGCATGAACATGGGTTGTTTGTTGGAAACAGATTGGAAAAGTTCATTTCATCTTTTGCTTTTGTGTCCTGTACTTCCCAAAAAAGAGCCAGGAACCTGACACAACTATTATTTGTTCTAAGATTCTACGTAAGTTCTGTAACAGGTCGCCATTCTCTGTACATGTTGCTGTCCATTTAATCTTAAACTTACCTAGAAAAAAAAAAATCTTAAACTTCTCATTTATTTTTTATTGCTACGTTGCTTTCTTGTTTTAGTGGGCAAAAGAGTGGCAGGTGGTTGAGTGCCGGAAATGGGTCTCCATAATTCGAGTCCTGAGGCGTGGGTCACGTGGTCATGTCTGGCAGATGATCAACAGGGCAATTATTCTTGTGATATTCCGGAACTACCCCTGATTTCCAATTATAAGAAAAGCTGTACCTTGTCTTATCGCTGTCCGTACCAAGAGTACCCCCACAGGAGGTCTGTTGGCTCAGCTTCAATTATTTGCCATCCAATCATGTATTAAGAGTTCTATGAAACTTCATCTTCCTCCATAAAATTATCTTATTTCTATTTAGAGATATTAATTTATTATGTAATTGTAATCCTATTTTTCAATCCAAAGTTGACTGAAGACAAGTTTTGAACCTACTTTCAACTTTAGGTTATACTTTAATACCCTAAGAATATGACTTTTCAAAGCCTACCAGGTAGGATGATGCTTAAGAAATGCAAAGGCTGGACCATTAATTGGCATATCCCATCCATAAACCGGAATTATGAATTTCTATTGGGAAATATCTTCTAGCGATATGATTCTTTTATGTATATAAGTAAAAAAGTATTTCGGAAAAAAGAAGTAAAAAGATAGTACAAAAGGTCCGATGTAATCTATTCCTTTTGAATGTGATCATAAAAATTTCTACTCGTTATAAATAGGTGTTAGATTGAGTTATAACTACTGCATCCAAGAAAAGAACACCGCACCGCAGATTGGGTATTTACTTTCATGCATGTTTAGTTTCTAGTTTACATATTGAAAATGAGAAATATCAAATCATTGGGTTTAGCACAGCCTTGCAGAGGCAAGGGATGTCACCATCCCCTATAGGACCTCATCCATGCTTTTGCTTTTGGCAGGACCGTCGCCGTTCGAGTCTCCGGACGCTAAAAGACAAAGTTGGTGAGGTCAGTTTTCAAGGCCATGACTCAGTTGAGTGAACCAAACAACAAATTTGGTTGTCCAGATTTGATTAACCAACAACCCCAATTATCTCCGACGACGGATAGTCGTTGGAATTTGACGCGTGAAAAGGATACATGTGCTAGTCCCATCTGCCAAACAGATGACCTTGGTTTTCTTATAAGATAAATACGATTAATCCTCCAACTATAACTAACGTCTTGAGATTTTGTATCTTTAATTGTTATTTTTATTATATTGCCTATCTAATATTAATTTTAGATACTTTTTAATATTGTTAAAAATTTTCCTCAATTTTGATAGAAATTCATTTTTGTTGTATAAAATTATGATTTTACCTTCATAAAATAGTCATAGTAAAAAAAATTATGGAAATAAAATTTTTATTTAGTGTCTCAAAAAATTTTGTTTGTTCAAATTGAATGAAATTTTTTAATAAAGAATGATGCAAAGTGTCGAAAATCAATAATTGATAGGTGCAATATAACTAAAAAAAAGGACTTTACTTTAAAGTATCACGATCTTTATAGTTGAAAAGTGCAAAGTGTACGTATCTCTTTTATTACCATAAGTCGGACCAATAACAACTAGCTTCAATTTGTGTGTTTCTTTCTTTAGCATTATTATGAAGAGAGTATAATTTACTTTAAAAAAAAAAGGATATTTTATATCAAATAAAACTTTATACCTTTGTCCTTTCTGTAGAAATTAAAGCAAGAAAATGTGGTTAAAAGGGTCAAAAGCGAGACTATGGTTCAGAATGTTAAAACAATTAGTTTGAATATTTCATTAAAAAATCGGGGTCAAATCTCCCTGCATCTGCAAGCTACGTCCTGCTCCACTAGTTGCCCAGGAAAAAAAGAAGAGAAAAATACACTTTTCACCCACAAACTACCACATTGCACCCCAAACTAACCATCTTTAAGACATTGCACCCTCAAACTACCAATGTTAGACACTTTGCACCCTAAACTACCCATTTTGACACTTTGCACCCCCAATATTAATATTAAACAATTTGCACCCTCAATTTGACAATAATACCCTTGAAAAATTAATGAATTGACAACAATATCTTCAATATATGCATGGGTCAAGGGCATTATCACTAAAAATTTGATAAGGGGTGCAAAGTGTTATCAATTCTTGTAGTTTAGGGTGCAAAGTGCAAACCTATAATAGTTTGTGGTGAAAAATGTATTTTCCCAAAAAAAATTATCATGTTCTTCAGAATTTGTTAATGCCATAAGCACGCAATTGAATCTATCATTCTTCCTTCTTTGTTGATAATAGAATTATCACAACAATGTTTCTCTCTGTCGATGGTGAAAGACGGTTGTTATGTTATAGGTAAGAATACGTTAGTCTCTCATCTATATTTATAAATATCCTTACTATCAAAGCTGTCAAAAGACTTTTAACCATTTCTAACTCCTATTAAGTTCATATTTTATTATAGACCCGTATAAACTCATATTTATTTAATTAGATGCCATAGGGTGGATGAGACACCTTACATAATATAAATAGGCTAAAATGTTACGCGTGCCCCTGTGGTATAGACTTTTCCTGAATATGTCCTTAGGGTTCATTTTGTTGTCCCGCCCTCTGTGGTGATGTACCTTTCCTAAAAATACCCCTCTGTCCATAATCCGTCTATAAACTAACGGAATTTGCTGAACTGTCAAAAAATTACACGTCATGGCCAATAAAAAGAGGACACGTGTCCAATTTGCTTACTGGGCTAATGTCCCTGTGATTTCCGCACATTCCACGCTGTCAACAAAAATATCATGCCGAAAACGCCCCTGCCACGTCACTAAAAATTGAACAATACCATCAAGGCATCGTCGTCTTCTCCAAACCCCTTTGATCCCCAAATCAGTCGAACCTTCCATCCCCAAATCCCATGAAGTCACAAAGCTCACCACAGCAACACTTGTCACAAAGCTCACCACAGCAACACTTGCCCAACCAATCCTCGAATGACCCGACATAGAAAAGTCACGTGATATACCAGTAGACTGATAGAGGACAAAATTGTATTTTTTATTCTTTCTTGCACGTTTGTATAGCATATTACATTCACGGTGTACCCTGCTTTAGTCTTTTTTTTATGAGAATGAACGGGATTTCCCTCATGGGTTTCGGCGCTCTCTAACATGGTATTGGAGCGTATTTTGCTCATCATCTGCGTTGTCGCCACCACCAAAAAATTTCCCAATTTTCTTCCTTATTCTCATTCTTTCTGTCATCATCATCATCCTTTCTCTTGAATCATGGCCTCAAGTTCTAGCAGTTCTTCTTCTACCTCTTCGGCAAGGAGTTCCTCTTCTTCCCCAGTGTTGGCTCCTTGTGAAGATCCCAACTCTCATTTTTTCCTTCACCCAAGTGATAACTCCAATACAGTGGTGGTCACTCCTGAGCTAATGGGCTCCAACTATCTGTCCTGGAGCAGAGCTTTTACCCTTGCGATTTCTGTGAAGAATAAGTTAGGGTTTCTTGATGGTTCCGTACCCATGCCTGAGCCAACAGAGTCACTCTACCCATCTTGGCTTAGATGCAACAATCTCCTTCTTTCTTGGCTTTTGAAGTCAATTTCAAAGGATCTTGCATCGACTGTGCTCTACATCAACTCAGCTAAACATGTTTGGGACAAACTCAAAGCCCGTTTTGCACAACCGGATGACGCTCGCATTTTTCACCTTCAGTACCAACTCAATTTGCTGGTTCAGGGAAGTCTCTCTATAAGTGATTATTTCACACAGTTAAATACAAATTAGGAAGAACTAAGAAATTATCGCCCACTCCCTTATTGTTCTTGTGGGCGCTTGCACTTGCAATGCTTTACAAAATGTTAGTTCTGTTCAACAGAAAAGATTACGTGTTCAAATTTCTTATGGGCCTCCATGATTCTTATTCTGCTATTCGAGGTCAGATTGTTTTGATGAATCCCATTCCCTCTTTAGATCATGTATTCTCTATGGTTTTGCAAGAGGAGAGACAGAGGGAAACTAGGAGCCTTATAATGCCCATCTCTGAACCCTCTGCTCTGGCTGTGTATCAACATGGTTTTAAGAAGAAGGGAAAGTCTGATGTTGTGTGTGCTCATTGTGGAAAAACAGGGCATAGTAAGGATAAATGTTATAGGCTTATTGGCTTTCCACCGGGATTCAAATTCACCAAGTCAAAAACTCATTCTCCTATCACTACATCAGTTGGTCATTCTGCCAATCAAGTTGCTGGTCATGGCTTGAGCCAAGAGAGAGTTTCTTCTGATGCTCCTCAAATGCCATTTACTCAGGCTCAAGTTCAGCATCTTCTTACATTGCTCAATGCTCACAGTCAACAGCCTAGTAAAGGTTCCACTAGCTCTGGCCTATCCTCACCCAAAGGCACCAGTGGAACCAATCAAGAGTCTGGTTCCTCCAGCAACATTGTGATGTCTAATTTTGCAGGTAGTCATCTATCTGCAACTCAAATATCCAGCTCATGTTTTTCATCAAATTATTCAATTTTTTCACCCACTCACAGCCATCATTTTGCATCTTTATTGACCAAAACAACACCTGAGCCATGTCCACTCCTTGGATAGTGGACACGGGTGCTTCTGACCCCATGGTCTCCTCTGTGTCATTCTTCACATCCATTACTTGCACTGTCAACACTTTTGTTCAATTACCAAATGGGACAAAGGTGGAAGTCACACACATAGGAACCGTTAGGCTTTCACAACACCTGACCCTCACGAATGTTTTATGTGTTCCTTCATTCACTTTCAACTTGATCTCTGTCAGCAAGCTCAATCAAAATCCAAACACTTGTCTGATTTTCCTAAAAAAATTATTGTTTTATTCAGGTCCTCTCTTCATGGATGACGATTGGTCTTGCTAGAGTTAAAGCCGGTCTCTATTTTTTGCTGCAGTCCTCAGATGGCCATCAATCTATGGATTTATCCTTTCCTTCTAGTTCATCAAGAGTTAACAATGTCTCTGGACCGCATGTTTTTGATCTTTGGCACTTTAGATTAGGACATTTGTCTAGCCATAAGATGAGTTTGATTCGTGCCAATTTCCCCAATGTAAAGGTTGCTCCAAATTTGCAATGTACAATTTGTCATTTGGCAAGACAAAAGAGATCTCCTTTTCCTTCACATACCAAATCTAGTTCAAATGCTTTTGAATTGATCCATTGTGATATATGGGGTCCTTACTCTCACTCTGCAATCAATGGTTTTCATTATTTTCTCACCATCGTGGATGATTATACTCGGGTTACATGGGTCTACTTGATGAAGCATAAATCTGAAGCTCAATCATTGTTACAATGCTTCTTTAAACTTGTTCAAACTCAATTCAACACCAAGATCAAAACTCTTCGCTCTGACAATGGTGCAGAATTTGTTATGATTGAATTTTATAATCAAAATGGTGTTATACACCAACGATCTTGTGTTGCTACCCCTCAACAAAATGGAATTGTTGAGAGGAAGCATCAACACCTCCTAAATATGGCACGTTCCCTTCTCTTTCAAGCTTCTTTACCCCTTAAATTTTGGGGGGATGCTGTACTTACTGCGGCATATCTCATAAACCGCATGCCTACACCCATCTTGGACAATCAAAGCCCATATGAGAAGCTTTTCTCTTCACCACCTTCTTACTCACATCTTAAAGTTTTTGGTTGTTTGTGTTATGCTGCCACTTTAAAACATAATAGGTCTAAGTTTGATCCACGGTCTCGAAGGTGTATCTTTGTTGGATACCCTTTTGGGGTTAAAGGATACAAACTCTATGACTTGGAAACTCACTCTACCTTTGTATCTCGAGATGTAATTTTCCATGAGTCAAGTTTTCCTTTCCAACAATTTCCCCAAACACATTCACCAAATTTTGAGTTCACATCTGATTTAGTTCTTCCAAATGTGTCTCCTTCCGTTGACATCCCTTTTCCCACTTCAGAACCTACACCTTACACTTCATCACCGGAACATCCAACACATTTGGGGACCAATCTGATGGCATCACAACTCCACCCACAGATCCTCACATTCAGTCCAACACTTCACCTATTGCACTTAGAAGGTCCACACGGGAGCGACAAACACCCAAGTATCTCCAGCAATATCATTGTCAGTTGGCTAGTACTCTACAAGACCAGTCCATCTCATCCCTTTATTCCTCATTTCCAGATTTGCTCAATCCCTCCTCTTTTTGCTCATGTTCTGAGTCCAAGAAATACCATTTAGAAAGTCACATAAGTTATGTCCAATCTGTCCACACCTCACAAAGCATATACCCTTTCCCTTTCACTAACCAATGAACCAAAGACCTATGAACAAGCTGT
The DNA here is from genome assembly GCA_003952965.2 of Morella rubra. Classification (NCBI taxonomy): domain Eukaryota; kingdom Viridiplantae; phylum Streptophyta; class Magnoliopsida; order Fagales; family Myricaceae; genus Morella; species Morella rubra. The sequence goes on along the minus strand of CM025850.1, from coordinate 17,132,936 downwards.
TGTCTTTGATCATTGGCGCAATGCAATGGATGCTGAACTTAATGCTTTACAACAAAATAATACTTGGACCATCACCACTTTGCCACCTAACAAGAGAGCTATCGGATGTAAATGGGTATACAAAGTCAAATTCCATTCGGATGGTACCATTGAAAGATATAAAGCACGACTTGTTGCAAAGGGGTATACACAAAAAGAGGGATTGGATTATCAAGAAACATTTAGCCCTGTGGCAAAATTGACTACAGTGAAATTATTTCTTGCTTTAGCATCTATTCAAGGTTGGCATTTGTGTCAGTTAGATGTACATAATGCTTTCCTATATGGGGATTTAGATGAGGAAGTCTATTTGCACATCCCACCTGGTTTTTATAGCAAGGGGGAGATAAAAAAAAAGGGGACATCTGGTTTGTAAGCTCAACAAGGCCCTCTATGGCCTTAAACAAGCCTCGAGGCAATGATATTCAAAATTTTCAGCCTCTTTGCTTTCTATTGGTTTTAAGCAATCAAAATCCGATTATTCCTTGTTTACCAAAGATACAAAGAGAGGTTTCATTGCACTTTTAATCTATGTTGGTGACATCCTTGTGGGAAGCAATGACATGTCTTCCATTGATAGCTTGAAACATTATTTGCACAGTCATTTCAAGCTCAAAGATCTTGGGAGTTTGAAGTATTTTCTTGGTCTCGAGGTGGCTCGATCCAAATATGGTATCTCTCTTTGTCAACGTAAATATTGTCTTGAGATTCTTGAAGATGCAGGTCAGCTTGGTTCCAAACCTGTTGCCACACCTATTGAGCTTAATCACAAGCTTTCTCACTCACAAGAAGGACTCCTAGCTGACCCTACAAGCTATAGAAGACTGATTGGGCGCCTTATCTATCTCACAATCACTTGGCTAGACCTAACATATGCTGTCAACATACTCAGTCAATTCATGGACAAGCCGACTGATACTCACATGAATGCTGCTGGCCGAGTACTCAAATACCTCAAAGGCTCCATTGGTCAAGGTCTCTTCTTCCCCAGCACTTCTTCACTTCATCTCAAGGCTTATAGTGACTCAGATTGGGCCTCTTGCCCTGAGACGAGGCGATCCATCACCGGTTATTGTGTATTCCTTGGAGATTCCTTGGTTAGTTGGAAATCCAAGAAACAACACACTGTGTCCAGATCTTCTATAGAGGCTGAATACCGAGCTCTTGCTTCAACCACTTCAGAAATCATTTGGTTAGTTGGTCTTCTGAAAGATTTCAAAATTTCTCATTCTCATCCTGTACTTCTGTTCTGTGACAATCAAGCAGCAATTCATTTAAGTAAAAATCTAGTTTTTCACGAGAGAATGAAGCATATAGAATTGGATTGTCATTTTGTAAGGGATCAAGTTATAGCAGGACAGATCAAGACACTACATGTCCCCTCTCGTTTTCAACTTGCAGACATTTTCACGAAGTTTTTGACCGCAGCTCAATTTCATTTTCTTATCTCCAAGATGGGCTTCCTGAACATCTATGCCCATCTTGAGGGGGAGTCACAAAGCTCACCACAGCAACACTTGCCCAACCAATCCTCGAATGACCCGACATAGAGAAGTCACGTGATATACCAGCAGACTGATAGAGGACAAAATTGTATTTTTTATTCTTTCTTGCACGTTTGTATAGCATATTACATTCACGGTGTACCCTGCTTTAGTCTTTTTTTTATGAGAATGAACGAGATTTCCCTCATGGGTTTCGGCGCTCTCTAACACAAAGAACCCTAGCTCCCATATTTTCCCCAAATCCCACAACCAACCGTAGCTCCTAAATCCCCCAAGTTCTTCGACCACAAATCTCAGGAACTGTAGCCCTTCTTCCCCTAACCAGGTGTGAATACGGGAGAATCAATCTTTGCTAAATCCCCCAAGTCTTCAAGTGATGAAGTATTTTTGGACATGCAAAACAGAGCAAAACAGAGGGAGAAAGAGGTAGGTATTTATAGTAAGAACAATGGATAAAAGAAACCCATGTTTCCAACAACCAAGATAAAAAGAGCGGCATTTTGCCTGGTAAGCTCTATGTTGGGAGAAAGCACCAAATCCAGAAGATTCAAACCCAACCCAAAACAAACCATAGACAATCGACTTCAAAAAATCAGGGAATATCAAAGATTCAGCACCAATAATTCACTCCACATAGGAAAAACCTTTGCAGTCCACAATCAAAAGTAAAAAAAAGCAAGCCATTTTCATGAAACCCAGCTACGTGAATAGGTAAAACGTAGTGTAAGCTTTTTCTTTCTAAACTTTTCTTGGCTGTTAGTCATTTGCAGCGCTATTGATTCTCACTCAGAACCAAATACAAGAGCCACAAAGGTCTTTTAGATTGAGATTTTTTGTATGGTCAAGATTTTTTTGGATTTGGGGAAAAGCAATTTCATGAAGAGCAAGAGAGTTTCGGTCGAAATCAATTTGGGGGAAAAGCAATTTAGATTTGGGACGATGGTCTTCTTCAGCTGATGTGGCAGGGACATTTTCGGCATGATATTTTTGTTGACAGCGTGGAATGTACAGGAACCACAGGGACATTAGCCCAATCAGCAAATTGGACACGTGTCATTTTTCTATTGGCCATGATGTGTAATTTTTTAACAGCTCAGCAAATTCCATTAGTTTGCAGACGGATTATGGACGGAGGGATATTTTTGGGAAAGGTACATCACCACAGGGGCAGCGGGACAACAAAATGAACCCTAGGGGCATATTCAGGAAAAGTCTATACCACAGGGACACGCGTAATAGTTTAGCCTATAAATATTCTAATCTTCTCTCACTTGCCCAATAAACCTATAAAACAAAACATTTTTTTTCGCCATTTTAGAATTTTGAAAATTTTCATAAAACGAGGTGAGTTTATGACAAGAAAACCATACATGTGCACGTTTTTATTTTGGAAACATTCATGGTTCAAAATATTTCATATGAGTTCCATTATATGAATATCAAATTAGCTATCAATGCAAGTCATGAAAAATCATTTGTTATATAATAATCAAAGTTCCTTCCACAACACTTGAAACTTTATTTAACACGATCTTTAATAGAGATTATCAAAGCCATTAACATAAAGCATTGGGTTCACATTCATGACTATTTTCAGACAATGTCTATTTTTTTTAAAAGAAATTATTTTTCTTGGCATTATTCGTCCACACCTTTCAATATAGATATAAAAGGAAGACAAAATAAATAAATAAAAACAACCATAACTCCAGGCCCGAGATAAAGTTTCTCATCTATATACCATTCAATGTGGCTTCAAAAGACATCACACTATCAAGTCTCGTACTCGTATTAATCTCTAAACTCTCTTTATATTAATAGAATGCATAATTATAGTGAAATTACGGCATAAAAATATCTTAATGTTCTAAAGAAGACAATACCCTCGAAAGAACACAACGGAAGTTTTTACAAAAAACGGGCTTGTTAGCCTTATAGGGTCAAGAGACATTGAGTAGAAATAAGGGTAAAATTAATAATAAGAAAAAGGACAAGTATCTAAAAGTTTTTCAAATTAAGTTGTACGAATTAATTACGGAAGAATTACTAAATATAAGAGTATTGGAAATTTATCGAATTACTAACGTCGATACAGAAAATATGTTAACATTATATCACAGAAAGATATACTTAATCTTGTACAAGGATTAAAACAAAAACGACTAAGGTATACAAAAGCATGGGCATTCTAAAAGCTTACTCTGCCCTATTTAACAAGAATAATTACATAATACAAAAATAGGAAACTATTGAACATGTCTATAACATATTGATGTGGGAATTCATTTCACATATTTTCTTAGTAGTAATTGTTTTGATTCAGAGTTTTTTGTATGTTTCATAGCTCGTTTGTCTAGAATTTTAAGTGTTTTTACATTTATTTAATTCTTAGGAATTTTTGATGTTTGCAGGTATTTAAGTATTCAATAAGGTTGAAATTAACTTGATGGAAAGAGCAAAATTCGGGCTAAGCTATGAGAGCAAATCCTAGTTGAACTGATCTTGTAAAAACAAAATACTGTTTGGTTGTTTGGATTATAACTGGAGCTACAGACCTCGGATTCAGGTGTCATTTTACTTGTTGGAAATCTAGATACAGACCTAAAACTTTTATGAAGAGTCCAAAACCCATTTCTGCCATTTTGAAGTTCAAAATCTACAAAAAAACAAAGAAGTCCGAATCTGTCCTGAAGTTTACTACAGCCCAGACACTGTATCGTTTTTGATATCTATCTAGACTTCTAGAAGTCAGAAAAATACAAACTCAGATGCGTTAGAAAGCTGAGAACGAGATCTAAAACTTTTGTGAATGATCAAACTCCAAATTATGTCTTTTTGATACTCTAAATCCAGCTGAAAGTTGGGTAATAAAATCAGCCTAGAATTTCGGATTTCAAATCTATTTTCAAAATTGAAAAGCAAATTTGTTTTGAAATTTGGAAAGAGATTCTCTTTTAAAATAAGAAAAGATAATTGATTTAAAATTGAAAAATAATTTTTTTTTTAAAATTTGAAAATATCAGATCCTATTTTAGAATTCAAAAAGAGAATTGATTTAAAAATTGAAAAGTAAATCTCAAATTCAGGCGTGACTTAGCTTTTAAAAAGTGTGTGCTGCGTCTTTTAGAGAGGCAGAGGACATGAGGGGTTTTTAGCTTACTTTCTTAATTTTTTATTTTCAATTAACAATATTTTTTTTAGGCATTAAAACTCTGTGATTGATGATGCTTTCTGTAGATTCTGTTTCTTAAGTTTAATGAAGTTTACTTAGAAAAAAGGAAGATATCATCGTAGCTGAGAATTTCTACAATTTCAGAGTTTTTCTTCTTTCTCTAGTTTTTAGCTTTTGAATTATTATTAAGGATGTTAAATTCGAACTTTTCTTTGAAAAATAATTGGATTGTTTTATCAGTTATGATTTGATAGTTTTCTTATTCTAGAGCTAGGACGTAGTCATTGAATTTTTGATATGATTCGAGTATGGATGTAATGAATATAATTTGTTAATTGCAATTTGATGATTTTGGTTTTCATTCTTGCAATTTACTGGCCATGAATTGCATGCTTAAGATATTGAATGAAGTAACGAAAGTTAAAGTTTAATATTATTTCGTGAATTCATCAAACCTCGGTAGTGTAATTTAGAAATAAATACACACCCTTGTGACCTATATCTAATAATTCCACAGAGCATAATGAATCTTTATTAATTTATGTGATCACGAAAGTAGACATAGAATTAATATAGTGTAACACCCCTCCCTTATTTATTCCACTTGTTTAATATAGTTTTATGTATAAGTTATAATAGTTGTGCTCATGTGAATTTTTTTTGTGTTTGCTTTTACTAGGGTCTGACAGGGCAGGTGCTTGAGTGCCCCGGGAAAAAAATTCCCGGGGTAATTGAGTTTTGAGGCCAGGGTAATTGAGTTGTGATTAGCAGGGCAATTGAGTTGTGAGGCCGGGGCAATTGAGTTGTGATTTCCGGGGTTATTGGGTTTAAATGCCCGGGAAAAATTCCCAGGGTATTGAGTATCGGGAGGAGGAGAAAATACTCGGGTCACCGAGTAGGAAATGCCCGGGGTCACTAAGTATTAAAGTTCTGGGGTGTATTAAGTGCCGGGGAAAAACTTCTCGGGGTAAATGGGGTATGGAAAGCTAAATACCCAGGCCCGGGCTGAGTACTAAATGTCCGGGGCATCTGAGTGTTACATGCCAGGGGCATCTGAGTGTTTCATGCCCGGGGTATTTGAGAGCTGACTGCCCGGGGCTTATTTTTAGTCGCGGGATGACGAGCCCTGTATGCCCGAGTTTCCTTTTCATGTTATCTTTTTTTTTTCCACGTGTCTTAACCGTATGGTGTGCATTAAATGCACTCTTACCATATTTTATCTAATCACTTAGATGGAGCTTTGTCATTGGCGCATAATTTAATGTACTGCTTGTCAATAGATATGTGAGATATGGGGAGATTAGGTGGCTGCTTATGAATGGTACGACCTGATTTACAATGATTGTCTAGACCTCTAGCTTAGGGTGTGTAGATTGGCCAGGGGGAATTCACCGTTATATTCGGTTTATATTGTCAACAAAAAGAAGGAGAGATTTACTCGGCTAAAACTGATAACGACATTAGGAGAGAAACTTCATTTGACTGAAAGAGAAAGGGAGGGAAAGTGACGTGAAACACCTGGTGACCAAAGAGATTGACCGAAGGATAAGAAGAGGAAGAGACCAAAGAAAAAGGGAGGAGATTACGAGAAAGTTGGGAAAAAGTGAGGTATTTCGGCCTGCACTTTTCTTCCCATCTTTTGTCTTTTCTTTTCCTAACTTGGTGTCTTGCTATTTTTAGGTGTCTTAATCATCAAGAAAGCAGTACAACAACGAGCTAAGGTAAGGGTGTAGAGTTTGTCTTAAATAGGGGTGTTCGGATTGTGCATAAAACGTGTGACTTTTGTCATGAGATGGGAAAAGAAAAGAACCCATTATGGTTATTGTGTGGATTTAAACCAAACAAAACATGCGAAGGGCTTATAAGAGAAAGGGCCAAAGGACTTTGGGGACCACTTGGGGCCAGATTCGACTTTTGATAGGAAGGGGTTTATATATATGCCTGGGAAGCTTTTGTTTATATATATCTTATATATGCTGATGCCCGCCTTGTGTGTGACGAGCCCAGGAAGATCGGGAAGACTTATATTTTTTATCTATGTATTCTTGGGAAGACTTTTCTTTGTATGCCCGGGAAGTTTTTTCTTTTGGAAATAGTCAAGGTAAATCCTTGAGCTTTTTCTTGAATAGCCGATCCTCAGTGGGTTTAGAAATAAAATAAATAAAACAACCCAGCCATATAAGTTGTTGGACTTGCCTATTACAGCATGTGGTGTTTATATCGTTGCAGTTATGATGATTAGATGTTGATTGACTAATTATAGCACAGGAACATCATATGAAATGGAAACATTAGGCCTTTTTAATGAAGAATAGACCCGGCCACTTGAGGATTAAGAAAGGTTAATGTGAAATTATTTTGCTTTATTTTTATATGCCTTGATATGAAATCCATTGATCGCCTTTGATTACGTGATGTTCAATGAAGCATATGAGACATGTTGCATCATCATGTCATGGGTCATGTGGGTGTGGGAATCTAATAACAGAATGACAGAAATGAAACCCATACCCAGAGGTGGTCCTATGACAGGGTGATGGTACCATCACAACAGTGGGATAGTGCAAGCCACCACTGAAAGGAGTGGTTGGTATCCCTGGCGTGAAACAATATACGCTTAACAGGGTCCTGGTGCCGGGGCACGGGACAGTCCTAGAGGAGAGGAGGGACGCACAACCCGACTCTGGGGGTTAAACAGAGCGACAGAAAGGACACCTCTACAGACAAGAAAAAGAAAAGAAAAGAAAGAAAGAAAGAAAGAAAGAAAGAAAGAAAATTGACCGGGAAACAGATGCATCATTCTGCATTGCATCGATCATACATTGTTATCCTGTTTATTTTAATTCTTATTATTAACATGCTACTATAATTGTTCATGACATGTCCTTTTTCCCCCCTTACTGAGTCAGTAGGACTCACCCCTTTATTTGTTTAATTTTCTTGTATGTACCGCTGTGGGCCTCGGACGTAACAGATGTTGATCTTTATGAGCGAGAGCTTTTGGATGTTGACCCATACATCCTAGTGATGACAATCTGGACGTTTGTCACTGATTCATTCGAGGTTTACGTGGGGTACGAGCCCCAATGGTACCTTAAGGAGCCTCCAACAAACCCAGTTCCCTTAGTTGAGGATTTTGAGCTAGTTGATGTTGACCCGACTCTTTTGTATGACGTCCCTCCTCCACCGGCGCCGCCGGTAGAGGGCATCGGAAAAATGAAATTATTGACCTAACCTCCGACACTGAGTCGAGGGTTGACTAGATATCAGTTGTAGTTGTTTTTTTTTTGGGTTAGTTAGTGTACATTCTGTTCAGTCTATTGTTGTAGGATGGAAAGCTGTAGACAGCTGTTTTTGTACTTACTTTCCTCTTATTTTGTATCCTCGTGAAGGATTTTGTTCTTTGTAAAATGTACTTTATATTTTTTTGAGATTTCCTTTATTTGTTTAGGAAGCCACAAGCTACCCTTAACTTTCATCTCTTTACCAGATTGTTTTTTTTTTAAAATATTTTTATAAGTCCACCTAATTAATTGATTGTCTTTAATACAGTGTGACCTATTTGTTAAATCCTTGAAACTATTATTTTTTTTTCTTAATATACTTACATTTTCACTAAAACGTTTCCGCTAAGCTTTTTCAAAGCCAGTTATCAGGCCTTTATAGGATTAATTCGTGCAGTAATCCCGCTTGTGTGCATTCCATTACTATAGGAGAGCCTAGGGGGTAAGTACTAGCACGAGGCGTGACATATAGGTATAGGTGTTATACCTTGAAAGAGGATATCACATAAAAAAGAATTCGGTCATTGTAATTAATAAAATATTAATGCAAGCAATCATATTTAAATTTATTAAAAGAATTCAATTAATGAAATCAAAGCTCTAGAAATTTTTAATATTTGATTTTTTAGGTTAATAATTTGCAATCTTTCAATCAATTTGAGATCGTCTAAATAATATAGGAAATTTTATAAATTGGTACTTGAATCTCCTATTCGTGAAAACGATACTTTTTTGCCCTATTTTACTTGTCACGACCCATGCACTTATGGTATACTTTAGGGGCTATCACATATGAATGAGTAAAGTAAAATAAAGCAATAAACTACAGGTCATCCTCCATGCCCGTCAAGTCCACTATGCCGTCATCCAGTGCAGGCTTTATCGACATCACTAGCACATCAAATATCCAGGAGCTGATGGTGGAGGTGGGGAAGGGTCATTGGCAAACCAGTAGTGATAATGTTCAACTATCACTTCTAAGGCGTCCAAAACCCACACCCTGATCTATACCACCAGGGTACGCATCTCAAGGTCATGCGCCTAGAAATTCTCGAACACTCTCATCATCTGCTAATTTTAATATTACAGATACATTCATAGGAAAAGAAACAAGAGTGAGTCTTAAAGACTCAGGAAGGTCGGAAAAGAGGGAATGACATGACATAAAAATAATAATAAGTATTAACATAAAAATATGTCATCAAATAACAATAATCACTACCGAATCACATGATGTGTATGATGCTAAAGACACAATTGACAGCCTACAAACAGACATCCTCCATGAGATATTCTCACACTCATGCTATGTATAATCCCCGGAGTTATGATTGTGTGTCCCACTTCTCCTAATATCAAGATTGTCCCGTGTGAGTTATCACACACAAAGACGATTCAAGGCAAAGCATATATCCTTCCTGCCTAAGGGAGGTCATCCACCTGGCCCTGTTAGTGTGGTGGTTGCAAGTCCCCCTAAGTGACCAATACCGTCACATCTTAAAATCTCATTTTCAAATAACCAAGACTATCTCAATACACCACAGTACTGCCACTCACATCAAATGACTCACAATGCACATGCTACGAATGTATTTCAGATAATTTCTATGCATAAATGATCCTTGCATAGCATTTCAAATACAATAATTGTATTTTACACATATACCACAAAATTAAGATTATAAGACACTCCAAAATAATTTCTCTTTTATTCAAAATCAATCATTTGTCTTTTAGACTTGAATTATTTCCTTTTCATTGGGCCTTCGAGGCCCATTACCTAACTTCCTTAGAGTCGGCTCAATCTCTTTTTCTTTCTTAGATTGGGCCTCTTGGCCCAATCCTCTATGTCAATATGTTTGGCCTCACGACCCACTTTCTATTTTAACATGACGACCCAATCTCTTATTCTCCTGGATTGGGCCTCATGTCCCAACTTCAAGTATTTGTGGATTGGACCTCTAGGTCCAACCACTCTATCTTGGTGATTTGGGTCTTGCGCCCCAATCCCTCTTTCATTAGATTGGACATCAAGGCCCAATCATTGTTTTTAGTTAAACCCCTCAGATTTAATACTTGGGCCTTGGGTCTTCAAAGATGCCCCATCCGGCCCTTAGGTCAATTCCATTGTTTTAGTCTTTTTCTTTTAATATCTCATTTTTATTTATCATTATTAGTGGAAAAATATTTAAATCTTTTAATTATTGGCCCCAAATGCCTTCTTTTCTTGTCTTAGAGGCTTTCAGGCTCTTTGCCCTTATTGGGCCCATTTAGGGCTTAAAGGCCTCTGCTTTTGTCTAAGTTTCAGATCCATTCTTGGGCCTTATTACACATATTGGGTATCATTAGTATAGATCTAATTCAGATCTTAGATATCAGGTCAAAAATTGGGGCTTTTAAGCCTATTTCTCACTGGATTTGCCCTTCACGGGTTCAAACCCCTTTTTTGCACCTTTATTTTATCCTTTTCGCTTTGAAATTTTTTCATACATCCAAAATACATCTATTGACACGCTCAGTGAGTTGTATACAAAAATGACACCAAAACAACACATGCAATAATTCAAGTCATTCGGATATGTCAAAAAAAGACTAAAACCGTGCATGCATGTTATTTTCTTTCTCTTAGCCGTGCAAGATGTTAACTTTGAGTCTTTGAGATGAAAGTGACTTCTAAAACCATATTGCAAATGTTGTCATACAACATTATAAGATCAGATCACAAAGAGGGTAAAATATCACTCAAAACATCAAGCATTTACAAAGACTTCCAAAAATAAATTCATGCAAGTATTATCGTACTAACTCGAGACCTCTACTTACCTAACTTGATCATTTCAAGAAAGATTTCTCACTATGGTCGGACCTCAACTTCCCTTCTTCTTTCTCTCTTACATCGCTCGTTTTCTCTCTCTAACAGCCGATCGAATGGCTAACCACCTCTCCTCTGCCTTATTTAAATATTAGGTTAACAAGGGTTAAGCACTTAGGGTTAAAGGCTACATTATATGATTGCAATCTAAAAGTTAGCTAAGAAAGCAAAAGGTCTCACTGGTGGAGATGGGCGGCAAGAGCAGTCAATGACGAGTGTCAATAAAGCTTCATTAGACTTAATTAATCTCACCTAAATTAGGTTAAAAGTGCTTGATAAATCCGGCCATGTGTAACCCTAAATGGGTTTGGATTTTCGGCTTGCTTTTCAAGCCCAACTCCAAGAGCCAAGTTCACTTTTCACAGCCCACAATTTTCAGATTTGGTTCTCCTAAAATGGGCCCACCATCCCACGCAATATTAGTCCAAAAAGAGAGGTCAAAGTTTGGTCAAACCCTAGGTCAATTTATTTCCTAAATGTTAAATATTACTAACAAGACTTAACAATATTTAGGAAATCAAACACCTAGGTATTTCAATTAATAAAACCATATAATTCTTTAAGTGAGACACGTAAAATTTGACTAAATAAAATATTTAACATGAAGTTATTCTTAAACAGAACAGTTATTAATATAACTCACTTACTAGGAATTTAATCAACAAAACTAAAAGATGACAAAAGTTTCAAATCAAGGGTAATAATGATATTTCTTAAAATATTGGCAAGTAAAAATAATATATAAGCATTCAACTTAAACACAAAAATCAAGTATGACAATTAATTATCTCAAATCTTCATAAAATCACCTCATTAAATTAAATAAGATGGTTTTAAGAAAAATAAATGAGACGGGTGTTACATCCTCCCCACCGTAAGACTAATTCCATCCTCGAAATGAAGTTAAGTTGAAAAGGGAAAATAGTCAGAACAGCAGTAAGAAATTTAATTACAAAATCTAATCATCTTAATTTAACTTCCTCAGCCTTTACATCTACTTTAACTTCCACTTCCTATATCTTTTCAGAAATCGATTAAGCTTCAATTTCTTCTTCTACCTCAGATACCTCCTCAAGATCGGATTCTTCATCTTCAAAGCTTCTAACTTACGATTCAAAACCCTGCCTCGGTCTGACTTACAACCTATAGGCATATCTTGGATTGCAAAAACTCACATATGCTTCAGTTTCGGGCATTTTCTCTTCATTGCCAACTTCACCTCCTTTGAGTTTTTTTTCTCCATATGTTCAATTAAACCAAGTGTTACAAAATTCAAAAAGAAAACCTCAAACAACAAGATTTACAAATAATTACCCCAATGCGTACAATGATCTAAATCAATTAACAATTGTGGACATTTTTCTTGAATCTTCGATTCCAACTCCCAAAAAACTTCTTCAACCTCATGCTCCTCTAGAGTACCTTAACTAAAGGTATCTTCTTAGAGCATAATACTTGCTCCTTGCAATCCAAAATTTGAACTGGTTGTTCAACTAATGACAAGTTTTCTTCCAAATGCAAAGGGGAATAGTGAATCACATAAAAATGATCTGTAATATACTTCCTTAACATCAAAACATGAAATACATCGTGCATCTCATCCAATTTAGGTGGTAGGACCAGTTGGTAAGCTAGAAATCCCACCTTACTCAGAATCTACACATCTAGGGCTCAGCTTCCCTTTCTTCCCAAATCTTTTAATTCTTTTCATAAGTATTACCTTAAGGAATACTTTATCTCCCACTTGAAATTCTAAGTCTCGTCGTCCAACATCCGCATAAGTCTTCTGTCTGCTTTGGGCGGCCTTAAGACATTCTCTGATTATCCCAATCTTTTCGCAAGTCCTTTGCACAATCTCAGGGCCTAACATTTGCCTTTCACCAATCTTGTCCCAGTACAAAGGCGATATGCACTTACGTCCATACAACCTCTTTTCTCTCTGTTGTAAGTTTGTGATTTTTTGTTGGATTAATTCTATAAATGTTGTGAATCATTTAGATTTTATGTTTGCTAGTTATTACGATGGTAATCATTTGCAACATGAAATTAGGATTTTTGTTGGTTGTTGCGTTTAGGGAAGAATTTTTATTTTTGTAGAAATTAGCAGAAAAAGATGAGAAAGGATGAATTTCACAGTGAACCAATCGAAAAAAAACAAACCGAAGGAACCTAGGGTCAGCTCAGGCCTTGGAGAGTCGTAATTCGGTGATCAGCCCTCCATTTCAAGAAACCAACCTCCTCGGTTCGGTGGTTTGCTAGTTATTTTCAATGAAGTTTTCCCTAAAACCGAAAGCATTAATGATATTGTTAAACTTTAGAGACCATTATTGCGAAGCAATAATTAAGTCAGTAAATTAAATTTTTAAGCTTACAAACCAGGTAATCTTTGTTAAGCCTTCTAGCTACTCCATATATACCTCTCCATTCAAACTTTCATTAAAAATAAATTTTCACATCCATTTGGAGCAACTCTAAATTGCAATGAGCCATCAGTGCCATAATATTTTGAAAGAATCCTTTTTAGATACGAGAGAAAATGTCTCCCCGTAATCCGTGACATTCTCTTTTTGAATAAAATTATTGGCCACAAGTCTAGCTTTATGTCATTTGATATTAACTTTAGAGTTGCATTTGCTCTTAAAGGCTCATTTACACCCAGCTTTTTTGCACCATTTTCTAGCATTTTGGGACGTGTACCGCTACTCACCATAGGAAGATAAAGGAGCAAGCGGGCGAAGTCCTCCAACTCCAAGAAGAATGGAGGCACACACAGGGAATGCACAATAAACAGCAGAGTCTAGAGAGGAAAGAAACGAAACATAACAATGTGTTTCTTTTTTTCGTCATGAAGAAGAAAATTAAGGGCATGTTCATTTTCAAAATTATTTAAATACAAATGTATTCGACAAATTTACAAAACCAACATTCAAAATCTTAAAAATTATACACAAACACCAATACATTTTACACAATCTTCAACGAATTTTCACACAAACTCCAATACCTTTTCAAAAAAAAATTATAACAAATCTTCTCTCTCTATACTTTTTCACCTAATTCCAAAATTTTTTTATTAAACAATTACATCAAATCATTTCTCTTTACACCTTTTTACAAACTCTAACAAAAATTAAATATCTTTAAAACTTTTCACTAACCTTTACACAAAAACTTATAAAACTCTAATCTACATAAATATTCACAATTCTACCAAAATCCTACATTTTTTTACAAAACGAATACCCCTAAGGTTCCATTTGTTTTGTCGTAATCTCATTTATAAAAAGTATTTTCCCTACTTTCAGATGTTTGGAGACTCCCGTAAAGTATGGTCAACCAAATTGAGATTCGGTCATCAAGAAATACAAGCTATCTTTATGTGAAGTAGCTTCCTCTAAAAAAAACTATAATCTTGTTTCAAAACCCTCCCAACTTAAATGTCTTGTCTCTTAAACTTAACTTTCTCTCTCCGTCAAAAGCTTCTCTCACTAAATCAAAGACTTTCCTCTTAAAAAAATCAATCCAAAAAACACATTGTACGTTATTTGTTGAAAAATAATTCAATTTTTTTAAAAATACATTATTGGAAAATAATTTTATTTTTTAATTAATTTACAACAAACATATTAGTCGGTGTTACATATGTTATTTTTGAATCATCTTAAACTGATACTAAGAATTAAGCGTACTAATGGTATGAGATTACATAATGATGTATAAAAATATTGAAAAGTGTTTTTCAATAAACATGTCTTGAGGTAGAAACCAAATATGGAAAACTTTTGGCACTCAAAATTTAAAATTTTGGGCCTGATTAAAAAAACTACAAACTAATCTCTCCACTTCATCAAATTATTCTGTTTCATTATAATATTCATTAAATATTTCTTTTTACTTTTACACCAATTCTCATACCTAAAATTTTAACACTTAAACACCAATTAATTACTATACTGAAACAAAATTCACTTGAAACAAATTTGCAGTATAAAAAACTTTACGCCGAAACAAACAGAGCCTTAATAGAAACTTATTTTCAAACTATTTAGAAGTATTTTGGAAATAGATGATTATGTTGATGATTTTGCCAAAAAAAAAAAAAAAAATGGTGTCATGGTGACTGAAGTTTGAAGGACTTGAAATTCTTTGGAATTAGAGTTGTGTTCTTGTGATTGCTTTCCTTTCAAACACAATCTTTACGAAATAGATATTGATGTGGGTAGAATTTTTCAACTTACTTGGTTGGTCTAGCCCATGTGAGGCCCAATATGCTTTAATGAGGCCCAGCGGTAGAAAGTTTAAAAGTGGGTCATTGGGTAGATTCCAAGAAATCTCCTCGTCTGCAGTGCCACACCCCATTGGCCAAAAGTCACATCAGCCTGCAAAGAGGCCTGCTCCACTGACAGCCAATCAGCTAATTCTGCGTGGAAATGGGGAAAAAGCTATTTTCTATAAAGGAGGGGCTCCTTGACTGGCAATAGCAACAGAGGTAAGGAATAAAACAAAACTCATCTCTTTCCTCTCATTTATCTCATGATTTTCACAGAGAACTAACTTGAGCTTCGGAGGCTGACCAACAGGGTAGTCCAACTTACTTTTTTTCTCAATTTTGATAGGTTCTCCATCGTTTTTCATGCTGGGTCTCTGGCTCAGTTCCCTTAAGTTCCCTGCCCAGTGGATTTTTGTGATGACCGGTTAAAAATGGCTTCTCATCAGATATCATATAGTTGTAATGGCTTTTTTTTTTTTTTTTTTTTAAAAAAAATATCGGGCGACAATGTTGTTGAAGAAATATGTGATTCCATCTGAATTTGGAACTGATTTAGAAGATTTCTTCTCTTATTGTACAAAATTAGGGATAGTGCAAAGAAACTCATTGTTCCTTTGGGTGAGTATATTTTATGCTTAATTGTATCAACTTTCTTCTAGTTTGACTTTTTGACAAATTAGTTCATGAGGTTTGAACTTCAGTGAATTGGTTCTTAAGAACACATTCAATCCTTTAGCCCATCTTCGTCACTAACAGAATTTGACTACATGACATTTTATAAAATTATAAAAATAATATATTTTTTAAAAAAGTAATAAAAAGTATTAGAAAAATATAAAAATATTTTTAAAAAGTAGGCTTAAATGTAATCTTGAATCAAAAAGCATCGTGTGTCTTTCTGGGCCCACTATCTCCTTGTTGGAGGCTAAGCGCACTGTCATGTGAAATGAGTATCTTTGCACACATGGATTTGTCTTACACTTAGTTGGTTTAGTAGATGACAGAGCACTAGCTGGATCTCTGATGTGGAGATAGTGGGCATAGAAAGACACACGACAATTTTTGATTCATGCACACATGGTTGACTTATGCCACGTCATCACTTCCGTTAGTATTTTAAACGGAGACAGGCAAAAGATATTTTTAAATGGAAAGCTTATCTCAGGGACACAAAATTAAATTTCTTTACTAAAGGGATATATTTGCAATATTTGAATACCATAGAGGTATGAGTTGCATTTAAGCCAAAAAATTATTGGTGAGATTTAGTAGAAAAAAAATGCAAAATTATGAAAAGAGATTTATAAAAAATTTCAAAAAAATTTTTTTTTAAAAAATAACTGATTGGAGACCCTAGCGTCGAGCCTGACCTTTTTGAGGTTGTGTTCTCAATTATGAAAGCAATAATGTCATACCTATTTTTTAAAAGATTTTATGTTTGTATTTTTATAATTTTTTCAAATTAATATTTATTAAATCTACACAATATTTTTTTTTAATATCTTTTTATAAAATGCCACATCATCAAAAAATTTATTAGTGAGTTAACAGAAGATTAAGAGGCTAGAATAAAACACTGAATAGAAAACACGTGATATATATTCGAGATGGATTTAGTAGGTTCACAGAATTAGATACCGTGAACTTTTATTTAATTAATTATTTTATTAACGTGTGAAATATGGGCTGTTTTTCAGTATCTTTTTACTTTTTATGATTAGATTTATTTTGTCATTTTGGATTAGTAATTCGTGGCAAACCTATAAAAGTCGGACTTAATTTCTTAATCAGTCATTATAATATATTGTGAAAAAACATAGTACTAAATTTTAAGAAAGTAACATATCAATACCAGAATACCACGTCATTCCTATTAAAATAGCTTATGGGTCTAATTATTGCTCAATTATGTGTCCTAGGTCAAAACCATCACAATAGATAAAAAAAAAAAAACAAAAAAAAATGATACTTAAAAAAAAACAGAAGAAAAAAAATGTAAAATAATCTATATATATAAATAAGAGTCGGGACTTCTTCGCCACTGTGACGCCTCTGGGGTATGCTACCAAAAAATTGTGACCCTACAACCACCATTTGGGACATGTTCGTTTTCATCATTTTTGTACCCCTTCTTCGCCACTTGAATCTACCAAAAAATTGTGACCCTACAACCCCAATTTTGACCGTCAGAATAAATAACAGACGAGTCACTTGAAATTTTCACAATGCTAATATTTTAAATAATGTTAGGCAAGAAAAATTTTGACTGAATATTTTGAAAGTAGAAAATTTCAACCCAAACTCCTAACATCTTTTTCAAACAAATTATGACACTTTTTATACAAATTTTAATACATTTTAAAAAATTTCAATCAAATCTTATCTTTTATATTTTTTCATCCAACTTAATACTTTTTTATTAAAAAAAATTATCAAATTATCTCTCCTTGGAATACTGGAGTTGGAGCAGTTGAATTTAGTTATAAATAACCCAAATGGCTACTAAGGTAATGCAAAAATAAGTCAATTTCATTATTAAGATACTCTCTAATTTGTTAATTGAATTTAACATACTAATTCAAATAGAGATTCACAAAATAGATCTTATAGTATTTAATATTATTTATACAAAACTATTAACGATGTGGGTCTCGTAAGATTTGAAGTCTAATATATTTTTCTCCCTTAGCAACAAATTGAAATGGATCCCGAACCAATCAAATTTAATTTACTCCTAACTCTGTCAATAATAAAATCAAGTAAAGATGGCTCGATTCGTTTTCAAAAATAAGTGAAATACAATTCAATTCTGTTTTCTTTATTTAAACTCACAACAGTTACGGAGGTAGTACTGTAAGTTGTCTTTCTCTGGTAAACCAAAAATATTTTTTTTGAAAATTATTTGACGAAAAATTAGAGAAGATTTAAATTTAAACAAAAAAATTTTTCTAAGCAAAATTTAAAAACATTCTTGAGTACATTATACTGACGTGGCAGGTCATGAGTGGCCGCAGAAACCCAAATAACAATTTTCTATGGAAATGTCTTCGGGAAATTGGGAGTAACCACGTTAAACAAAGTCCTCCTCTCTCAGAATGTCTGCACATTCTTTTCTCGCACTCTCTCTCCGTCTCCGTTCTTTTGGGCTTTTAGGATTTGGATTCCATGAAGGATCATAGGCTCCAAAACGGAGAAGTGGGGGCTTTAGAGGAGGAGGAGGGAGACGGACAACATGAGAATGGACACGGGTCCGCCGTCGTATTGGGTGTGGACGGTGGAACCACCTCGACGGTCTGCGTTTGCATGCCATTGCTTCCCTTTTCAGACCGCGACCTCCCTGACACTCTCCCCGTTCTCGCACGTGCCGTCGCTGGCTGCTCCAACCACAACAGCGTCGGAGGTAATTAGATACGATTCCCCCAATGCTGACTTCGATGGGTAGTTTTACAATGAGCTATGATATGAAGGAAAAATGATTAAGCTATTAACTTCTGTTGTAATTATAATTGAATTCGATTTTGCTAATTAAGACCCATTATTCTTTATAGTTCTTCTCAAATCATGGAGAAGAGTGGAAAATAATTATTCCTTATAGTTTTTGGTTCTTCTCCATCTATTGATTCTGCAGAGACTGCCTCCAACAATACAATTGAACAGGTTATGGCTGAAGCCCTCTGTAAATCTGGTTCAACTTGGTCTGCTGTTCGTGCCGTTTGTTTAGGTGTTTCTGGTGTTAACCATCCAACGGATCAGGAAAGGATACTACAGTGGCTAAGGTAGAGTTCTGAAATATTTGTTGGGAGTTAATTAATGCTGTAGATATATCATTTGATCTTCTGCTATATGTCCAAAGATGGCCATTTGATGCCTACTATCTATCATTGACTGCACATTGAAAAGTCCTTGAACTCTAGTTTTTACAATGTTTAAGCAAGTGCTTTTGTTTACTTTCTTCAACTGCGACTATGGTTCCATGATCTTAATTGGCCAGTGTATATCAAATGAGGCCTTAAACCTGTAGATTCAGAGGTTAATGGCCCCCCCGTATTCTTTGGCATTTCTTTATTGCTTTCCCATTGGTTTCTTGAGGCGGAGTTTATATCAAGACCAAAAGTATGGTTTTTTAAAGAGCTACTGGCTTTTCCATCCCTTGACACTTCAAAAGGTGGAGAACTAAGCATCTTTCATAGAAATTTTCAGTGAACTCAACTTCTCCCTAATATATGTATCTAGATGCTTCTCTTATAGGGTTCAGAAATGAAGCTTTACAATTATCTATTACGGTTTTTATTGTACCATATAGAAAGAAGGGGGGTTGGGGTGGAGTTATTAATTATTATAAATGAAAAAGGAGTTTAAAAAATGTCTATGAAACTTTGACTAACTTCTGGAAATTCCAAAGAGGTATCATTACATACTGATACATCTTTCAACAGGGCATACTTCTTAAGCTCTGTTTTGGCAATGGAAAATGCTGCATAGCTGACTCCATTGTGTTTCTTTGCTTTTTTATTGAAATTAGACATATCTAACATTGAAGTGCAGGATAAGATAGGACATTTTCTTATAAGATAAAGAAGAAAAGGTTTTTTTATGGGTCAGAAGGATGGTATTTTGATGCACTGATGACCAAGTTCTTTGATATCTAGCTAGCTAGGGGTCCCAAGATTCTTGATGCTTAACATTCCCTTTTCGCTGTCTTATTGCTTTTAGACTCTCATGCCTTCTTGTCTTCACTTTCTGGCTGACAGAAATTATTGTCCAATAATGTAGATTGTTCTTGTTCTATGGGTAAATTTTGGATATATTCTTCTCTCACATATATTGGTACCTGATAAGTGTGCTACTCATTTTGAATCTTCTGCCTCAGGGACATACTCCCGAGCCATGTAAAGCTGTTTGTTCACAATGATGCCCTAGCTGCTCTAGCAAGTGGGACCATGGGAAAGCTTCACGGCTGTGTTTTAATTGCTGGTACAGGATGCATCTCTTATGGTTTTTCTAAGGATGGTAGAGAAGCACGGGCTGCGGGTGCAGGACCTGTCTTAGGTGATTGGGGAAGGTATGTGCTTAACAATTTTGTGTACTTCAGTTCACGCTTTAGTGAGGACTTTTGTCTTCTTTTTGTTTTTCAGTTCAAATGGTTTCCTGAAAAACTGGTAGCTTTTGCCATGTATTATGTCATTGAAATGATCTGAAGAAAATAGGTTATTGCTGTTTTCGTCTCGATCAAACATAAAAAATAATAAATAAATAAAAGTCTTAAGACTTTCATAATCAGGTCAATTTGCCTTTGATGGGCCCCCTGCTTCGGATAAAAAAAATCTGCTGAAGCAATAATGTTGTTCGAGATTTTATTCACATGCACCCACTTATATAGGAAATGCAGTAAATGCCCCCGTGCACTAACTTGGGAAACATAAGGAAATATACAGACTGTGTGCTCTATGATTGCAGTAATCAAGTGTAAGAATTGTACTGAGGATGTTTAAATGCTATGTATGACTGATTGGCAAATCCGCAATGCATCATAAACCTGGTTCTGAATGAGAGGCAACAAAGTCGAACATGGGCGACTTTATTAAGAGTTCCATAAGGAGTGGTTACTAGATACATACGCTTTGAACTTTTATGCCTCGTCTGCTTGCAAAGTACCGATTTTCTGTAATATAAGCCTAGATTTAGTTACTTAATGTAGGTTCTGGATTCTACAAATAGAAATTGTATAGTTCTAGTTCGCAAGATGAAACCAATCAATTGGAGATCCAGTAATTGCTATAATTTTTATACTTCCCTAGTGTGCTTTAGGTTAAATGTGTTCATATCTTTTTGAGATAAAATGGATTCCCCATCCAGAAGAAGTTGAAATATTTTATGTTGAACGGAAACATTTTCCTTTTGGCACTTTGGCCTAAAGAGAAGTCATCCTTGTTAAGAAGAGTACCAGAACAGTGCTTAAGTCTTGAGTTCCTGTGTAATTCTAGTAGAAAGAATCTTGAGCCGTAAAAATGTATGTCAATTTGTTGTCACCTCATTTTTTTTTTCCAACTTGTGCTCTTAATCCTGTTTGGCAAGTTGACTGGCGAACTACAAAGTTTGCCTAAATTGATACTGCTGGGCAATTAAGATGTTAAGACATTGGCTAGATTCAGAGACTAGCAACCATTCTTGAATCTTGAAACTATTATGTGTTTATTCATTATTGAACATAAGATCATCAGCTGATAGCATGTTTCTGAATTTCGGTTATATCAATTCTTTTCTCATAAACTAAACTTAACTGTGAGGAGCTGCAAATCTCTATTGAGGAGTCAAATTTTTAAAGGGTGTTGTGCTGTTTGAAACCATAGAGCTAACAGCATTCTGTGAACATGTAAAGAACTTTGCTAGTAACTTTTTGACTTTATCTCTAACTTCATGGTAACCATTTGATATTGCCTACTGCTGACTCGTTCTTTGGTTTGGATGTCAAGCATATACATCTCATATTAACATGATGCTGATAGAACCTTGATAAATATATCACTACTAACATCAATCTGTGGTCTTTTTGAGTTTATGAAGAATATTTATTAGATTTTGAGATGACGTAGAACCTGGAGGGATACTCTTAATTTGTTTTGTTCTGGCATTCTATAGTTTTTAGGAAGGTTTTCATCATTATAAATAAGATCTAGCAATCATTTTTGATAGAACCTTAGCGGAAAATGGATGCTTTTCTGTTAATCTACTGTAAAATGAGATGAACTTCCAGAAGAAGACATTGGAATTGTTTGAGTGTGAGTTGCTCTTATCATATCTTGGCTTATTTCGGTGAGGATTCATTTTTACTTACAGTTGGAGATAGAATGTTCCTTCACCCAATGCCCTGGAAAAGATTTTTGACTTCTCAATGATGGTGTTTTTGAATTATATTGTACAGAAACATGCATAAAACATTATGAGCTTTACAAAGTTCTTATAACTCATGGACTACAGTTTGGTACTTATATGAATTATTTTTTTCAAACTTGACGAGCAATGATATGTGGTAACTTGTAGTGGCTATGGGATTGCTGCACAGGCATTAACAGCTGTAGTGAAGGCTCATGATGGTCGTGGTCCACAGACAATGCTTACAGATAGTATTTTGAAGGCTCTCAGCCTTTCTTCTCCTGATGAACTGATAGGGTATCTCTCTCGAATCTTTTTTCCGATCTTGGTTTGGGTTTAGGGTTCATTCAACCTGATAGAGGACATACCTCTTGTGATTATTTTTTGCCTCAATTATAAGGGAATGGCATGTAGAACTCAGCTGATCCAGCTTTCAGTTGGTATGTTTTAATTATGGTCTTGGTTTGGAAGTTTTGGAGCTATGTTTTTGTATGCATTAACATTTGTCTACCACTAATTTTACTTAATATTTGCATCATCACCACCCATTTATGAGAATTAGGTGGTGTCAAAGTAAACTAAGAGAAAAGTTAATTGTATGTCAACCAATTAAGTGATCCTGGAATGTATGGAGTGTGATACTTGCAATAGGAATTTTACTGTGCGGGTTGGCTGCCTTGGTTACCATGTCATCCCAACTTAAGCAAGACACAGCGTTAGGTTTGGGAGGAGAGAGAGAGAGAGAGAGAGAGAGAGAGAGAGGGCTACCACATGTTCATAAAACTGTTGGGACATATTGCAGACTTGCCTGCTGGAACTGCTAGACGTGTTTGACATGGAAAAAACAAAGAACAGGCTTGGACAGGGTGTCATATTCCTATGCTTGCTTTTGGTCAATAGTCGCTGGATGTGTTAGAAGAACAGAAGCATACTTCACAACACCACCCCCCCCAAAAAAAAAAAAAAGAAAAGAAAAGAAAGAAAGTACAGAAGCATATTCTTCTTGCCATGAAATCTTGGAATCTGAACTTTTTTCATAACGGAGCTGGTAAAGATGCTTTGATGATGGACTTGGATTACCAGCGTGAGAGTCCCTTGTTTTTCTGAGAACAGGTGATATTGCATTGGGATCAAGAAATTCGTCTCTGAAATGTTTTTTCTGACAAAGATGAGGGCTTTCTACATATTATATTATTAACGATACTTTTTTACCTGTAAAATTTCATTTTCACTCTGACCAATGAAAAAAGAAAAGAAAGAAGAACGAAGAGCAGGTGGTCTGTTGAATACTTGTTTGCATGCACCTAAAGTATAGCACTGCTACTACATTCTGCACAACTGATTCATATGCCAAAATAAATAACTTTAGTTATCTTTGGGAAATAATTGCTGTGTGGAATAATTGGTTCCTGTTGACCTCATGACGTATTCATTCAGGATATTATTTTCTGAAATTGATCTAACATTTTTTTTCATTGGATTTAGGTGGACTTATGCAGATCCCTCTTGGGCACGCATTGCTGCACTCGTTCCAGAAGTGGTGTCATGTGCAGAAGCAGGTGATGAAATTGCAAATAAAGTACTAGACGATGCAGTCCAGGAATTGGCTCTATCAGTGAGAGCTGTTGTTCAAAGACTTCGCTTGTGTGGTGAAGGTGCTCAACTTAAAATGTTCACACACACTATTAAAATCTGACAACTTTTATCTGATTTGCAATGTGGAAGGACTGGATTTACTGCAGAAAAATGCCTGAATCAGGGAAGATATTTTGGACCTACCCCTGTGTTTTACACATTTGAAGTTTTACTCCATGTGCTTTAGTTTTAAGTTTCAATCTCTTTATCTGAGGGTTTCTTGCGATCAAGCTCCTCATTGAAATTGTGCTCAAACTGACCACCATGTGCCTCACCTCGGGGTGGTGGGGATGGGGATGGGGATGGAGGGGGCAGTGCTCGGGTTTGGGGCCGGGGGATCTCCTCGTTACCACTCTGCATCGGCACTGCATGAGAGTGGATCCCGTCCAACCTGTACGATACACACGGGTTTCTAGGGGATGGATGCTACCCTCCCACCACACACCCTAGGATTGCGAGTGTAGTGGAGGCTATCTTGATTTTTTTTTTTTTTTGGATTTTTTGCTAGTTATTATTATTATTTTTTATTATACTTATTGTCTTTTGATCTTTCTTCCAAGAGGCAAGCAGACTGACCATCCTGTCTTCTCTATGGTTGAAACTAGATGAAACCTTGATGGGGTCGTCAATTCTAAGGTCCCTAAGCAAAAGTTAAACCTCAAAAATAAACACAGGGGAGAAACTGAAAAGGGTTAAAGCACGAGGGGAGTTAGGCAAAAATACCTTCTTTTAGATACTGGATTACAAGGTACACAATTATGTAAAATGGAAGATTTGTTATACAACCAAATAAAAGAAATGTTATAAACATTGACATGCATATATACTTTCATCCATAGGTATGTATGTTATCATAAACATACAAGCACACGAAAAACATGACATGTTTTACTGGTAATTCTGTTCATACCTATATGTGTAATCATTCCCAACTCTACCTTGCTCTCTAACCTTTACCGGTTATTCTATTCACATCTATATGTATAATCTTTCCAAACTCCACCTTGCTCTCTAACCGTTCTAACATGTATATTGATATTTGGTTGCAGATGGAAATGGTTCTTTCCCTATTGTGATGGTTGGCGGCGTGCTTGAAGCTAATAAGAGTTGGGATATAGGAAAAGAAGTTATAAATTGTATCCGTAAATACTACCCTGGGGCTTATCCCATTAGACCAAAGGTCAGCTTCTTTCTATTTGTGAATTCCTTGCTCAAGAAGCAACTATTCCAGTTTTCTCCCTGCCTTTTCATATTTTGATTCTTACTATTGTTGTATGCTTTCTGTATGTTCTGTTTTGATTAGTTGAGGTATTGATGTCATTTTATTTATCTTTGTAGTAATTCACAGAAATGTCTAGTTCAGAAAGGGAACCTTATTAACATAAGATTGTTTTCTTATCCCAAGCAAAGGAAAAAAAAACTTGTTTCTGATTCACCAAATAATTTAGTTTATAATATTCAGCAAATTCATAGGGTCAATCTTCTGTCAGGGACAGGAAGTTCTTGTATATATGTGTTCCCTGATGAGAGAGCGAGAGAGAGAGAGAGAGAGAGTTTCTAGAAGGAACACGCATGGCGCATAAGCAATACATTTCTCCAGTGAGTCAACCGCTCTTTTCCTCCCTGTGACAATGTAGTAGAATGTCTAAAAGAGCTGTGCAACTCTCTACACTGCCAACTTTTTCTCACATTCCAAATGTCCTTTGTTAAAGTTGGGGCCAGAATCTTTTCTGCACCTATCTGGATTAGGTTTCGCAAAAAAAGAAGTTAATTTTACGGAACACATATGCAGACCAAAATTTAAGAGCAGATAATAGAAGTTCAATTATCTTGTGGACATTGTGGTAGTTTACACCTAAGTAATTGCTACATGCTGCTGCTTATTTTTCTGATATTTTCTTTACAAAAAACAACATGAATCTTCAGGTGGAGCCTGCTGTTGGGGCAGCTTTGTTAGCCTGGAATTTCTTGGAGAAAGAATCAGAAAGGCACTATAATAGCTGACACGGGAGCTGCAGTGTTTAAATGTACATTTCAAAGTACAGAAACGTAACAAATATTGTAATTGTCGGTCAACATTATTTATGCTGGCTTATTGCAAAAGATATGAGAATCTCTTATCAGTAATAAATCATAATTTAGGCATTTCTTTTCCAATCTCATATGCTGCAGAAGATGAAAACAAAATCAGAGTATAACACCAAACTGTATTTTAACTGTTTGTTTCTGTCTACAACATGGATGATCATTGAATTGCTTAGTCCACTTTTCCTATTATGTTGTGATTAGTACCTGACAGTACCTTTCTCCACTGATGACCGACATGAGGGTTGGGAGGAATGTGAAGTTGATATAGCTTTTATGAATTTGTTTTAGTAAATCATGTTGAATTTCTCGTGTTCTTCAATTCTGAGCTTTGAGCAGCTCAAGATTGAAACAATTTCTAACGGTCAGGTATAGGGTGTGTGTTCCGCAGGCATGAAGCCAGAGATTAGTACAACTTAGGCTACCTATTTCTAACCTGTATCGTCTGCTAGCTTGTCGAGCAGGAGAGGGAGCATACAATGACATGTAAACTAACAGAGAGAGGTCGATTTTTACAATAGTGTGTACAGTAAGTGATTAGGCTGTGGAATTACTCAATATGGTGGTGACAGAATGCACTTAGGGCCCAATGTTTGGTACTTGAAAGATCCAAACAGAGGACATGGAAATCAAGTGCTGGTTAATGCCCTCATTAGGAGAAGCTAAAAGTGCCCTGAGATCCGTGTTGATAATATGGTGCTACTAGTGATGGCAGACATCCTCAATCAGATTATACCTGTGAGGGGTAGAGTAGCTCTCAAAAGCAAAGGAAAAAGCTTCTGGAAGGACATGGGACTGTTAGTTGATCTACAAGATGGTTAAGAGGGTTGTGCATATTGTGAAGTTACTAAGTTCAGCTTTATAGAAAGGGTGCAAATCAGAGTAGATAAAAAGTGACAAAGATGGTTAAGAGGGTTGTCCAATTACATGGTGGCTACTGGATAACTATTTGCTATTAAGAGTAGATAAAAAGTTGTAGATTATTATCTTAATTGTATTATTAAAAGGCAGCCACAAATAATATAACGGTGGAATTTAGAGGGAGTAATTGGATGTTTTATTTTATTTTATTTCTTTTGCCAAGAGAAATTTATTATTAATACAAAAGAGAGAGGATACAGGAAGATCAATCTAAACCTAACAGAGGTTCCAAAACTCTAAAAAATTTCAATAGAAACGAGAGAGAAGCAGCCATTTATGATCTTCCCCTCGGCGGTGCCGATAAGTGAAGCTTTGCATCTCTCCTTGTTGTGGGTCACGCCACTACTTTCTCCGAAGAGATCGCTGAGTTCAGAAACCGAGTATGAGATCAGATCAGTTCAGCTCAAGGGCTAAGGAGATCTACTCCAGGCAAAAGGAAGATCTCCTCGTGGGGAAAGTTAATTGTAGAGGAAGCTAAACCTACCCGTCGTAGATTAGTACATTTTGCCAATTCCCTTGGGCAAGAATTAAGTTCAAGCGCTACCTACTTATTCTCTTTCGCAGGTCAACTTGTTCGCATTTTTACTTTCGACCATTGAAGGACTCCTTTATAAACAGAGACTATCAATCAATTTGGCTTGAAAGTAGATTTTCTCCTGTTTGGCTGATTAGTTCTATTCTCTTTCAGAATGGCCTCTATGCGCGCATAGATTACCTGCATTGGTTTACATAGACAACAGAAAAAACAAAACATTTGTAACCACAATTCTTATAAGAAAGTGATGGGAGCCCGGATTCTGACAAGATATATAGAAATTAAAAACACTTGAGTATTTCTTTTTCCTACCCATCAGGCTTCCCCCTATATTACTGCTATAATTCTTTCATGTTGAGCAAATTGGCGTTCATAAAGAGTTAATTAACCCCTATAATTACAACCTATGAACTTGTATAAACGCCAACGTGAGACACTTACTACAAATAAATAAAGAAACCTATCTCTATATCCCTTGGACGTCAGAGCAATCCCACGGCTCCAAGGACAAAAATAATCTTTCGAAAGTCTGTATCCCAAAACTCAATATCTTCCAAGTTTCCTGCCAGTTGTACTGCCACCATTTGGCATCTCTCCAATGTATCTTCTTCAAAACTCCCTCGGAGGACCTCTCTGAGGACAAAAGAACCCAACCAATATCTCGAATATTGGTATGTCATCTTTTCAGGCTCAGTTTTTGCAGTTTGTTCTTGTATTGTTTAGTTATGGAAGCAAATGGCAACAGAAGAAGCGGCAACCAAAATTAATAATGCAGCCTCACATCTGTTCAGCAAAAAGGAGACAAACATTAAGAATATCGATATGAATGCAAGTCCCACAAGACAGAAGAAAGCCAGGTAATATATCAAGTCGTGACTCATACTTTGAAGTTGTGTGATTTGATATCACCAAATCAGGTAGCATTACCTGGTGAAATTACAAATCAAGCTGGTTTAGTGGGCTCTCCACTCAGTTCTCTTTTTACCAGCTTCAGGATCTCAGTAATCTGCAACACACAGGGGAAAAGCTAGAGAGACTGAATTTTTCTGAATAATTAGCACAACAAATTTACAAAGAGAAGTATATTTCCGAATTTAGGCCATGCTGACATAAGATTCTGTTGAATTTAAAACAACTTTATCACCCTGTCAACCCTTTTTTCATGCTTAAAAATTGTATCAAATCCCAGCGGTATATTTCGAGTATCGTGCTGAAAAGATAGATTTTGGTCAAAATATTATATATTCAAAACCAATATCTTTCATTACACCAGAAATACCAGACCCATTCAACTCCAGGCCTGACACACGCAGAACTCTATATGGTGAATAACTGCTTTGAAATACACATCAGTAAATATCATTAATGGAGAAAAACTACTTCCTAGAAGCTTTGAATTTAAGCAACAAAGCATTTGATTGCAAGGATAAGAATCTTGAAACACTTGGAGACAATCTCTCCACATGCTGAAAGAATTCCTATTTCCTTGAACTAAAATGATGATGGGAACTCCACAAGATTAATATCTCTGACAATGAAATCAAGATTTTTTCACCAATTGTGAAGAGCTACAAATTTTTACTTCCAAAACAGTTATTCTTTCAGACGATTACATGTATTTGGAAAGTACTCACACTCCCTTTGATCAAAGAGATGATAGCAGGAAATGAGAGAACCTAAATTACACATTTTTTTTTTTAATTAAGAAAGAGGTTTCTTTTCTAGGTGGAAAAAGGGACCCTAAACATTTTGTTTGTTTTCTCTATCACCTGAACGGAGGCCCAACCATAAACTCAAAGTATTAAGAAATGAGAAGCAATGGATGTGGAGCAGAAGCTAAATCTAATTATGCCTCTTTCCCTTTCCTTCTTCCCTTCCATCCTCTACCCTTTAGAGCTGTTCCCCGGGATTGCCAACTACAACAAGATCCCTTTTGGCCTTTATGGTAGATGGAAAAATGACTTAGCTTTGGCACCAGCAAGTATTTGAGGAACTGAAGTTCAAATGTTTGCCGCTTGGTGTCCAGGACAAGTCATCAACTAGGTCATCCCACTAGAAACTACCGGGATATGTATTCATAAAACTAAGTAAACCAACATTTGTTAGCTGCTACTATATTTCTGGCACATGCTTGTGACTTCCCTTTTCATGACAACACATAAACGATAACTAATAGACTAGACCAATACTTTTGTCACAACTTAAATCAGGACAGCACAAAGCAAGAGTTAAAAACCTAAATCTTGCTAATTGGTAGATGATTAAAAGTTAACCCCTGGAGTTAAAACTCAGGTCTTCCTGCCAGTACTATTATCAGTACAGGCCAAAGAGTAATTCTGTTGCAAGTGGATTACATGCCTTTGCATGGGTAAGGAATAATAAACAAAGTCTTAAGCAAAGCTAAAACAACAACCTCTAGAAGTTTTCCCTCAATGATCAATAAGAAAACTAGTTAGTGTGGTGTTTGGCTGCCAAATAAAATAACCTTAAAATAATCCCTCTCTCCTCATCAAATCATCTCTTTTTATCAAAATAAGCATTAAAAATTCACTCAAATCATTTCTCTCCACTTTTTCACCAATTCACATACACCAAAATTTTTAAACCCCCAAAATTTTGGCAGCCAAACCCCACCTAGGAATCAGAGAGTTGACTTGTTCCACATAATAAATTGGTACGGCCAAACAATACCAAACACATAAAGATAATGTAACCAATGAAAAGAGAGAGCATCTTACTCCTGGATAATGCTGCAATATCGGCGAATAATGATCAAGTGCAATGTATATTTTCTCAAGAAGGTTTAAAAGAGCATCAACCTCGTCTCCTAAAAGATCAACCTGGAATTCAAAAATAAAACACTTCAACAAAATTGCTACAGAAATGAAATAACAAGGCCAAACTCTTCATTTATACCTAAAAGCTTACGATGAGATTCACCATATTGAATTTATACATAAAAGCTTAAGATGAGATTCACTATAGCCAATAGCATTCTCTGTTTTCAATTTATTTGGCATAACTAGGGTACAACTACATATGTATATCACTGATATGAATGATCTCATAAATTTATTCATTTCCCACCCTACCAAACTTCTCTAATTAGTTGCCAGGATGTGCGCCATTTTTTCTCATTTTTTGTCAGAACAAGTGGCACGTATTCGTAGGAAGTATTGAGTTACTACTGAAGTGCTAGAATAAGTGGCCAAATCCTCCTCGTAGCAGAACGCAGTGGAGGGAACAGGGCGATAGATGTTCTTCTAATCAACATCCATGCATACATTCTTGTTGTTGTCTCTCTTTCTCTCAATACATAATTATTTTTTCAATGGGGCTAAATTGATGCCAATGATGAGGATATGTCAGTTTTTCTTCTATGTTTGTCAGCATCTCCCTCTCTTTTTTTCTCTATCTCTATCTATCTATACTACCTCTGAGTTCCCCAATGACCAAGTGGTTAAATGTGACCATAGGTCATACAGGATCTCATCTCCAGAAAGGTGGCATTGTCAAACCAAAACATAACACAATCCCCTTCATCGGACTGAAATAACATGAGATCATTGGTATGATACTCTGCAGTTCTGTTGGCCAATAACTCCAGAGGCCAAATTTTCACAGAAGTAGAAGAATGCAAGTGTTATATTCAACTCTATTTACAAGTATATACAATTCCTAGCATGTAGTTGATTAACCATAACCATCAGGCTGAAATACAGCAATATGTATCACCTACAACCACTGTAAAATTTCAGATATGCATACCTCAGCTTCAGCCTTTTCAAGGTCAGAACATCTCCTTGCAAGCCTCTGCTTGAACTTCAACCCTGTTCTTTGAAGTACATTGACTTTTGGGATAAGCAAATGCGATTCAGAAATCAATTTTTCCAGCCTAAACACAAAGGCAGATTGTATTAATGGCTCTTGAGCCAATAACCCCGGTCTAAAATTTTCCACATATCTTACAGACGACAGGAGTACAAACAAGAACAAAAAGAAAAAGAAAAGGGAAGAATTAAATAAAATCTAACCCCAAAATTGATGTAACATATCCAACAAAGAGAGGGGTGCATTCCTATGGAATCATGATCTTCCAGCCAATGGGGTTTTGATTCTTGAAGGATAAGTTATGCGTTAACCATATTCAGTTATCTAAGTGAAGAAGATGAGAAGTGCACATAGCATTGCACTCATCAGAGCTACCTCTTTCCAGGCACCTAAAGGACTAAGGGCATGTTTGGAATCAGGTCTTGGTTTTAGTCTCTAAAAGCAAAACTATTCAATAAACACACTTTGAGTCTGAGAGGTTGGCCACACTCGGCTTGAACACTGGTTTAAAAACCTGTTAGCAAACACAGTTCCTGAGGCCATTGTATTTATTAGAAATTATTTTTCTTCACAAAAAAAAAAGCCTGTGGGAGGTGGGGGAGGGGAGAAAAAAAATTCAACCGTATGACAGGCTGCTAAAGGATAATGCCACTCAATCCCCTCTGTACCACTGCACGGGGTGCCCCTGAAAACGGATAGCGCAGAGGAGAGGGCCAGGGAAGCCCCCCCCCCCCCCTAGTAGGCTGCAGGTGGATCCACTACATGTGTAAGGGAGGAGGCTACCTCAACACTGCAGTGAGAGGAGAAGACACTTCCTCCTCGCCACACTATCCCGACGAGGGTGGCAGTAAGGGGGACGGATCTCCTCCATGGCACAGGTTACGGTGGATTTGGTCCCCCCAACCTCCAGCGACCCAAGCACTAAGGGGGTGAAGCCGCGCTCTCTGCTCTACTCACTTAGGGTGGTGCAGCGGAGAGGGGATCCTCCCTTTTAAAGTTACTTTTTTAAACTTTTTTTTTAGTTCTATTATTTAAAACCAGTTCTAAAACAAATTTTTCAAAATGCAAAACCAGCAATCCCATCCAAAACCCAATCTATCTCCCACACATGCCACAACATAACTACATAAATTAATCATACATGAATGAACGTGGTTTCAGTGTTATAAGAAACAGGTATCCTAGAAATATAACGAGACACCCACTATCTCAACAATCATGCTAGAGGAAAAGATCAAAACATTCACTATTATCTCCAACGTCATAAATAAACAGCTAATAATGACAAGTACCTCAGACTGATATTTAATATCTTTTTCGTGACTCCACATTCAAAACCAGCAACTTCTTTCAACAATCCTTGGACAAGAATAATTGTTGATTCCATTTGCTTCTGATGCTCTCTCTCTCCAACTTTGAGCAATGATAAAGCTTTCTCTGTCTCTTTGTTAAGATCATGAAGCATCCTTCTCTCTTTATCAACTCCCCTCAAGTCTTTCATTGATAATTCAAGCTTCTCGTTTAACTCACGTATCATCACATCATATCGAGCAATTTCCACTGAAAAGCAAGTTCTGCTGATGTGTCTGAACCCTTAAATTGTCAAACTCCTGAGAAGCTAACTCAAATCGCTTCTTTTCTATCGCCAATGCAACTGCTGTTTCCTGCACTAACTTCTCCTTTTCTTCTACCAGTGCTGTCAGTGAGCAAATCTCTTGCTTGAATTTTTCCTTATTCACAACCTCCAATCTTAAGGCTTTTTCTTTTTCAAGTGCCTTCCACTTCAAGAGAAACTCTTCGTTTACTTTCATTAGCATATTTCACGTACAAGTTGTTGACATTCTCTTCAGCATCTTTCAAGGCTTCTCTGCATGTAATTCCACACACTTCTTGCATGATAATTGACTCCATATCTGAATCTTCAATTTCATAATTGCTTGGAGGTTCAGCAGCACGAGCAGCTTCTTCCAACATCATTGCACAACTTTCTTGCATTATATTATACTGCAAATCTGACTCTTGAGTGCTCCATCTGATTTGGCACATTAGCTCCTCAAGAACACATTTATATACATCTCCACTAATCAAATTTTCAATATGTGCATCTTCTATAACACACTGAAGATTTGCCTCAAGTAGATGGTGCTGTGACATTTTATCTTCAGCATCAGAAACTTGATATGAGAGCCACTTGACTTTCTTTTTCTTATCTGAAAGCAAATCTCTAAGCTGGCGATTTTCTAAAAGGAGGGATTCCAGTCTGTCCCTCAAACTGCCAAGATTTTCGTCCTTTTCACTGAATGCATGTAGTTTCTGATGTTCTGCCAGAATGTCATCCAACCTCAAAATGAAATCTGGAATTTTTTTCTTTAACATCTCCACCTCTTTATCCTTTTTCACTGCCAAAGGAGATCCCTTTTCCCTCAAATTCAGTAATTCCCGCTTGAGGCAAAAGTTTTCTTCGGTCATTTCTTGCACTTTAGACTCATGATTTCTCCTCATTTTGGTCATCTCTGTAATCAATTCATCTGTCGACATGTGCTTTAGTTGGGCAGGATCTGAATTTTCTGGAACATTGGTTTTTGAGTCTTCATGTTTGCCATTTCCTTCCCAGATCATGGTTGACGATGAAACGTGATTGCTTAAAACTTTGCGGTGAAAATGGTCAGCCCTTTTGTCATTACTCCACTCCTCACCAATCTCTAATGACCCAAGAGAAGTTAGTTGCCCAATTTCATAAACAGGCACTGACTTAGAAATATTATCTAAATCTTGCCGCAGACTTGATATCTCTTTGATTCTTTCAAGCCAATTTACACTTCCATTACCATAAAATTGAGTGATTTGATCCCAGACTTTTTCTTCGAACTCTTCTTGAAGACTTCGAATGCAATTCTTAACAACTATGGCTTCAATTTCGGCTTGAAACTCTTGCTCTTGTCGCCATACACAGAATGAAGACCTAGACAACAGAAACATATCTTCCATCCGTTTGTAGACACTGTCTATTGTAGCGTTTAGATTTTCAATCGTTATATCCACAGCAGTCCATCTTTCCAAGATCTTATCTGGAAGAAAACCGTCCAGTCCTAGCTGCTCTGGACCTGTACCTGTACTCCTAATATGATTCAACCCTCTAATGAGGTCAATTTCTTTCTTAAGTGTCTTGAACTGATCTTTGGCAGCATCTCTGAGACTGACCAAAGATCCTCCCATTCTGTCATTCACTGAAAAACCGTCTGGAAAGTTATAATACATCCCAAAATGACTTGCGTCTCTTGACTCATGGCATGTCAAAGGATATCCGAAGGATAGATTTTCATGGACGCCCGCGTGGTAAAGATATAGCATATCCTTCAATGCAGCCAGCTCCAATTCTTTCTGAGCAATTTTCTCATCTGCCTCTTGTTTGACAGCAGTAACCATGCCCCTTATGACAGAGTCACTCACCATTCTTGAAATAGTCAGCCGGTCATTAATGTCATCTAAATATGAGTCCAAATCCTCAAGGAGCTCCGACCCATCACAGCATGGAGCAGCGCTGGCATCCAGAACCCTTGAACTCTCTAAATCCTCAAGGAGCTCATCACCCAATTTCTCACTTTCTCCAAAACTATCACCAAGCTGCTCCGACCCATCACAGCGTGGAGCAGCGCTGGCATCCAAAACCCTTGAACTCTCCATGGTATATCGAAAAAGTAACCCCCGTAGTTGTTTTAGGGCCTAGTTGAGCTCAAAAGTAATTTCTTCACCGCTATGTTTTCCCACATTCTATCAGCAACCAAATACGCCCTGAAGCTCAAACACACAAATGAACTCAAAATTCAGCTCAAACCTTTGGCACTGCTTACTCTAACCATGCAAATAAGTACACAAAGAGAGTGCCAGACAGAGAGAGAATTAACAACATGAGGACTTACTAGTGAAGAAGATGAACTCCAGAAGACAGCAGGATAAGCTTTTCTGGGAGAAAGCTTTTCCTGTAAAATTAACTCTCAGAAAGCGTTTGAAAATCCCGAGAACGAGGGTTGAACTGACAAAAGATTTGCTGCACGAACGAAAGTGTGCCGGATTCTTTTTCCGGTGCCTTTGTTTTTTTGTTTCTTGGTAAGTGTCTGTCAATTAAGAAGTTGGATTTTAGGGCTTTGCAGAAGATAAAAGTTGTGTCGTTGGGGAAATTTTGGTGAACCGTGAGCGGGAGCGGGGAAAGACGTAAATCAAACCTCAGACCACCCTGTATTTACAGAAGTTGCCCCTGCCGCTTTTTGACTTCGGGTCCTGTCCTGAAGTAAAAAACAAAGCGCAGATACCTGCACAGTGAGAATCTTTTTGATGGAGATTACTTCCGGGGTGGGTAAGCATTATTATACATAATACAGTCCCAATCCCTTTTGTCTCTATCAGAACCCTCTAAAGTGAATGAAATTCTGATGCTGCACGCCAATGAGTCTCTGCTTTCAACCCAATGGAGGTTTAGCTTATTTCTACTGTTTTGCTTAAAAAATATGTGACTACATGGTACCTCTTGGCTCCCAGTTTGCTGTAGTAAATACTATTTCAGTCGGTCTGCCGTACAGAATTTTCTTTGTTACTTAAAAAAAAAGGTAAAAATTCTATTTGCAAATTATTAAACCACTTGTTAACCGGTAAGAAGAGGTTTAATCATTGTTTAATGCTGCAAATTCCAATTTGTGTTCTTACTCTGATTCTACATTAGCTAATGACATGCCTTATTGATTTTCAAGACTCTCTCAATCCCACCTGAACGACCTCTAGTTTAGCTCCAATGACTTTTCTTTGTGGCCATTTTTAAGTTCAGAAGGTCATGACAGACTCATGATCCATTTTATTGGCTATGGCATGAGAGGGAATGGAACCTATATGATTGCCATTCCTCTTTTCCAATTTATTGGATGCAAAATTAGACCCAATTTCATCTATTAGGAAAAAAAGGTATGTTGACTTGAGGGTTCTAAATGTTACCAAGTCAATAAATCATGTCCTATGTTTATTGGTTTAATAGTTTACTAGTCCTGAAAATACCAAATTGGGGGGTGTTTACTCTAAATTACATTAGATAAAGGCATTTCTTTTTTTCTTCCAATAGAATCCACCAAATACAGTCCAAACTTATCACAATCTCAAATGGCCTAATTTAGCTTCAATGCCAATTTTTCAAGAAGGTGTTGGCAGATTCAGGGTCAATTTCATTGGATTTGGCATGAGAGGCAATTACCACAAAGATCAAATTCAGTTAACAAAAGATGAACAGAATGGGCCACTTGAATGGAGCCCATGATTGTTTTTTTTGCGGACTCTTTAAGGATTAATTTAGTATGACTTTGGACGTGACTAACATGGCTTTTGGGAGTTAAAATTTTAGTAGTTATAAGAAAGGTAAGGAGAGAGAATGAAAAAGTTTATAAAAAAGTAAAAAAGTTAGTAAAAAAGTAAAAAAAGTTAAAGAAAAAATGAAAAAAATAGGAGAAAAAGTAAAGATAGAGAGAGAATGTAATGATGTTGAAATTTTAGACTAAAATTTTATTTAGCCAAATGTTATGTAAAACAATTAGAATTTTGGGATTTCAAGGAAGTGGGGCCAAGGCGGAGTATCATTTCTTGCACAAAAAGTACTAATCATGAGAGACTTAATCAATTGGAGCATTGCTTTAGTTGGTAGATTAATAGTTAATTAATTTAAGAATCTTTGGACAGCACAATGTCCAACCGCTCAAGCAAAATCATTGTTTTTATATAACCAAGAACGTTCCCCGTGATCGCTACTTTGGTGTCACTTTATCTTTCTTTGTATCACTTTTATGTCTTTTAACTATTTGTGGTTCAACGGATCTATTAAAGGGGAACAGGTTAAAACCATTGGGCCATCAATAAAATGCTTCCCCGGTCTAAAAACGAAAGAAGGGGTTAATTCTTTGAAAAAAAAGTAGCTTTATAAATTTTTCAAATTGCTTCATTAATTTTTTTTGTGTGTATTCCGGCAGATAAATTCTTGCATGGACGTTATCACAATTAAAATACAAAAGAAAAAGAAATGAAAATTTTCATTTTTTGCCTTTAATTATAATGTCAAAGTTATTTAAGGATATAAATTATTAATTTCATTACATTGTATCATCAAATTATTACTATCAAAATTTATCGATATGAGTCTTTTGATAAGATATGGTGATCAAGATTCTTATACTACGTAGTCTATTTTTTGTTCATTTTAATTTTAAAATTTAATTTAAGTGCACAGAGTGATGCATTTTGATAGTTCAAAGCGCAACATGATGAAATTAGTAGTATGAACCTTGAACGATATTACCTTTATAGTTTGGGATGATTTGATAAAACAGACTCACAAAAGGGGTAATTTGATAAGAAACGGGTACATCAGGGCAATTTAGAAGAAAAACTATTAAACAATTGCTATTGGTTTTCTATGAATTGGTCAAAATAAAGAACTTGATAAATGCACCATTGACACAAATTTTTGAACGTTTTCTATGGAGTATGGCGGGCGCAAGAAATTACTGAACTGTCATGAGAGGAAACTAGCATACTGTGCAGCCATTGACATAGCATTTGGCTAAATAAAACTAGCATATTCAAAGCATATTGGTAATTGCTATGGTTGTACACAAAGAAGGGAATGAATGGTCATATTTTTAATACGAAATCTTGTTTTCCAGCCTTCTCTACAAATTTTGTTGAGGCAGATGCATGGTAGCTTCTCTACAATGGTTCGTCTTAACATCCAATGTGTAGAGGCTATATATGGAGCCTCTCCTCCCCTCTGTGCAGCCATTGACCAGAAAATCGTATTGAACAATTTAGTAGAAACATTCTCTTCTTAGTACGTGTATTTCCTGCGTGAGTTTATGCTCTTAGATTCTTATAGTAAAAGTAAAAATAGGGATGAAAACCAGGATTGAACCTTAGAGGGAGCCAATTCTACAAAAATAAATTTTGGGAAAAAAAAAAAAAAAAAAAAAAAGCATGTGGAAATCATATATAAAAAAACGCATTAATTGACGGTCCGGTGCAAAATGATGTTTCCTCAAAGACCTAATATTGGACGATAGCCAAATCCTCTTGCTTTCTCTTTTGTCTTTATTTTTAAACTCTTCCGGTCCTTCGTTTGTGCCTTTTCCTTTTTTTTTTTTTTGGTTGCTAGCTTTTAAGTAGAAGGGGAAGAAGTGAAGGCAATTTCATAAGCTTAGACTCTAAGTTTACTCTAAAGAAGTTCTCTTGGCCTCGGGGTGACTCAGATTTGCACAACTAGTAATTCCTACGTACTCTTTGGGGGTGACTTAGACATGCACTAATATCTGTAGATTTGAAAGTTAAAGCAGTTAAAGTGTGATGTGTCCTAAAGGACATCGAACATCAGCATAATATTTCTCCTTTTACTTTAACTTTACTCTTTTAATCAATAATTCAGCTTTTTAACGAGAGCCATCTGGACATTGAACATCAGCATAATATTTCTTCTTTTACTTTAACTTTACTCTTTTAATCAATAATTCAGCTTTTTAGTGAGAGCTATCTGTAATGAGAAAATTTCTTGAAATGCAGGAGCGTGGTGGAAGAAAGAAACAGTTTGAAACACTGAACCCTACTCTTCAACCTTGGTATCTGAGGTGAGGTCAATTACGTCGTCGTCTGGTGTACTCGGAACACCTTCCACCGCTAGGGTCGGAGGAGATGGGTTAGGGACAATCGGCTTGGGTGGAGCATCCCTTTATAGGTCTTCAGTCTTGAGATGTCCTGAGGGCCTTTTTGGAATGTTAGAGAGATGCTCTAAGTGCCACACCGTCTTAATTCACATGCTGAGCGTCGTTTTTTAAAAACAGTGTTCCCGCAACATGTGTTGACACATACATACCTATGTGTCGACATCTTCATCGACTTTGAAACTTGCTCGCAGGTGCCTATGACATGTGTCAACACTTCCTTCATCATGTGTCGACAACATCTTCACATGTGTTGACACTGTGCTTCCCATGTGTCGACACTATGCTTCATATGTGTCGACACCATCTTGGCAGAATGAGTTTTTCAGTGCTTTATGATATACAATCTTCTTCATTTTAACACAAAAACTCCTACAATAAAAAATATCATAGTTTAAGTGCAAGCCGTGATGTTTAAATCAAATGTAGGGAATAAAGAATTAACAATAAAATTTAAATATAATTGAGTACTCTTGATTGAATAGTGGATTGACAACCACGTATCCTAAAAATACTCCAAAGCGTTTTGTCATTTGTTATCATCAAAATCAAGTTAGATAGCTCAAGATCAACCTTGGGCTAACACAAAATAATAAACAAATAAAATGAGTGAGTCATATTTACTCAGTAAGGGGGGAATAGGGGAATATAACATGCAATGATATGAAAAAGAGGTAACAAAAATAGTGAATAATTAACCATAAAACAATATTCGTAACAAATCAATTAATGCAATATCAGTGATGTAGAGTGAATGAATTCATTTCCTGATCATTTCACTTTCTTCTTTTCTTTCTTTCTCCAGTCCGGTAGATGTGTCATTCTGTGCTCTGTTTAACCTCTAGAGGCCGAGTTGTCCGTCCCTCCTCTCCTCTAGGACTGTCCCGTGCCCCGGCACCAGGACTCGATTAGGTATGCATTGTTCCATCGCCAAGGATACCAACCACTATCCTCTTCAGTGGTGGCTTGCACTATCCCGCTGTGATCAGTACCATCACCCTATCTCAGAACTACCTTTGGGTATGAGTTTTGTTTCAGTCGTTTTGGTCAATAAAATCACAATACCCATGCTATGTTGATGCAGTATGACTTTTTATATGCATCATTAATAACCAAATCACTAAAAGAGATCAAGGAAATGCACAAGAATAAAATAATATCTTAAATGACGTTTAAACAATTAAAAGAGAAATATTAGAATTTCTATACTCTGGGTTCTAAACTTTTGCATGTCTTAATTTTGCAACCTTTATATTGTTAATCCAATTTTAGTCACTTGTCACTAAGTATATATTTAAATGGCTTTCTATAGCTTTTAATAATACTATATTATTTTTATTTAATTACCTTTTTTTCTTAAGCCAAATATATTAACATGTACTGTCTACTTAGTCAATTTGAAATTGAAATTGATTAACTATTTAGAATCAAGTAGTATTATTGAAAAATTAACCATTAATTCTTTTATTAAATTTTTAATTAAATTATCCATTATTCATCCATAAGAGGCCGGGCCTAATGGGCCTCAGGATGAAGTGCCCCAAGTTTTATTTCATTTTAATTAATTATTGCTTAATGGGCCGATTAGGATCCTTAATGAGGCCTTGTGAGTTGGGCCTTGAATTTCAAAATTTTTTAGCCCAAATTTTTACCCTAGGACCTTTAAACAATGCTTAACACTGACATGGGACCATATTTTTTGTTTGGACGTTTTTACCCTTGATTTTTCAATAAATTCCGAAACTATCCCTGATGCCCTTTTTGGTCATTTTTACCTCTTTTTCTCATCGTTTCTTCTTACAATTTTTATGGCTTCGTCCAGTACACCACAGTAACCTATCTTTACATCACTTAGTAAATTTTTACAAACTTTGTTCTTGAAAAATAAATCCTCATAAAATCTTTAAAGAAAACAACATACAAAGCAAAAAAAAAACCATTCAAGCTCACATATGAATTTTCTTTTCTCCCTTTGGTGCAACCCGTGATATACTAGGGAGTCTATCCCATTTTATGCCCACAAATACCCACATGCATACATTCCATCATCACAAAACTATTAAGGCATACAGGATTTCTTCACAAAAAAAGTTCAAGGACATCCATTCGATCAAAGGACATCTTTTTCCCAATTTCCACATCATCCTTCAACATGTAACTACATGACAAAAACACTCCCAAAACTATAAACTAGTCCAACCCGTTGCACCCAAAGTCATTTCCCATCACCATTCACAACTAAACTACATCACCCTTACCTTTCTTGGTTCGGTGGTATGTCCTTGAGCAAAAGCACCTTTTTTTTTTTCTTCTCCTCTCCTCCCTTCGGTTGCTTTACACTCTATTGACCTTTGGTTTCTTCTCTTTTTTGCTCTTGATTTCTCCTCTTTTCCTCTTAATTTTTCCTCTTTCTTCTTTCGGTCAGATGGCACTCTCTTCTCTATTTCTTTTCTTCTTCCTCGATTGCAAGCCTCACTCCACACTCTCTCTCTTCCTACACACTCTAAATCTCAACAACATCCAAGGAATCCAAGAGATAAAAATCGGTTTAGCCCTTAATTGATAAGCTTAAACCTAAAGCCTATAGCTATGTAATCATGAGCTATAACTCAATTCAAAGAAGTCAACTAGGGGTTTTTGACATGTGGTCTTCCAACATTAAATGCAAGCACAAGAAGACAAAAGGAAGCCAAGCATTCATGCACCATTCGGCTAAGAGGAGAAAAAAAATGAGAGAGAAAGGCACCTATTTCAGCTAAGCATGGTCTCTTCAAATAATTAATGCAAAAATGAAGAACGCGAGTTTCTAGATTATAAACAAATAGATGATTATAAGGTAAATGATTTAAGGGTCCAATATTCAGCTATAAGCTTAATAACATGTTACTTAAGGACCACTATGGCTATTAAAACAAGAGAGAAAATAAAAGATAAATTGCATTATGAAAGACTTTAACAAAATTAAATCCCCTACTGAAAATAGTAATGAAATAATAATACATATCAAACTCAATGAGAAATAATTTAAAAATGAATGCAATTACATATTTTAAAAATTAAGAGAAAAGCATGCAAACAAGTATAGAAAGATATTAAGTACGCTCAAGAAAGAAATAATTAAACATAGACTCCTATATATATATAATATATGTCAAATAGGTGAAAAAGAGAGGGGTGTTACATGTATGGACCATAAATTGTGCACCAGTGCTTTGTTATTTTCTTGGATTTATAGGCCTCCAGCATTGCTAATCTAAATGTACATATATACAGGTATTTGCTTAAATTATGATATGGGAAGGATCAATTCTTTAATGATTCAATCAAGAACCTATGTTAGAGATGACAAGGCTCTCATAATCAATGAGGTATTGAAGTTATTGATCTTAGGATTGAATCTTCTGATCTTGAAGAGAATAACATCAATTGCCATATATGGTTTTGTTATTCCCTTTGCAGCAAAAGGGATGTTGATTTGGCTCATTTGGTAGTGAGCAAGTGGCTAAAGCTCAGCGGATGTTGAAAGGGGAATGTTTTGGGTTCTTTTTTTTTTTTTTTTTTTTGTCAATCACAATGTAACTTGTACATACCACAAAGTACATCAAATTAGTAGATTTTTTCATTCTTCTTGTCTATACCTTCTTCTTGTGGTGGGACATTTTATGCACAAACTTGTGAAACAGTCTTCAGAAGCAAATTTTGTTAAGGAGTTGAACATAAATTTAACAGAAACAGAAACTGCCAAAAAGTAAAGGAACACAATTTAGAGACCTTGCACTGCTTGTAGTTGTACACTTAGAATGTTGGGGTAGTAAAGGAACAGATAAAATCAAGACCTTTCTAAAAGCATCGAGAAACATAATCTGAACCAAAAAGGTATGAGTTCGCCA
The DNA here is from genome assembly GCA_003952965.2 of Morella rubra. Classification (NCBI taxonomy): domain Eukaryota; kingdom Viridiplantae; phylum Streptophyta; class Magnoliopsida; order Fagales; family Myricaceae; genus Morella; species Morella rubra. The sequence goes on along the minus strand of CM025850.1, from coordinate 17,090,285 downwards.
CAAAAATCATGTACATTGTTCTTTTCTTCGTATCTCAAGATCTCCCTTGGTGAACCTTCAGAGCTCATTACTTCTCTTTATGATATTATCTGGACAATCATAAAAAACTAGCAGACCTGCACAACATTCAAAGATTTAAGTCAAATTCTGATAAGATCTATATTTTAATAGCATGCATCACTTAGACATCCATAAAAAATAGTTCAAATAGAACCTCAACAACAATGGTCACACTTATAACCCGATACAACAAAAATACTACAAGTCTTCGAGGCTCCTATACTTCCCAAGTTGTGACAGCAGCTCATCCTCGCTTGATACCTGTGAGGGAGCAAAATAAACTGTTATAAAATGGTCATATAAGAAAATAAAATCTGAGTACTATATGCATTGTACCTCTGGCTCATCCTTTAGAAGCAATGATGAAGTATTGGTTAGGACGATGTTACAACGCCACTCTTGCGACCGCCCCAATGCTTTAACCACTTTTTGCCTTCAAGCGCACTTTTCAACTGCTTATTTCCTCGATGTTTCGGCTCTCTAGTTTTCCACCCCTTTGCACCCACTTCTAGAGCGTCATCAGATATTGCTCTATCAACCGCTACTTCAAGCTCACATGGCTCTCTAGTAAGCGTTAATTTAGCAAGGTCATCTGCCAATGCGGTGTGGTAACATTGAAAGACCTCCCATGATTCTGGGGCATCCCCATATTGGAAAATAGTGGATGCGTACATATTCATATACCTCTTGCGGTTGGCTACTCTTTTCAATTTTGGATCAACATATACCCTCGATGAGGAACCCAGATCAACCCTCAATCTTGCATTCCTTGTCCATCGGCTTAGTATATACTCCTCTGGGATAAATAAAGCACTTTTCTATTTCAGTAACCACAAAATGTGACTACATATACCCATATAATTGAAATAATTGCAACTACATTGATGAAACCCATTGATAGTGGTGATAATGTGTTTGGCCATCAAACAATTATGATCTGGGTCATGGCTGCAAACATGTACCTCGACCTTTACGGAGTCAACATTTTCCCTTCGATAATTCAATACAATCCAACAAGCCTTCTCAATTATTCTAAAAAAAATGGTCAAAACAGAAAGAGTGTAGACTTTTGATGCATGAACACAAAGTGGATTAGTCAACTTAGAATGGGTAACTTGTCATCCATCTCAAAATTCGATCGAAGCTCCTTGTATCATCAACGGCTTGCTAAAAGTGTTAGGCATATTCAATACTGTCTTCAAGTATTTACGCAAGGTCGCATTAAAACTTTCACTCAATTGCGTAGTCTTTTGCCAGCACAGAAAATACTTCGGACATACATTGGGGCCCACTTCTCACTTCTCATATATCTTATGCAACCAATCATTATCATGGAGTCCATGGTCATCGATCATCTTAGACCATGCAAGCTCAAAATCATCTACGTCAGCATCAAACAAAAGTTTATCCCATTTCTTCTTGAAGTCTTTGTCACGAAACAATGAACCAAGATTCTTCAATGCATTCTGCTGAATATGCCATACGCAGAGGAAGTGATGTGTGTCTGGTAAGACACTAGGGATTGCGGCAAGCATCGCAGCATTTAGATCAGTAAAAAGAGACTGAGGTGCTTTTCCTCCTATACACTGAACGAAGTTCTCGAACAACTACTTGAATGATTGGGCTGTCTCGTCAAACAACAGGCATGCCCCAAACACTACCCACTCCCTATGATGATTCACTCCCAAAAATGCCCCCAATGGCGGTGCTCATTGTTTGTCCTATATGTGGTGTCAAATGAAACAAATCTCCGAAAAAGTGCATAGTCATTTCTCATATCATGATCGGACCAGAATACATTAGTTATGTGCTCATCATCATCGAACATAACCTTGAAGAAGAATTGTGAATTCTTTTGGTACTGATCACCAAACCAATTAAGAATAGCACTGGCTACTCTACCTCTACAGATTTACTCCATTTCCTGCAAAAACTTGATAGTCCCTAAACTCTACCACAAGTGCATGGGTTGTGACAGGTAAAATAGGGCAAAAAGAGTATCATTTCCATAAGGAGGAGATTCAAGTACCAATTTATAAAATTTCCTATATTATGTAGATGATCTCAAATTGATGTGAATGACTGCAAATTTTTAACCTGGAAAATCAAATATTAAAGATTCCTAGGGCTTGAATTTCATCAACTGAATTGTTTCAATGAGTTTAAACATGATTGCTTGCATTAATATTTTGTTAATCACAATGACCGAATTCTTTTTTATGTGATGTCCTCTTTCAAGGTATAACAACTATACCTATATTAATCCTATGTCTACTTTCGTGATCATAGAAATTAATATAGATTCATTATGCTCTATGGAATTATTGAATATAGGTCACAAGGGTGTGTATTTATTTCTAAATTACACTGTCAAAGTTTGATGAATTCACAAACTAATATTAAACTTCAACTTTCGTTACTTCATTTAACATCTTAAGCATGCAATTCATGGCCAGTAAATTGCAAGAATGAAAATTAAAATCATCAAATTGCAATTAACAAATTATATTCATTACATCCATTCTCAAATCATATAAAAAAATTTAATGACTACGTCCTAGCCCTAGAATAAGAAAACTAGCAAATCATAACTAATAAAACAATCCAATTATTTTTCAAAGATAAATTCAAAGTCAACATCCTTAATAATAATTCAAAAACTAAAAATTAGAGAAAGAAGAAAAACTCTGAAATTACAGAAATTCTCAGCTACAACGTTCCTCCTCTGAATATCTTCTCATCTTCTCTATTTTTATGCCTTTTCTCCTTTTTAAAACTCTTCATCCATCTGACATTGAAATCAATTCAATCCAAAATCGATTCTCTTTTCAAATCTTAAAACAAAATCACTTTTCAAATTTTAAAATAGATTTTACTTTTCAAATTTTAAAATAGATTTGCTTTTCAAATTTTAAACCAATTATTTTTTTTTAATTTTAAAACAGAATCTCTTTTCAAATTTCAAAACAAATTTGTTTTTCAAATTTGAAAATAGATTTGAAATCATAAATTCTCGGCTGATTTTATTTCCTGACTTCCAGCTAGATTTAGAGTATCAAAAAGACATAATTTCAAGTTTGATCCTTCGCAAAAGTTTAAATCTGTTCTCAATTTTCCAACGCATCAAGACTTGCATTTTTCTGACTTGCAGAACTCTAGATAGAGGCCAAAAACCGAAACAATGTCTGAGCTACAATAAACTTGTGGACAGATTCGGACTTCTTTGTTTTTTTTTGTAGATTTTGAACTTCAAAATGGCAGAACTAAGTTTTGGGCTCTTCATAAAAGTTTAAGGCATGTATCATAGCTTTCCAACAAGCAAAACAACACCAGAATCAGAGGTCAGTAGCTCCAGTTATAATCCAAAAACAAACAGTGTTCTTTTTTTCCTAGACCAACTCAACTAGGATTTGCTCTCTCAACTTAGCCCAAATTCTGCTCTTTCCATCTGCTCAATTTTAACCTTATTGAATAATTAAATACCTACAAACATCAAGAATTCTAAGAATTAAATAAATGTAAAAACACTTAAAATTCTAGACAAACGAGCTAAGAAACATACAAAACACTCATAATCAAAACAATTACTACTTAGAAAATGTGTGATATAAATTCTCATCAGCTGCTCAGATAATTTTTCAATCCTATTTGTGTGAATCCCAATTTCTCTCTACCCCCAGCTTGGGCCACCATCTAATCATGTGCTAGCTTCGAACGGATGCATGGTTTGTTTTCATCGTCACACTTGAGACGTTGCAATTCATTGATTCGTCTATATGAACGGAGCAAGTGGGCTTTCAATGGTATAGCCAACCTGTGGTTATATTATGCACACCATCAAACATGTAGTACTTTCCATTTGGTTGCTGCTAAATGGTGAAACTAGCAAGACACCAACATCTAGTATTTCGTCATTCCTTTAGTACTGGCGCATGTAGTTCAACACTTTTTCTCAAGTCTTCTTTGCTACACAAGAATGTTCTATTTGTATAATATCCTTTGTCTTTATTCTTATACCCGGAATTCCTATGGATGCTAAACTTGATGATTGAGTACGAATGTAGCAATCATAAACATGTTCATCTCTCCACTCTAAGGTCTAAATATTAAGTAGTTCCTCGTTGTCTGCCGAACTATATCACCTACACAATCAAACCATACAATTGAAACAAATAAAAATCTATCAGAATCCATACACGAAAAGATTCAACATACCAAATAAAGACTTTGACAAACCTTCATGGTTTGAGGTACTAGAAAATCCTCACCTATTAATATTTGGACAAATACCACCTTCAGTCGCTGTCATTTATCAACCTATTAAATTCAATAAAAATAAAGTAAGATAAAAAAAAAAAAGAACACAAGAAAATGAAGCAGTTACAACTTCAAGCAAAAAAGACTAACTATCAACTTTGGAAGGATTCTGAATTGTGAGTTTTTACTAAGAGAGAAACTTCTCTTACAGATCTCTTTAAGTTGTGAACATAAGAATTATCACTGTCTGCAAAAACACCAATATTTAAAATCAAAACCTCTACAACTTATATACGGATCTTTCTCACTTGAAAGCAAATCCATATCATTCTTGTTTGAACTAAAATCTATGAACATAATGGAAGAGGGATTGCATAAGACAACAAAAGGCAATATGTAGAAGATATGCAAGAGCACCACCTATATATGCTCAAAACATGTACTAATACTATTGAACATGGAATGAGCATTTGAAAAAATCCATAATAAAAAAGGCATCTATATCAGATTGGGAAGACATAATTCAATCCAAGCTATGCCTTTAAAACAAGGAGGCTTGACAATTGCTGTGATTTTCAAGTCTTAAGAGGGAGCATGCCTGTTGACTTAGTATGACTTCGCAAAAATGGCTACTTCCTCTGCAGGATCACCAGTCATCAAGCACGCTTTAATCCCCTGAGGCTGTTCAAAGGGAAAACACCGAATACTTGCCCCTGTTTCTTCTTTCACTTTCAACTTGTCTTCATCACTATCCCATTAATTGTAGCATCATGTTAGAAATGTCATTTTATGCATGCAAATACAATGTTCAACACACGATCTCTTACACAAGTCTTTAAAAAAATACATATGATGAATTACCGAGCTAACCAAGGACCCCTTGCCCATTTGCCCTTGGAGTTGGCTATTTTGAGTTCATCATATGAGCTAACATCCACAATGTTACTACAAAAGAAATCATCCTTGTCAGTGAGAATCTTCCTCTGCATGACTAGGAATGCATATAGGTACATCAAAGTAATAAATGTTGGATCAACAACATTTCCTCGCTACTCCTTTAAAAAAATTTCATGTAAGTTGTGTTTTGATTTTTGAACAAATTTGCATCTAAATTATTATAAAGAGTCGGTGAAGGCATTTTGTGCGATGTCACCCCTTTTTCGTCATCAACTTCACAACAGATTGACTTAGATGCTAGCTAGCTTTACGAGTAGAGTTCAGTTCGGTATAGCTAGTTTTTTCAGTGATGCAGAGTGACATTTTTTGGAACTACCATACGGTTCAGAAGAGGAAAGGAAAGATTAAAAAAAACTCACTTTTAGCTCTTGAGAGGGATCCAGCAAGCAGAGGAGTGCGAGATGAGGTTCGTCTAGTGAGAGGAAGAGCAGTAGAAAGATGGTGAAGGAGAAGTAAAAAAAAACTTGGAGGGGAAAGAACTCACACGGGAAGAGTCGAAATGATGAAGAAAGGGAACAAACAACCAAGCCAAACTGGAAAGCCAAAAAATTTCATTAAACGATGTAGATTGTTTTACACCATTAGATCTACACAATTTAATCTCTACCGTCCATCCTTTCCCTTCGTACAAAATTTCCTTCAGAGGCAATCTGTTTCCAATCCTAAAATAATCACGTGCATGTTATAGATCTTGCATCAATATGCCTTAAAAACCATGATCCACTCACCTTACTCATATTAGTAAAGTCACAACACTCATTTGGTGAGAAAATAGCAAGAAAAACACATGCAAACAATTGAACAATCCTCACACAAGTCATGCATGTGATGTGTTGAACTTGTAACATCATCCTTGAGTCTTTTAGGCTCCCTTTCCATGGCCTTGTTCTGTCATTCCATCATCAAAATATACACTTTGCCATTAAGCCATCATCAATGGCTCCTTTTCATGTTATTTTGCAACAAGCAAATGAAATATGTACACATCACAAAAGCAATAGGTATAACATGCAATATTTCCAGCATCATCCATGGCCAACCTGTGGGCCCTTGACCCCCAAAAATTCTTGTTTTGGCCACTGATGTGGCTTAAAAATTATTTAGATCATATCATAAAAGCACAACAACCTTTTCAAGCAAAATTCATGAGATAAATCAAACTATTTCAACATGCAAATGTTATCATCACTTAATCTCATGTTCTTTATCATTCCTATACCATTTTTCTTGCATCAAATAGCTAGATCACAATATTGATTCAAACAATAATGTATATTGACGAATCAGTTGATTTACATAGAACACTGAGTGTGAGACCCCGACTTTTAGGTTTCCTTCAATGTCAATTTATTTTTAACTTTTTGACTCTTTAAGTTTTTGCACTACCCTGAATTATTGAGAAAAGACATGTATGGCTGACTTGATTTAAAATTATGTCTCAGATGAGATTTTCCTTTAGCACTTTTTCTTGTATCCTTATTAATAATTTGCATGTTATATTTGTTTGCAAATTTTTAATAGTGTTAAATTGCAATATTCAGAAGAGTTTGAGTTAGGGCTTTGATTTTTGAAAATTGTATGTTTGCTTGAGATAATGGGAATGGGAACAAATTCACGTGTTGACAACCAAAAAAAAAAAGGGAGTCAAACGTGAACTCTATGAAGTGGCAAGTGAAGGAAAAATAAAAGTGAAAGAAAAGTGAAAGAATCACGTGACAAAGAGAAGGGGGGAAAGAAGAAGTTGCCGTCCAAGCTTGGCCAATAGGAATAGGCGTTATTAACAAGGATGGTAAGGGGGTAGAGTTGTCTTTTCCTCCCCATTTTTCTCTGGTTTTGTTTTACCGCACACCACTTTCCTCTCTAGCTATTTGTCACTCACGCACACAAACAAGAGGAGGAAAACACTGAGCCACAGAAGAGAAGAAGAAGAAGAAGAAGAAGAAGAAGAAGAAGAGAAGAGAAGAAGAGGAAGAAGAAGAGAAGAGAAGAAAAAGAAGAGGAAGAAGAAGAGAGAAGAGGAAAGCAGAGAAGAATAAGGAGAAGAAGAAAGAAGAAGAAGAAGAAGAAGGAGAGAAGAAAAGGAGGACTGTCGTATAGAGCTAGGGGAGGTGTAGTGCAGTAGGAGGAATCAAGAGAAGCCAAGGTAAAGGTGTTGCTCTTTTTGTGAAATTTTTATGAGAAACCGTGGATGTCATTGAGTATTTGTTTGGGTTCTGCTGTTATCTCTTCTACGTTATGCATGTTGGAATAGATAAAAATTTTGGAGTCTAGGAAGGCATGCACGGTCAGATTTTGAGTTAAGGTTTCAAGAGAAACATTGATGTGCCATAAGTGTTTGATGGAAAGCCTAAAAGAAAAGATAATGCATTGGCATTGGCTTGGTGAAAATAGAATCGTTGTATTGCTGTAAGTTTTTGATTTGAAATCGTTAAAGTAGAAGATTTTTACGAGAACAGCTTCTGTTATGAGGTTGGCAGAACCTAAAATTTGATGTGCACATGCATGGCCGGATATGCACTTGTTGTGACCTTGGGTGTTGCCTTTTTATATTTAAATGGGTTGAAGTGCAAATGAGCTAGAGAGATGAATGATGTTGTTGGAAAAAAAATGTGGACTTGGAACTAGTTCCATTGCAAGTCCCGTTTGAGTCTTGCATGACCATTAAACATGAGCTAGGTTCTGCACTTCGGAAGTTGGTGCTTAGAGTGCTCGGGTGCTCTATTTTAGAGGGCAGATTTGCTCCTCTGTTTTCATGGATGTCTCTGTTATTTTCAGCACCTCCTTAGGGGTTTAAATAGGTCCTTGAGTGTTGATTATGGCATGGAGAGATTTGGGTGATGTAGTGGATAAAAGCTTTGAAGATTGGATGAATTCCGTGAGGTATAGTTGCCTGAAAAATTCCAGATTTGAGGAAGTGGGCATGACGGTGTTGCTGCTATTAGTGCTCTTGCTGTCAATGAAACTAGTAGATCGGGTATAGTTTGTTTTTGTAACAAGCCGTAGAAATAGTCCAAATTCTTGAGTGAATGGTTGCTGGAAATTATAATGCTTGAAGAGACCATAGTTTGCTGCTGTTAATAAATGTAATTGGTTGAAAAGAAAACTTCTCTTGTTGCTGTTGTTACATCTATAGAGGTCAGACCTTATCTATTACGAGCTATTGTTGTTGTTGGAGAACCCGTAGCATTGATAAGCTTGATCTATAGTGTTGGAAATCATTAAGAATTATAGGGTAGACTTGTTAAACTAGTTGCTGAAATTTAGTTTCTGCAGATCACAAAGCTCGATTAGGAGTAACCTTGATGCAATATTTTTATCCTTTGATCTTGAGAGAGAATTTTATGTTATAGGCCTATGAAATTAAAAGATTTTAAGCCATACTTCAGGTGATTCCGATAAATATTGAGTAAGTTATGGATTTTTAAAAGTCTAGATGTCAAGCTGTCACCAGCCTTGTACGTCTAGATTTCTTGCTCGTTCCAAATAATGTTTTAAGTGATCCTTTAAGTCCGATTTTCATGGTCCTGGTCTTGAATTTTAAGTTTATCAAAGAAGAACATTTTAAGATAACTTTCGTGTGATTTAGAGGTGTATGGAATAAGTTATGGTGTTTTGAAAGTGGAAGGACGAGCTGGAGGCAGCAGCAGTGTTTGCTCTAGGATTTTTATCTACTATGAAGTGTTTTTGAAAATGTAAATTAGTTCCGATTTTTATGAGTCTTATCTTCAAGTTTAAGTTTATGAAAGCAAAAAAGTTTGAAAGTAATTTCATGTAATTTGGAGCCATGTTTTTGAAGTTATGAATTTTTGAAGCTGAAGACGTCGAAGCTGCCAGCTTGGACGCCCCCAGCAACTTGCATTTTTGGATAAATCTTCAAGTGGCAAACAAGCTCTAAATTACCTGAAATTTTAATATGTTATAATATGAAGTGTAGGGATCATTTTGGCATCCAAGTTTAATGGGTTCAGCAACATTAAGATAAAGTTTTACATTATAGAACCGCTACTAGTTAGTAAAGAAAAATGTGTGAATTACTATGATATGTTTATTTTGAAATAAATGATGATTTGCTGCATCAAGTACATCTCTCAATCATTTAAGTGACAACATTAGTATGACTCATTTGTAGGCAAGGTGCCACCATAAACTCAAGTGGATAAAGGTAAGTGGAAAAATTATTTTTCCGAAAACTGAAATGATACACAGCATGATTATTTGTCATCAAGCACGTCATGAGCATTTGCATTAATTTTCTCAAAAGGAAGAAAGGAAAATTTTATGCAAATGAAAATGAGATTTTATGCTATATTAGGATATGTTATGGGGCTAAATAAGATGGTCGGTACCGTACCTAAGTATGATAGTGCATCCACTCCGAAGGACGAATGCGAGAAGGATGGGTAGTCCTCGAGGTATGTGCAACCACACTGAAGGACGAATGCGAGAAGGTGTGGACCTCTAAGGGTCGTGTCTAGCCATTAGGCCTGGGGCCACATCAAGGCTAGCTCAACCAAATGACATGTTCCCAAGGGAAAAGGGAACAGTTCCGAAGGGAACGCACAACCCTGATTTCAGGGGTAAATGGAGCGAGAGAAGCAGCCCAAATAAGGACGAAAAAACTTTTAAGCAAATTGCATGTACAAGAGTCGCATACATAAACATGCATTTATTTTTGGCATATATATACCTGTCATTCATCATCATGTCATGCATATCCCTTACTAAGTCATTCGCCTCACAGTATTTTCAATTGAATCATTCCAGTGATGTTCTAGGTGAGGGAACTCATGAGGATCTGGAACCTTAGGAGGGGCTGACGAGGGTGCCCTCCCCTAATTTGCAATTCATGTAGATCCTAAACTTTTTTTTGAAAGAGCTAATATGAACCTCCATTATGATGTGGTTGTGGTCTGTTCAGGCTACGAGACTTAAGATTATTAAGCAACTTATATTTTGGGACCATGATGTAATTATAACATATTGCTTTATGTTATTGCCTGAAGATTAGATTTTCAAATGTTTCTCTATGCGTGTTATTTGATATAGTTATACGTTTTTATTTCGCGTATACTTATTTGCATATTCGTACACTTTAGTAGAACGTTTGAGGGTTTGCATGTCAGCTTGCGTATTAGGAGATAAATTTTTTAGTAATTCATATTCTGAATTAGTCATAGTTGATGTTTTAAAAAAAAAAAATTCCGCTGCAAGATTTTTAGTTAAGTGCGCTGGAGCATTCGTCGTTGAGAATGCTCACGGCTGTCATTAGCCTCGTCGAGCTAGCGTTTGGGGCGTGACACTCAAAGTAAATGCGTCTTGATCTTCATGTAATTCCTTCTATAAAATAACAAAGATGACCTTGGACAAAGGGGTATGACACCTCCGATACTAAAATTAATATTTTGGTATAATAATTTCTCTATTTAATTTCTCAAGAATCACTTACCTTTCTTCTTCACGGTACTCTGCTTTTATAGCCTTCTTTCCACGTCCTCATGTTTCTCCTGAATGAGGAGATTTTATCCCTCATTTCTATCGTATCTCACCAATCACTCGCTTTGCACATTTCATCGTGTAAAGATAATGTCCTTTAGTGGGGATCTTGGGATCATGGGGATATTGCATGTTATAAGTTGGCTTATAACTGTATATTGCACGTCATCATCTTCTTTCCTTTAGGCTTGGTATAATACGGGCCTCTTATCGTTGTTTGACTTTTGAATGATCATATTGTTCAGCCCAAATTAGTTTGGACTGGACTGGTTCATTTTTGGTATCATCATATATGCATGAAAAACATCATTTTTATCCCAACTCTTGCACAAAAACTACTCTTACCTAGTCTTGAAATGCTCCTCCTCTTCTTCTCCTTCTTTTTCTTCCTTTTTCTCTGCCTTTCTTGGCCGATCCTCTCCTTTTCTCTCTTCTTTTCTCTCTTTTTCTTTTCTCTTCTCTCTTTCTCTCTCCTTCTCTCTCTTTCTCTCTTTTCTTCGAGGTAAAGAAGTTTGCTGGAATCCTAAAATTCTTAATTCGACATCATTATTGTTGATATTGCAGGAACAGATGAGTCAATGAAACATATTTATTACAAATATCTTAATCTATCTGAGGAGTATTTTCACTATCATGATGTTTTCGATCTTTATTGTGTGGGTTTCAATTTTCCTTTCGATTTGGCGACTTGAATTCAAATCTTGTCCACCTAAATGAAAGAATTTTAAGCGAGGAAAGAGGATTACCTTCCACTATGGAATTCATACGACCAAATTAGTCTTCATGGTGTAATAAAGAAATATTTGACATATCTAATACAAATAGTTATATGGTAGAAAATTATATTAGTAAAGATATACACGCACGCAATAGTTATATGCTTTCCAGTGGCTCAAAAAGATCATTATTCCAAGGATTTTTAGTATTTACATACTATTTCACTTAATGATCTTGGCTACTGGACGAGAAAAAAGGTACATGTTATATTTGTGTCCTTACAATTGGGCGCAAGATTGGATTTAGCCCATGTTGGAATCAGGCTTCGGGAAAATCTATTTGGGCCGGCTAGGTAAACTGAGCCCAAATCTTCATACCCGGCTATTACTAAAATTGTCAGCATTTTAAATGGGCTAGCAAAAGCGTGTCATGCAAAACCCAAAAATCCGATCCAACTTCCAACTTCCAGCCGACCAGTTGAATTGAAATCGACCGTCCTTAGTTCCTCTCATTTCTGTTACTGAGATTAGAAAAGAAAAAGGTTAGAGTGAAGAGAGGAGAAAAATAGTAATAAGAGACAAGAGATTTTAAGTGGTTCGATCTAGAAGACTGTGAAAATCCTCTATAACTATGTTTTGTATTATTAGCGCATATTACAAGTTAAAGGTATAAGGTTTCTATTTATAGAAACAATACAAAGGAAAAATATTCTTATTTAAATTTGAATCTCTACATTTAAACTTAAATATCTGAGATTTGACAATGATATCACATTTAAACTTGATATCGTGATAACAATAATATCATATCCAAATCTTGTAGATTTGATTATGATATTATTTCTGCCTAAATGGACTTCACTTACCGAAACTTTGTTTCAGCGGTCAAAGCTAAACTACTATCAACAGGAGGGACCGTGCTCACGAAAACTTAGAAGGGGTGTAAATTGCTCCGAAGTAGCTGTTTTGTGAGGTGATATAGAGACATGTTGAGCTTTTCCTTTTTGAAACGATTGCAAAGCTAGTTGGATATCGGCAACAAGAGGGCATAATGGACCCAAAATGACTCTCCTTGCAAATGAAAACATGGTCCTTGTTCTGCATTTGGGCAATGGGTATATTGTCTCCTGAGTGATGCATTGTTACTTGAGATTCAGTTCAGCCCTTTATAGAGAGAAATAGCAGAAGCTCATCCGTTCTCTTCAGCCAATCCAGAAACACAAGAATTGAATGACAATTTAAGACCGATAGATCACACCTCTTATTCTGAATCTGTCAATGGTACAATAATTGTACGTCTCGAAAGCAGCAGAGATTTGAACCAACAAGAGATATTATTTTGAGTAAGGAATGGATGGAATTTTTGTTCCCAGCAGGTCTAGTTTTAAATAGACAACTGCTTCAATAAAATGAATTGTTGGTGTTGAATCCGCTCATTTCTTACAATCATGAAAACCTTAAAAAGAGAACTGCAGCGTCGTAAACAGTTGAATTGCAACATGAATACAGCAAGTAAGCCAGTGGAAGTTCTTGAATCATACTACAGGGCCTATAATATGGCTCTCTGGCATATATGTCCAAAATTGAACTAGTTTGACGTCCACACCTGCTGTCTTTCAGATATGTGTGCTATGACGGAATACAATGCTGATAGATTGCTCGCCTCAACATCTGTGTTTGGTGCTTTGAACAATCAAATGAGAGTCATAGACTGCTCTGCAACGGTTGCAATTGTACTGTAACTTCTCTTCGTACTTGGTCTTTTTTTATTTTCCCAGTTGTTGTGACTGGAAAGGGTGTCCTCCATAAAACAAATATCTTAGGTATCTTGAACCTGTGGAAGAACAAAACGAAACAAACATTAAACCATTATTTTTAATATTATACAACACATGCAAACAGACAGAAAGCAAGCAGAAGTCAGGATGAGAAGAGTCGCTGTAGTTAACACCATTCACTTATGCACATACGCTGTTATATTCTTCTCTCTACAGTAGCATTGAAGGATTTCACCGGATAAGAGTAGCCCTTTTGTATTATCATCAATGTGTTTAAAGCTTGTATCAGACCAAAGCCAATTTTCTTTCAACTGAATACAAGCAATAGCCATCTCTGTCAGGCGAGCATCTGGAATCCCTACAATGACAACGCCAATTACTCCTGGATGTTGTATCAAGACAGCCTCCACCTATCACCAAACAACTATTCTTTAGTTTAGAGACACATCTTAAAGTACATTTCATTAGTGCTACACAATTTTGAATAGTGCTTTAAAAGAAAACGTTGGTGAATTGTATGACCCATTATCTGAGTTTCTATCACTACTCTAAAAGAACTGTTTTTCACCCCTAAATTTCTCCACAAGCTCATAGAGGATAGACATTAATTCAACATATACTACCTCTTCCGGGTAAATGTTCTCTCCTCCACTTTTGATTTGACCTTTTTTTCGTCCAATGAGCCATAAATTTCCATACTCGTCAATGGACCCAACATCGCCTGTGTCGAGCCATCTCTCATTGCTGGAGTCCGATGTTTTTGCTGAAATTTGGCCCCAATAACTGAGCATTACATGGAGACCTCTAGTTAAAATTCTTCCAACAGGGGCAGAGTCCTCGGTACATATCTTTAATTCTACATGGGGTGCAGGCTTGCCTACACAGACGCCTTGTGATTGGTGAACCGAAGTAGATCTTGTATCAGCAACAGTCTTAAGGTGCAGGCCGAGGGTTTCCCTTATTGGGTCAAAGAGGGTGATGAAGGTTAGTGAAGAGCATGTCTCTGTCATCCCTTCACAATTCAAACAAAAAAAGAGAGAAGAAGAAGAACATGATTACATATTGCAAAAGAGGAATTTCAGGGGAAAAAAACGAATAAATGTCCAAAGAGCCAATATCCAACAGCAATAGGAAATTTTAAAATTTCTATGGTTTGCCAGCTGAAAAATTCTGGAGGTATATAGATAAGACATGTTCTTCCCAATGCCAAGCTCTTTGAAGTTTGCTTAGGCAATCAGGTGAAATCCGATTCAGCTAGGTTAAGTCAAGTACATCAGATGCTAACCATATTCAGCCTTAGATTGTCCACCTATTCTACTGTTCACCACCAATTGACCCAGCTCCTCAGCATGGATATGTGTTATTGTCTACTGTTATTTAGGGGTTGTTTGTTTGCCAAAATTTCGGAGAATATTCTCGAAATTTTGGAAATCTTTACTTTATTGAGATTTATTGGGTTTGTAAAAAGTAGAGTGTGTATGTGTAAAAGTTAAAAATTTTGGAGTGTGTTTGTTTTACTGGAAATTTCCGTGCCCCGAAATATTGGGAAAACAAACGTCACCTTAGTTAGTTCAGAGCATCAATTCTAGCGATTCATGAAGGAAATCTGATCTAGGATGACAGAGGAAAGTGATTGAGCAAGTTACCGCATGTGGTAATGTAGCTTGAACATTGCTTCATGAGATAACAGGATGGACAACAAGCTAAGGACCTTTTACAGGTAGACTTTTTTTTTTTTTTACCTACTAAAATTCAAAAGCTTGGCTTATTGTTGTCTCTTGACAAATTTTTGGATGCACCTAAATGGAATCAAACTGAGATCTCACCTACCGCCCAATACTTTGGGAGGTGAAGGCACCATCTGGCCCAAAGGCCATGACAGTGTAATTACTTTGATATCATAGTACTGAAAGTACCATGCCTGGTCATGGTAGGTGGAGTTAATATAGAAAACATTAAAAGGTGTAGGCCAAAATCATTGTTGTAATTCAATTCCAGATCCTGTTCATCAAGGGAAATTATTTGTTAAAGCTCCTCAATGGATATTTGTTCATCTACTCAAAGTATTCATTGAATCATTTTAATGCTCCTTATCCTTCCTCCTCAAAAGTGTATGCTTGAAACTGAGATTGTATGGAGAACAACCAAATTTTTGGCACTTGGAAGCCACTCTTGCGTGAAGTTGCTCCCAAACATATCTTAAGATCTATGAGGTTCCATGTTACTTCTCAGCAGAACTTCCATATCATTATCAGGGAACAATGGGGGATAAAAGATACCTACCGTAAGCTGAGATAAGCTTAGCTCTTGGGAAGAATAAGGTGGCATCCAAGATAAGCTCCATTGACAGACCCCCACCTCCATTTAATATCTTGTTCACAGTCTCCTTCCCTTTCCAAGTTTCCTTCTTCCTGACAAAGCCTTCAAAGATGACTGAGAAAACTACAATACATCATAAAATACAATAGCAAACATTAAATCATAGGATGCACATTGCATAGAAAAGATTAATTTGACAGGACTGTAGTATTAAATTTCTCCAATGAAATTAAAAAACTGGCACAAGGAGATTACATGGATGATTTAGAAGAGCCAGGCAATGAGGACAAAAATATTGAAACCAGGTCTATATTACTGTCTGCAAATTGCGAGTACATGATTAAATCTGTGTAATCTAAGCAGCACGACTGAAAATTATACTAATGATTTCAATATATAGCACAATAGTTTATCACAGCTTCTCATAAACACAAACTACTACCTAATTGAAATATTGTACACTAACACATGGGAAGAGATACCAATCCCACATAAGCATCCTCCTCAAACATATGTCCAAGAAATAGTGGATAGTGTGGTTTACCTGATTAAGGAAATTATATCAGCCATGATTGCCGGGACAGTTATTAGAGAAGTCACACTGTATAGCTCTATGGCTACAAGGGCTGATTTAGGCTCGAACTTAGGTATTATGACATGGCAACCTCCAACCATTAGCATGGCCATGGCTGATGAAAGACCACCAACGTGACATATTGGTGCAGTGTGCAAGTAAACCTACAAATCCCCAAACAACAAAATTCAGAAGCCATTCTTCCTTGAGTTGCTTGAGCTATAAGGATAATATAAAATGAGCATGTGCATATCATGTGGACAGCGTACATCATCCTCACCGTAACCAACAATAGCAATTTTTGCTAGGGATTGTATAATCAATGCAGCATGATTTAAGGTAACTCCCTTTGGCCTTCCAGTGGTTCCTGTACATAACAGAACAATCCAAACAAACTACCAAAAATCATAATCTTAGATTTGTACTGCTGCTTAAGATTCTATATGATGTAAACTATTGGACAAGTTAACTTTGTTTCATTAAACAGCTTCTTGAGCAGAGTCAGAACTGCCTTTCTTCCATTGTGTCTTCACCCAGACATCACCAGTATGAAATTTAGGACTGACGAAACACTACCAAGCTCTCAAACCCGATCCTCATATACTGCTTTCTAGAGATTTGCCAAGAAAAGATTGCCATCATAAATGATTCTGATGACGTCAATATCCCCATAAAACATAATAGAAGTATTTCAAAAAAATAAACTGCAATTGTACCTGAAGTGAAGCATATTATAACAGCACCCTCTGGTGCCCAGCAGTAGTCTATAGGTGCAGAACTTGCAGAACACCTCTTGAGCGTTTCGGTTGTCAGCACTGGAAAAAAGAAGGAAGCAACTAAGATACTGTAAAACAGTAAGTAAATCAAAGTACCGGTGGAGGCTTCATACGTTCATCACCAAAACAACTTACCGTTCCCTATCTTCATGACGTCTGAGGTGCGAGAATTCAAAGAAACATGCCACCTTATGGAAGGTACATCATTGTGTTGGAGGTTTGAGAACCAGCTGTGACAGCTCTCATCAGTGACCAGCATAACAGGCCTTACAACCAGCATTGCCAATCTTGCCTCTTCAGGGCTCTGTAAGTTGAAGCAAAAAAAAAAAAAAAAAACCATTCGATACCGCAGAAGGTAAATTAAAACTAGTTGCCCAAAAAAAATTAAAACATGTTAAGGGTGTTTTTCTAAGTACAGCGCTCACCCATCGGTAATTTAGAGGAGCCGCTATCGCTCCGACGAACGCAATGGCTAGGAGCCACTCTAAGTACAAATCGCTGCAACAAAATTGATCACCGCCATTAGCTTTCACTTAGTATACCTGATGTGCTAACATTACTGACTTGACTGACTAGACTCATTGACTTTGAACTATGACTGTTCAAACAATCGAATAATGTTTCAGCGAGAACCTGTTGAAGGCAGAAATGGCGACGATGTCACCGGCACCGACGCCGAGTTCGAGCAGCCCGCGAGCCAGACACAGCACTTCCTCCACAAATTGCTCACCAGTCTTTTGCCGGTCGCCGCTGATTGTGACCACCACATTACGCCGCGCGTTAGCTAGGCGGCTCAGGCACTGGCAAATGTGGCCCTCCGAGTAATTACCCATGGTCCGGAGGGTAACTTAGGAGAGTCGATTTCTTCTCTGTTGAGCTCTGTATCCAGTTAAGGAAGAGTGAACTCGGTACTGCTGCTCGTTGGTCTTTTGAATGGAGAACTGGAAAGCGCGGTTCCCTTGCGAGCTTATCTGGTGAGAAAGGATGGCGTCACTCGCTCGTGATCCGAATCGCGGACGGCCGAAGGTGATTGGGTGCTGTGATTACATGTTATCTTGCCTCGACGTCCATTCTTTTCTGTAACCAAACGAAAGCTAATTCACACTAATTATGGAAATAAAAAATTCTTACATTTCACGCAATAACTATTGGTACATCTTATATTCTCTTTTAAATTTTTTATTAGACAGAAATAAAAATAATAATTCTTCCAAAAATATTGAAATGTGAGTTGAAAGTTTCGCATCCATATCTTTTTACCATTTTTTCCCCCAAAACGTAGCTAATATATTTCTTTTGCTTAAGCATAGTTTTTAAGGTGGGATTAGCTGTAGAGGTATAAAAATTTTAATGTATTGAGATTGATAAAAATAAAAATAAAAAGAAATTATTTGAATAAATTCTTTATATTTATTTTGATAAAAAAAAATGATTTAATATGTCAGAAACTGGCGAAGGCAGTTATCCAACGCATATCTTGTGACGTAAATGGAAGGTAAGAGACAGTGCGTTGGCGAAATTTTTAACAGTTATTTTTCTGAACAACTTTTAGGGACGGTTTTGGACCGCCTGTAGAAATTGCATGCTTTTCTATTAGCGGGCTAGAATGATGCCATCTGTATCTGTACCAAGTTAGGATCATAGGATGGTTTGGTTTGTCATAGATAATGAAAAATGCACCCACCAAAACTGCCGAAGAAAAATATAAACAAAAACTAGTTGGTTTCTTTTCTAGCTCTCAAATTTCGAGTTATGGATTAGTAGATATGAAAGGATTACATGATACAATTAATTCTAGATCAATATGTGATGCCCGAATCTATATAGAGTGAGAGAATAGAAAGAATGAAAAATGAATCCTATAAAAGTCAAGTCTCACTTTAAGACTTTACTAAATTGAACTGGATTTTATAATGATTCAATAAGTTTTAAGAATAAGCTTGACTAGTCGTCTTAAAGTTAAAGCGCATATGTAGCTAACCGTATCCTTAGGTCATTACAAATTGCTTCCTCCTTGTTTGTTGTTTCATTTACAATTTTCCCATATGGAAATCTTAAAATCTTTTAAGGTTTTGGATTTGTTAGAAAGGCCACACTAAACTGGTGGAGAAGATTAGGGAAAAAAATTGTAATGAATTAGAAAATAGCAACAGGAAATTTAAACGGGAGGTACTGAGTAATTGGACTATCTAATTTGGAGAAAAGTAAACATATTGTGCATTAAATATTATAGGTAAAGTAGAAAGAATTACAACCCTTTTTTTTTTTTTTTTTTAAGAAAAGAGGATAGTACTTATGAAATTTATTAAAAATCCTCACTTATGACAGAAAAATTATCACAGTTACATCCAAAACTAGATATGACTCTCAAAAACAAAATAAAAGACAAAAAGCAACAAGACCTAAAATCTAATATTAGCAAAACTCAACTTATCAAGACGAAGAATACCTCTCATACCATACAGCAAAACATCAAGACCCACCCAATGAAGTGGCTAACCAACAACAGACTGCATAACTTGATAAGCCTCGCTACCACTAAAGTTGACATTCCTTCCTAAAGCCCTTCCTTAGCTAATAAATCTGCAGTCACATTACCCTTGTGCAAAATATGAGATATTCAAAAATTAAACAAAGGAAGTAACTTTGGAATTTCATCCCAAGAATCTCACAAATACCACAACATACAAGAGCCATTAGTAAGCCAAAAAACCACCAAACTAGAGTCACACTCCAATTCTAAATTACAAATCCTCAACGCTTTACACAAAGTATGCTCATCACGCATAGTACGAAGTTTTGCATAATTATTAGTTCCCATATCATGAGACCTAGCATACCCAACAATGATACCACTTTTATTATTCCCAACTATTCCACCTCACCACTCATATAGGATTACCAAAACTACTCCTATTCGATTTGACTTCATAAAAATTATATACAGGTTTAGTCCAAGACACAAACTTAGGCAAGGATCTTATCGGAACTAAAATTGGAAGATTAAGATCTTGAATAATACTCTTATCAATACTTGACAAATGAGACACTGAATTAATCTACTGAGAAATCTCAATAATGCTGCCCCTAATCAAACGGATGACAGCTATAGCCTTAAATTTCTTCCCCTCCATCCTAACCATACAGTGACGATGCCAAAGCTCCCAAGAAATAATAGAAGGAAGTAAACCAATAAGAATACCCACTTGAGAACAAAACGCCACCAAGAAGAAATCTTCGACCACAAGGAACAATTGGCCACAAAGGACACCCAAGAGCATTAGAAAAAAATTCTCAAACTTGAGTTGCCATTACTAGAACTGAGGACATGATCCCGATCTTCAACATGACCTTCCACACAATAATTACATTTACAAACCATAGGAATAACAAGATAACTAATTCGAGTATCAACAGGTAACCAATCATAAATCGATCGCCACATAACTAGCGACGTCGTTTTAGGAAGAAACTTATGCCATATTCAACGATACCATTAATGAACCTTAGAAAATTTGCTACGAATTAGCTGCCAAGCGCTTTGAGTTATGAACATACCTTTAGTATCCTCTTTCCAAATTAGAGTGTCCAAACAATTTCACAGTCGAGAACTATACAAAATAATATTGGGAACAATAGCAACACCAACAAGATCCTCCCGCTGAACTGGATCCCAATTTGACCGTTGAATAACATCACTAAGATGTAAGTTCGGATTTTGAACTGTAGACACAAAATCAGATAAAATGACCATTACCTGTCCAATTATCAAACCAAAAATGCAATCGACCATTCCCTATACACCAAAACAATGATTGCAGGACACTAGGAATGCAAGAACACACTACTTTCCAGAAAGCTGAATCACCTCGTTTAATCACAACAGAAGAAGGACTAGCATTTTGAATGCACCTCCTATGTAAGAATTCTGCCCACAAAGAATCACCCAATAAAATCTTCCAAGCAAATTTCATGTACATTGGCCGTTGAACTTCAAAAAGTTCTAGTCCCCAAACCACCTTCATTTACAAATACGGCGCCAAGACACCCAATTCCTTTTCCTCTTACCATTACTGAACCTCATAAAAAAATCAGAAAAACTCTTTTGAATCTTAGAGATCACCACCTTCGAAACAGCAAGGACCGAGAGAACATGAATAGACATACTATTTAAGACACATTTAAGTAATATTAAAGGCCCTCCTCCCGAAAGAAGACTACGTTCCCATCTTGCAATTTTCTTCACAATTTTGGTCACCACAGGATCTGACATCCGAGCAATTAAAAGACCATAATGAATGAGGACCCCTAAATAAACAAACGGGAACATCCTCTCAGCAAAACCCATTAACTACATTAAAATCTGTCTACAACCATGAGATAACAGATTTGATCGTATTCAATTGCTGCCTAGAAACAGCTCATAAATGTCTAGAACTTTTTTTAGAGCACTCATGTGTTGTTTCTTTCCATTGACAAAAATCATGACATCATGTGCATAAAATAAATGAAACATCTTTGAGCATCCCCACGATAAGGAGAAATAACCAATCCGACCATTATGAAATTCATTGTCCAACAGACGAGACAATACTTCCCTGTACCAAAACAAATAAATAAGGGGAAAGAGGATCCCCTACCTCAAACCTCGCGAGGGTTTGAAAAAATCTCGCGGAGTGCCATCCATCATCACAGAGAATATTGGAGAAGCAATACAATCAAAGATCAAATTCCTCCAGGAAACCGAAAACCCAAAGCAAAATGTTGAACACTCCATTTTGATTCAAAATTATGGCGGTTACAACATTAAACATTTCAGGCTCAAAATGGGCTAAGATCCTTCTTCTAAGGCAAAATTTCACTTGCATTAGGGCTCGGTCAGGGTCCCAACGTTTGATTTTTCGTCCCACTTCTTGACTTGAAGACCTTCTATTGGTGTGATCAGGAATGTGGACCCTTAACGTACGCCCGTTCTCAATCAAAAGAAGGGCAAAGAAGGATCCTTGATCATGAAGCTGTAATTGCTATTTCGGAGCCAGACAGAAAATAAAAGAGAGGAAAGCAAAAAGACTTAAAATTCTTTTGAAAAAGATATCCTCCTAGTCCTTGAAGGTGTAGAGCCCGAGGTGGCAGTAGGACAAGTGAAAGCTTTGTCCCTTATAATGATTTGTTATATAGTATCTTACTATATTGTATATCTAACCGAAACCGAGTATAGGTTGGTAGACAAGATATAAATGTATGGATCATATAAAAACAAATAAATAGTGAAAGACTCTAGCCTACACATGTTAAGACGAAGTATGTGGGACTAAATAAATGAACATTTATTTTATCTGTACATGGTATCATGCTTTTTATTTACTCTTTTCTTTTGTCTAATTATAAAAGTATAAAGGCCAATTAATAAGAGTTTTCTTGCAATATCTTACTAATAAAGCCTTGTTTGGATGTCTCAAATATTTTGTTATTGAAACTTTTTTATGGGATGTAGCATAGATTCTATTGAAATTTATGAAAAAGTTATTGAAATTTTTGTAAATTCATTATTAAGTTTGTGAAAAAGTGGTTGTAGAAAAATTTTATAAAATTTTCGGGTGCATCCAAACATGGGCAAAGATTCTTATAAAAATCCTGGCACAACTTTGATGAATAAAATGCAGGTTCGATGTGCGAGTGAAAGTAGAGTAATTGTGTATGGGGCTTGTCATTGCGTTCCTTGTCTTATCACTACATATTCTAACTCGATTAAATCTATCTGAACTCACCACACAAAAGTCGAGTGCAAAGGATTTTCTTCGTACCTCAGGAAAAATGAAAATGTAGAGCAATTGAGTACTGTATGCAACACATGGCACCCAACCACAAACATGATTGTTCAGAAAGGAGTTGTGTTTCTTGACTGAGTTATCACTCCACGTAAGAATTCAAAATTTCTAACCCCTATTATCTTGAAATAAGGAAGAAAAAAATCAATTGTATCCAGTGAGTCAATATGAATTCAAATCATGTTGCCTGCGGACAATTCTTTGATTTAAATGAAACTTGAGTTGTGTGGTTAGTTTAAGTATTCATAGTTTATCATTACGCTCCTATTTTGATTAGTACATTTTTCAATTAAGTCAAATCCTTTCAAGTCTCGTGTATACAGATTGAGTGTAACGAATTACTCTCGTATCTAACAAAATATGAAAAGAAAAGTAATTTCAAGAACATAATATTTTGATACCTCTTAGCGATTATATTTTTTAATTAACAGATACAAAGTATTTTTGTTGTCTTTAGAAAACATATGATATTACGAACCAGATCCATAAAGCTACAATAATTGAGTTGCAAATTAAGTGCCGCCTATTCATTATACATCTCACGTGAACCACAATTAAAGGGCAGCGTGCATTTACAAATTCTCCACATAAAGGCCCCGTGAACCACAATTAGAGCCTAGTATATGTATATGGACCACTTTTATCGGTAAAAAAGCGTAAATTACCCGACAAAAAGAAAAATACGAATGAACCCTTGCGTGGCTTTATTTCCCCAGTGAACGACAAAGAACCAAGCGGCGACTATGTATGACACCTTTTTCCTTGTGCTGGTCTTCGACAAGAAGCCTCTCTGTTCCTGTATTCGGACAAAACGGACATTCGAGAGCAGTAATATCAACAGCAGAACGACACCGTACGCTCGTTTCTATATAAGGTACTCTCCCACCTCTTCTCCATAAGGTGAACAATAACGTCAAGGCTAAGCGAGCGATCGAGCGAGAGAGAGAGACTGAGAGAGTAACACAATGGTGTCCCTGAGAGGACTGGTTACGTTGATCGCCATCTTCGCGCCGCTGATCTTCACCACCATCAACGGAGAATCCGAGTCCCATGAACTGCGACCGTCGGATCACGGGCTGGAGTACCAGAAATCGGCGGCAGGGGGAGAGGAAAAGTCGGCCCCGGAGATGAGGTCTTTTTTCGGGGGATCCTCGCCCACGTCGACCTCCTCTAACGTGGCGATGCCGAAGCCGATGGATTCGAATTCCACGGACGACAGGTCGTGGTGGAGCAAGAACAGTGGCCATAGTAATGATCACGTGAGGGAGGCGTTGTTGGTGGCAAGCGTAGCGTGTGGTGTCACAGGCGTCGCGTTGTTATTGGCCTCCGCTCTGATTTATGTCTTCAAGTTCAGAGGGCAGAGATCTGCAGTGGTGCCACCCTCATCGGCAGCAGCATTATCTTCCAATGACAATGAAAATAAGTTGCAAATTGTTGTTCGCGATTCATAAAACATAATTACTTTTTTTTTTCTTCTTTTTATTCTTTTCCCTGGATGTTTTTTCTTCTCGTATGTCTTTGCGGCTTCCACGGTGGTAGGTAAAGTGATAGAAAGTGTCTGTTATGCGAAGGAAAGTACCTCTACTTATCCTTCCTCTTATTATAACATTTGTCTTTGCTTCGGTATGCAATCTTCTTTGCTTTTTTAAAATTCAACTTATTAAATAGTCTAATTCAGATAAAGATAAACTCGTACGAAATTTGTACCAAAATTTATATACTTCTTTGAAACATGGTTCTTGCCTTCCTCCTTGAAGCTAAATTTTCTGTTGCACACTTGGCCTGAAGTTTCGCTTATGACCCACAACTCAAAAAAAAAAAAAAGAGAGTCTTATGACGAGACGCGGACGTTTCGTATGTATCGATTCCATCCCTTTGAGATCTAAACGCATGTACAATATTGTGAGATCAATGTGTTTTGTATCTCTATTGTTTAGACCATTTAATTTAAGAATTAAGATTATATAATTTTGGTTTAAAAGAGTAGACGGAAGAGGTTCAATCAATGAACAGTGACATATTTTTGTTGAGGTAAACTTTGAATAGTATTGTTTGGAAAAAAGCATATAATATGGGTGAGAGTAGAAATCAAATCTCAGAAGATGCAGGAATTTGAAAATGCAATTATTAGGAGTAAAGAATCTTTAACCATAATACATATCGAATGGGTGGAAAGGAAGTAAAAGAGGATTGCTGGAAGCAATAATGAGTGTGCGGGCTTTCAATAAATATTCATTATTCACCGCAGACCCTGCTGGCATCTACCGCCCTTAATTTGCGGCTAGACTCGGTATCTACTATCTACCGCCTTGAAAATTTTCCAGCGAACAGTAAACATTGTCGGTTTCTAAGCTTTCATCCACCTCAAGTGTTGACTTGTGCATTGCTTTTCATACATTAATGCATAATCAGAAACAGTTCTCCTATATTATTCTTTCCTCATACTTAGTAAAAACCATAAATGTAGATTCTCGGTAATGCTTTTGATCAAAAAGATCTAATTTGAAAATAAAAATATAGAAGTCCTATAATATTTAGATAAAAAAATCACTTTATTAATGATAAGAAATCCAAATTTGGAGTGGTTGTCCAAAACAAGAGGTTTGATTTTGAAGTATCAGAAAAGTGGGTGTAACTGTTTTTTGTTTTTTATTTTTTGTGGGCAGGTAACTGTACTCACTTCACTAAAGGTTAGCAGAAATTATATATAATTTCCAACTGTAATTTTGTTGGTATCTTCTGCAGGATTATAAATAATCAGCTTTTGGCGAAGAAGAGTGTCACATCTGATGATAACATAGGTTAGAGTATATTTTGTATATATTCGTACTGATGGTCGTTTTCAATTTCACAAATTTAGAGTGCACGTCGTAAGAGCCAAAAGCTCTCAAAGACCTGGTAACAATGCACGCAGGAGCCATTTACAGCAATCTCCCTTGCTGGACACGCAGGGAAAATCACATGGGCTATGATCACCAAAATGTTACTGTTTCACTTACCCTAAAAAAATAAAAATAAAATATCACTGTTTCAATCTTGATGCTCTGAAAATTTTGATGATAATGAGTTTGGATAGACAAGTTGAAGATAGTATAAATTTTATTGGAGTTTGTAAAAAAATATTGAAATTTGTAAAAAAATTGTTAGAATTTATAAAAAAATTATTAGAGTCTGTGAAAAAATAGTTGTGAGTTTTTTTTAAAAAAAAAATTATACTCATCCAAACATAGATCAATTGGAATTATATATATGTATGTATAAAGTCAATACTTTAGATAATAATGATAAAAATTTTAATAATATTATTCAACAGAATAATTATACAAATGTCTATTTACAACAAATATGAATACATTTAAATAAATTAGAAAATTTAATTAAACAATCAATTCCTTTCAAAACTTCTGTTCATAAACCTATGTTTATTCCTTATGAATTACCACAGATGTCTCCATTATCTACAGAAGAAACATCAAATATTAAATTAGATAAAATAAATGAAATGCTTACGAAATTATCTTTAAACGACAAAGATTCAATACCTTCATCTTCTAAAAAACAAGTTCAAGTATTAAGTTATTATTCATCCTCTTCTCCTTCTTCTCCTTCTTCATCTGAATCTGATAATGATATTAATACAGTTGAACAATTAGGAGCACAATTTCAAGAAGATTTACAAATTAATAAAATACATACTCCCAAAATGTCTAAGTCTAAATATTATAATACTAATCAACGAAATTATTATCCTCGTCCTACTCCTCCTGATTTACAATATGAAGAAAGACATTTACAATACCTGAGCCTAATTTGGTATCAGAGCCATACATCATTTGCAACCACACTTTTACTATTCTTATTCCTACTACATCTTCTATTTTACTTTTGTTCCTTTAAACGTTTAGTTTACATTACTATTATTGTCTTTTTCTATTATCTACTTAAACGTTGGACTTCACCTGGAACCGCTGGATTAGCCATAAAGCCACTAAGGCAAAGGCCGGACCCGGTTGGTGCGACCGTTTGGTAGCTAATATTGAAAGCATACTGTAATTTAAACAAGATGTTTAAACGATCAAATAGTAATTGTAGTCGAGCTAGTGGAAATTCTAATAGTAATAGTATGGACAATACAATAGACAACTTTGCATCATCTGCATCTCATCTTAATGTTGATGATTACCATGTATCATTAGGAACTAATAAACCATTGAATAATTAGGTTATACCTAAAGTAAAAGATTCTCAACTCTATAAACAATCCAATTTTGCCTTTGATACAAATTATGCTATTAAGACAATAGAACAATTAATACCAATTGGTAAAGAATATGAAACAATACATTTAATTAATACCAATATGATTAAAAAAAACATATATCACAAGGTTTTAAATATATGCATATGGGATTAGTTCATGTATACGTTCTGAAACTTCTGTTCAATTACCTATTTATAATAATAATACTCAATCGGAACCACCTGATAAAACTTCTCCTACACAGTCTGAAATTATATCTTTACAACGATCACATTCTATACATGTTTTACAAACTAATTTTGTCCTTAATAAAGAATTATTTCGTCATGATTTTGAATCTTTGAAAAATACTATCAAAAGAAATTGGTTCTTACATACTTATAATTAAACTGAACAAGCCTCTATAAGAAAAGAATACTATGACTATATGTATATAATTAAACAACATATACTTTTCTTTTTATGGTTTGAACATAATTTATCTACTTTAAACGTACTTACAAAAGAAATACCATGGTTAACAACAGATAGCAAAAAGATATATGAATTTTATCCTCCTAAAACTACTATTAGTAGATCATCAATCAAAGCAATATTTTGTTACTCCTTAGAAAGTCAATACTTTAAATAATAATGATAAAAATTTTGATAATATTATTCAATAGAATAATTATACAAATGTCTATTTACAACAAATAGGAATACATTTAAATAAATTAGAAAATTTAATTAAACCATCAATTCCTTCCAAAACTTCTGTTCATAAACCTATATTTATTCCTCATGAATTACCACAAATGCCTCCATTATCTACAGAAGAAACATCAAATATTAAATTAGATAAAATAAATGAAATGCTTACGAAATTATCTTTAAAGGATAAAAATTCAATACCTTCATCTTCTAAAAAACAAGTTCAAGTATTAAGTTATTATTCATCCTCTTCTCCTTCTTCTCCTTCTTTATCTGAATCTGATAATGATATTAATACAGTTGAACAATTAGAAGCACAATTTTAAGAAGATTTACAAATTAATAAAATACATACTCTCAAAATGTCTAAGTCTAAATATTATAATACTAATCAACGAAATTATTATCCTCCTTTTACAAGAGATATTCAAGCTTTAAGAAATATTTCTATTAAAAAAGAAATTAAGATATTAAATCAATATAAGATTCATCGATAAAGATCACATTTATTATTTCTACAACAAGAAGTTATTTATCAACAGATCGAAGCACAAATCCAAGATAATACTATTAAAGAAGAAATTCAAAAATTTCAAAAATTATTAGAAGATACTATATGTTCATCACTTCCTAATGCTTTTTGGAATAGAAAACAATATATTATAACTCTTCCTTATGAACCAGGATTTTCCGAAAAATAATATACCTACAAAAGCTAGACCAATCCAAATGAATCAAGAATATTTAGAAATTTGTAAAAAAGAAATTCAATCTTTATTAGAAAAAGGTTTAATACGACCATCTAAATCTTCTTGGTCGTGTGCCGCTTTTTATGTCATGAATAATACTGAAAAGGAACGTGGTATTCCTCGACTTGTTATTAATTATAAACCTTTAAATAAAGCTTTAAGATGGATAAGATATCATTCCCTAATAAAAAAGATTTACTTAATAGATTACATGATGCATATATTTTCCAAATTTGATATGAAATCTAGATATTATCAAATACAAGTCGCTGAGCAAATAGATATAAAACTGCTTTTACTGTTCCTTTTGGTCATTTTGAATGGAATGTTATGCCTTTTGGTTTAAAAAATGCCCCTTCTGAATTTCAAAATATTATGAATGATATATTTACTCCTTATACTTCTTTGCTTTAGTTTATATTGATGATGTCTAATTTTCTCTAAATCAATAAAACAACATTGGTATCATTTACATAAATTTCAGAAAATAATTAAACAAAATGGTCTTTGTTTCTGCTCCTAAAATAAAATTATTTCAAACTCAAATAAGATTTTTAGGTCATAATATTTATAAAGGCACCATTACCCCAATATCACGTGTTATTGAATTTGCTGATAAATTTCCAAACAAAATACTTGATAAACAACAATTACAACGTTTCTTGGTAGTTTAAATTATATTGGTGAATTTTATAAAGATTTAAGAAAAATATGTAAACCTTTATTTAATCGATTAAAAAAAAACCTTTACCTTGGACTGATCAACATACTATAGTAAACAAATTAAAAAACATGTTAAACATTTACCATGTTTAGGCATTGCATCCCCACATGCATTTAAAATAGTAGAAACTGATGCATCAAATCTTGGTATGGTGGCATATTAAAACAACGCATGCATGATCTGTAAAGAACAAATAGTAAGATATCATTCTCATGCATGGAATACACACAACAAAAATACAGTACTGTTAAGCAAGAAGTTTTAGCAATTGTTCTTTGTGTTCAAAATTTCAAGATGATTTATTAAACAAAAATTTTTAATTCGTGTTGATTGTCAATTTGCTAAAGATATATTAATGAAAGATGTCAAAAATCTTGCTTCCAAACATCTTTTTGCCCGCTGGCAAGTAATCCTTTATGTTTTTTTATTTTGATATTGAATATATAAAAGGTTCATATAATTCAATCCTTGATTTTTTAACTTGTGAATTCTTACAGGGAAAATGAATTATTCTCAGTCTTCCTCTTCAAATACCAAAAAATTATCTACTGCTGATTTCCTTGCAGATAATGTTTTCCCTCCATTTCCTTTTCGAGGTCCTTCTCCATCCCATACTCCTCGACCTAATCTACGACCTAACTCCCTTCCACTCTACAAGAATTTTACTGTTTTAGGTCAGATACCTCCAATAACAGGTCCTAGGGTTCCCCATCCTCTTCCTCCAATGAAATCCACTTTCAGTCAAACGATACAATCCTCATCCTCTTCTGTTTCATCACTACCCTGCAACCCAAATGAAACCATGATATCAAAAGCTTATATACGACATGTAGCATATATAGAAGATCCATATTAATCACTGAGTGATCCATATCAAGTAGCTTCACAGATATTACCACCTGGATGGAATTATGTTCCAAAAAATCCAATGTTTACTCAAGCTTTTTACCAATATGTTTTGCATGATACAAAATCTGTTGAATTTGAACAAACTCCTTATAAGTATGATCCTTCAAAAGTTGGTTTTTCAAAATTTATGATACGAAGGATAATATCTTCTAAGGAATGGGGTCAACCATGGACTCTTCGAGCCTTATCTGTACCCTTTAAGAATTTAAAATATATAACATATTATGACTACATTGACGCATGGACTTTTTCTTTACTCTTTGATAACCAAAACCATCGTCATACGTGGTTCATAAGATTTAAAGGATTTCAATGTCCGTAATCGATGCCCCATTGGTTCATCCAGTGGTGGGAACATTTTGGTCCTAAAGATAAACTTTTCCTGTTACCTCTTAAACAAGCCTTTGATCAATGGGCCTTAAACCCTCGTGATACCCTTTCATTAGACAAATACCCTGCCACGAAAAACCCTCCATACAAAGATATACCACTCCTTCTTCGTTTCTTTATCCAATTTAATCTATTACCATGGATATTCAACTGGAAATTTATTTTTACCCAAGATAATAAAGCCAAAATCCTTTCCCAGAAATTCTTTGTCAAATGGTGGACTGTTTTTACTACTGATAATATCATTAATGCCATCAATCAAGCCAAGATCCAAATAGCTAATCATCCCCAGTTCCTTTCCCAGAAAAGCCAGATACAAGCTAAACTTGCTGCTGCTAAATCTCGAAATGACTACTAGAAATAATTACTGGAAGTACTGTCTCAATTATCTGAAGACGATACTGTTGAAGATACTGCTGCATCCAATGATAAAGAACCATTATATTACGATGATGCTCAAGATCCCTATGCTGGATATAAAATAGAACTTTCCTCTGAAGATATTGAAGATATTCAACGATAGCTCTGTCATTTCTAATAATGCTGCTGACATTTGCTGTTCAAATACTATTCATGATACTATAGCCGACAAAATACTGTTGCTGTCTTTCCAAAGATACCCCTGGTACTGTTTACTCTTTCCAAAAATACCCTTTACTATTCCAAAAAAGCAAAGGATAGTTCATTCATTTCCCTTCTCTCTTTTTCTATATAAACCGATATCATTTCTCATTCTCGGCAGAGTGTGAATACCTTCTCTACTTCCTCTCAAAAATCTGCAGATCTCTCAAGCCTCCTCAAATCTCAAGCCTTCTCAAGTACCTTCCACCTTCTACCTTTCTCTCAAACTCTCTTAATATCCCTCAATCCTCAAGTCCTCAAGTCTTTCATCAAATATCAAGTCTTCACATCTTCAATTTTCTTGTAAGTTTTTAAGTTGATTTATATCACTGTATTAAACTTTGAATTTCAATATGAGTTAAGATCTTTCAGTTATGATTGCAATTACATTATTACTTGATCAAACATTGTCTACTTTACTTGCATATTTATTTTTGCATACGCTATATGACCCATATCTTGTCATGACATACACTGTTGATAACACCATTGATGATATCATTGTGTGTGTGTGTATATATATATATATATATATATCCTGAAAAGTGGTTTGAGTATTATATATTTTCGTGTTACTACTTTCACTCGGACTCTGCCAAGTGTCGCCTCTCCAATCTCTGCTTCACCCTCACCAAATTATATTTGGCTTTGTACCGGAAGATCTTAATTTAATTTAATAGTTGAAAGAACTAACCTTAAAGGAGTTGGAATCTTATCTCTATTTAGCAAGTCTTGATTTATTGTAGGGCCGGTAGGTATGAAAAAATCTAAGGAAGACCTAGGAAGACCTCCAGAGGTTTTTCCTGGGGACTTTGGCTTTCTTTAAAGGAAAAATGTTTATAACATATAATGTGATTTTAGAAAACTTGATTTCAGGACCCTTCGTTCCGAAGTTTAATTGCAGGGAACTGTCAACTGTGCTTTGAAACACATCGAGGGATCTCGATTCGGTTTTCTGTCCAATATGACGGATGTGGAGGATACTCGCTGACGGGTATAAAGTAAAATAATTATATATTTTTAAAAGCATCAAGTAATTTTTTTAAAAAAAAACTAAAATTAAGAAAGTAAAAATGAAATCACAAAAAAAAAAAAACCAAAATTCCAATATAAAAAACAACAAAACCAAATTTTAATTTAACAAATAAGAAATAGCGAAAATAAATAAAAACTTAGGCCATGTTCGTGTTGAGTTTTTTTGTAGGATTTATATCCTACTTTTATTTTTACAATCCAAACATCACAACATACACGTATTTTAATATAACACTTTATTACCTTTTTTACACACACAATCCCTTTTAACAACTTCTGCACACCACACCAATACAACTTTAACATCACCTAAATATTTACAATTTCATCAGAATCCTAAAAATTTCATGAAAACGAACATCACCTAAAATTGGGTAACCGGAAGAAAGCCCAACAAAGAAAAAAAAATCGTAAATAAAAATGAGTATTAGATGTGAATGATAGCTTCTTTTGGATCTCTTATTGGATATTGTTTATTCTATTAACCAAATGTTTTAGGAAGTTAACCACCAATATTTGAGCCACAAGTACTCAACTAAGGTTTTATAGCTTTGCAAATTTACGAGTTACTAGAGATTCTATATTAATTTCTCGGGTGTTTTGTTTTTTGTGATGGATTTTTGCCCCTTTTTTTTTTTTTTTTTTTGTTTTGATTTTACCACAATTCTCTTCCGCAATAGGTAAAGGTTTTGAATAAAATTCAAAAGTAACATCCTCTTTCCTTAAAAGAAGGTATGTCATTATTTCTTTTTTTAATTCAAGGTGAAAACTAAGGATTGTCGCTCGAGATGATGTTTACATGAACACAAGAAATAAGAATCTTCACGTCTGAATTTGCCGAGAATGCCCATCGGACAACTTGATGGACAAGCTCATTAGCTTCTCTCTTGACATGAGAAAATCCCAAAACTCACTAGCCTGAGCTAGTCTATGAATATCAGCCACTACAGTAGAGATCTGCCAATCTACTCCATTCACCCGATTGCTAATAGCCTCCATGACAAGTGGAGAATCACCTTCCAGGATAATACGGTTCGAAGGTAAAAGGAAGCCTCCTCCGCCTCGCCCTCAAGAGGGCCGCTTGTCATATTCGAACATGTGTAAGCAGGGACAGTCTTTTTCATTTTTTTTTTTTTTTTTCCTTCGTGTAAGGAGGTCCAGACAAGTATAGTTCAGCGCGGCTTATAGTTCTTGTTCTACAAAATTTCGAAATTACACTAGAAGACCCCTAATCTAACTGAACAGCCAAATTATATACAATCTCCCACCATTTGCTGTGAATGTTCACTGCAAAGTTTAGCACATTTGGTACCGAAACAGGAGAAACTAATTTGAAAGAATTATATATGAGGTAACCCAACACATACTGCTGTACTTTTCGTTTACTCGACATTTATGTTCCAAGCGGATAATATATTCACAATGCTTGTCTACCGACTCATTCCAATGAGTAAATCAATAACACTAACATGACTTTGTTAGAAGCAATGGGAATGAAAACATAACAAGCGTCTACTTATTGGTCCAGGGGCATCCACTCAAGTTCTAGATCTAATTCTCCAGATTCCACATTCTGTAGCTTGATGCACACCTCCTGTTTCACCCTTCCGTCAACAATATTGACAGTGCTGTCTTTCGCAAGTGCATTGTCATGCGATTTCAGCCATTTTCCGATCTGCATGTTTCCAAACATCCCTGCATCTCCGAATGCCATTGCAGATGTTATCAAGGGCTGGAGATCGACCTCCGCTTCTCCCATAATATCATCAGATGAAAACCTGTCGTGGTCAAACACCCGCTGCAGCAACATGGAACAGTCGAAAAGTCAGATAAAATGGCATTCCCTTTCTCACTTTATGTCATTAAATAGTTATAGTGATGCTAGTCCTCCACAAGGTGCTGCCGGCATGAGGTAGATGGCTTGCTTCTTTTTGTGTTATTTACAATAAGACGGCCAAAGTAGATCCCATTATCAGCACCAACATAAAACAGAGATTTTAAGGTAATATAGCAGTATAAGCAGGCTAACTTTGAAACCAAATTCTCTCCAAACTGAAAAGTTTACTGTCTAACTGAACTTCATCCTCCGCATGAATGGAAGAATTAGCCGAGTGATAAATGGCAATTGTACCACCACTTCTAGTTCTACACACAAAGGATTCTAGACATTAAAGATCTTATAGAACATTATACATCCAAACCACACAAGACAATACTTAAGTTTGATACGCCATTCAGTAACATTAATGCAACCAAAACTGGTCTGAGCTCATCTTTTACCCACAGAAGAGACAAAAAGCTTTTCCACCATGCCCCTGAAACCACATTGCATGAGTTCTTCTCCCTCTCAGCCCATCACCTTCCAAAAAATCAGACATATTTGTACAACCCAGTACTCGATGTTTGACAGTAATGATGTCATGTGAGTGAGACAGGTAGCACGTGGTCCCCTGGGCCTAGCTCAGGTAGTGAAGGGGTGGGGTGCCACCAATATTTAAGATTTGAATTTGCCACGTGAAAAAGAAAAAAGGGGTTTTGAGACCTGTAGAATTTGCATAGAAAATGAGCTTACTTGGAGACTGAAGTCGACTGCCACTAGTAGTACTACAATAGGTAAATAACTGGGTTGTCTACTGTCCAGATAAAATGATTCACATATTTCCTACGCAACTAAACCTCATATGTATTCTAAGTTACACGAAGGTAGCATGTGGCATGCCAAATGCAATCATCAGTAAAGCATCAGAACAGCTCATATAAGGCAACCGAATATATAACATATAAACAAAAGATGCAGGAAAATGTCAAGAAGAAAACGAATAGACAGGCTTACCAACTTCAAGGGTCCATAATGCTGAGGCACAGACAACATGAGTTCCTCATTCCAGACTGGATTCAAATTGCTTTTGATTATAGCGGTCTGAACAGTCTAGTATCATCAGAAAACAATCATCATCCTGTGAACTATATAGGACTTTCAAAAGTCAAATTGCTTTTGATTATAGTGGTCTGAACAGTCTAGTATCATCAGAAAACAATCATCATCCTGTGAACTATATAGGACTTTCCAAAGTTATCTAATGGATAACTGGCAAATCAAAATGAAGATATATGTTCTAGCACTTGGCAGGAATATGACCAACCATCCACCCAATAGAATGACTTCCAAATATTACGAAGAAGGTTCAGAATGCAATCAGTGCATACAGAAGCATATGCAAACATAACTCAACTAAATTACACTTTAATCTTAACTAAATGGGACTGGCTGTATGACTCCACTTAGGCCAATTGGCCCCTTCTAGGCCACGCCCCCAATTACCTCTCTAAGGTTGTGTTTGAGTGCCAAAATTTTAGGGTGTGATTAAAATTGGTATAGAAGTTGGTGAAAAAAAGTGAGGAGAGGGAGTGAAAAAGTTGGTGAAAAAGTGTAAAAGTTGGTAAAAAAGTGAAAAAGATTATGGAGTTGATGAAAAAGTGAGGAGAGAAATTTTTGTAATAATGATAAAATTTTGAAGAGGTTGCTGAACTCACCCTAAGAATCATGCATGTATAAGTTACAGCCGATATATACAGAACCACACACAGACACATACACATACATTCGACACATGATATATATACATATTACATACATACATGCCATAGCAAATATTGTATATGATATGATAAACTTGAACGTGTGTCCAAAGCAATCAACAAAACCAGAGTGGACTTGCAGTTTCCTCAATGACCAAAGTGTAAAAGCAGAAGTGACCAACCTGCTGCCCGAGAGTCAAGATTACATAAGGATCACTTGACAATATATCCCTGATAGCTAAATTTGTACCTCTTATCACTTTGACCTTCAACAGTCCAATAAATTCTACCATGCCTTCCTGCTTTAACAGTTAGCATCAGAAAAAAATAATTCAGTAAACTTTTAGCTAGATAATATCATATCAAATATCTACCCAGGAGAAGTTTTGTTCAAAAAAACTTATTTATCAATAAATCTTAATCTATATGCCAGTTGGGTACTCAATTATGGTTGCTGAAAAATTGTATCCAATTATCTTGCTTTAAAGTTTTAGCTCTGTCATTGAAAGTAAAGAATTGATTGAAAGAAGAAGAGTTAAACAACATTTACCGTGTTGCAAGACGAATTTGATAGAAAACTATCCATACTCTTTTTAGAAAAACTCGACTGTAGAGAACCTTTTCCAGAAGGAAGTGACAAAATCCGCAGACTAGGCTTCAGGAATTCTTGAAGCTCATACTTACCCCTACAAGAAAGATATGAATTATATAAGTACCACATTAAGACCCTGAGTTGTACCCAATTATTGGTAATTCAACTCTCTGATGAGCATAAACGTTTGACAGTAAAAGAACATTAGTGTGAAGAGGATGAGGTGATTCCATGGAAAGTTGGACAACAAGAAGGATGGTTGTCATAGTTTGAGGACTTGCATATCAGATTCCATTTTAAGTAGTTTTCCCACCAGCACATAATCTGAGTCATGCACAGGTTGACCAAACGTACAGAGCTGCCAGAAAAGCGCCTCAAAGATATATTACTGAAAGAATTATAAGTCAGGTCTAACCGGATGAATTTCGCCCTCTGCTCATGGCCGGCATCCGGACCAGGCTTTTCATATGCTTCAGGTACAAAAGCCTCATAAATTGCATTAGCTGAAGAATTTCCTCCAACTTCAACCATTGAATCAATTTCATCCTCAGACCAATCATCCAAAGTCACGGACAAAACCTAAAGAGACCAATAAATCTTGTTCAGCAAAATATGCAAGTTTAGTGTTTGTATGTGCATGTGTATGGGGAAACAAAAAAATTCTGGTCACCTAAAAACATCATGTCATCCATTGTTAAACACCAGACTAAACTTGCCAATCAGAATGGGCGAGGTGCATGGGACAGACATAAGATTAAAAATTAATCAACACATACATGAAGATTAATCAATTAGAAGTGGGCAGATTTGACCACATGGGATTCTCAACACCATCAATCATTTCGCTTACAATCAGCTGATAAATGATTTTTGAAACAGTAGTTGTTATAAATGAAGGGTAAAAAAAGGTGGGTTCTCCCTCTAAACCAACATACTGTAAGGAAATATAAAGCAAGCACAAGAACAACTAAAATGGGGTTGGTGGGAGACACTATGTTTTTGCTCTCTCTCTCTCTCTCTCTCTCGCTCTCGCTCTCAATACATGTTGAAACAGCTCACACTCAGGTTAAATTTGAAAAGAAAAGAAAAAAACACCGTGGACCATTCATCATCGGAAAAGGTTTTCAAGTTGTGGGATGCAGGTTGACCCAGTTAACGAATGGAATTAGCATGAGGTCACAAATATTATATGACGCACGAAATTACAAAAATATATATGGATATCTATACACAGATTTTGTAGAGGCTAAAAATCAGACCCCAAAGCAACTAGACAGTAGAATTAGAGATCAACTGGTCACATTGCGGTGAAACTTGTATGTAGGCTTGGTGGTGGGCTTTAAGATCGGATACCTGATGATGTTAGGGATTACTATGGTGAGAGTCTGAGAGAAAGGCATTAGGGTCTACAGAAAAAGTGTTTAAAAGGATTAAGTATAGGTAAGAGGGACTGTTGCTTAAAAGCATAGGGCGCTGCAGGAAAATCCTCAAGAGTGACCGTGTTTGGGATTTTTTAGGCTGGTTTGATATGCTAAAGGTTGTGGAACACTTGTGGGCTCTTAGCGTTTAAAGTACATGCTTTGAGGCTGAAAAAGGAGAAGAAATGGGAGAAATTAGAGGTTGCTCAGAGCAGTGTAAGCAGTTACATGATGGCAACTATGAGGACAAGGGGAAAAGAGAGGGGAAAAGAAAATGAGCAATCACATTACGGCTCCTTTCCTAAACCAAAACCCTCAAATTCTCTTTATAAAATCTGATATTCTTCGAACACATACACAGATACATTATCTTTATTCTTGTATTTCTTCGTAGGGCTAGAACTCAAAATCCAGCTCCCTTTTTCACAAGTAAATAAACCAAAGGCAATCAGGAAAAAAAAAAAAAAGAAGCACAAAAAACAAAGGAGTTGAATACTAATGAAAATTAGTCACACACCAACACCAAAGCCATGTCTAACAATAACATCAATTACTAAATTATCATTAAGTCAATCACAACTGAATTTAGAAAAACAAACAATGATAACCCAAAAGTCTGCAACAAACATCTATTTTTGAACCAAAAACCTTCTTTGAAGTCAAGGAACCCATAGTTTAGTGATTGGCTGCCAAAAGGGATATTTCTTATGAAACATTAGGTATTCTTTTCACCTATTTAGTTCTTAGTGGATCAATGCAACAGAAACAAGTTTGACTTGTACAAATATCTACTAAAAAATGTCTAGTACGTATTATCACATGTGGCTATCAAAAACTAGCTGCCTTTTTTTTTAAAATGATTATCATGGCAACAATGAAATAAGAGCACTCTGCGAGCCAGTTACCTTAGATATATGGGTGCCAAGGCTCCTGTGTACGCCACAACATTTCAAACATATAAAAACTCCAATATTTGCAGACCTGAAAATGCATTTATCAATAAATTCCTCAACATTTTAAAGGAATATAGTAACAGCAATCAAGATGAGTTTCATAATTTTTTTCCATGTGCACAGCTTTTTTTTTTTTTTTTTTTCTAAGCATTCCATGTGCACAGCTTCATCCATCCACAAGATGACAGTTTTAACAGCTCCCACACAAAATGCTCACCTTTTGAATCTTATTTTTAAGCATTACACATCAATCGTCACAATATATATACATGCACCCACCATATATGGGGAACAAACAAAAGATGTGGAGGTGGTGATACTTACGCCCATTTAGGATCTGGGGCACCACAATCAGCACAAAAGCGATTATCATTTTGAAGCAATAAATCTTTCAGTCGTTTTTTACCTGAACAACAAACGCAAATTGTTAACTACAAGTTGAGCAAGGAGATAGCATTTCTATATTGTACCATATACACAAAAAGGAGGACAGTCTCATACAAAGCCTTGAAAAACTTGGTTGGAAAAATGTGTCATCAAACAAAACATGAGTGTGAATATCTAAGCATCGTGTACAGAATGGAGCACCTCGCCTTGAGACTTATTCAGGCCTGTTAATTAGCCACAGATTAAGCGCCAGAATAAAGGAAACATAAAACCTTATAAGAGCTGGAGAAAAGAAAAGTAACAAAAGACTGTAAGTAAAGACATCAGTCACTCCTCTCCCTACAAGGCTACAACACCCTCATTTCTCCTTGACTATCCCATCAGATGCTAAAGATTGAGCATATTTTACATGCAGGCTAGAATTGTCAACTAGCCTATAAACCCCATCCAATGCGCAAAAAGGCCTCTGGTTGGCGAAGAACAAAGAATGAACCTAAATGCTACACTCAAAGGCCCCTGCTGAAGATTTTAGTGCTATTAACACTTTTTCCGGGTGGTTCACACTCTTGCTCTTTCACTTTTTTCATTGCGATGGGATTGTAACTGAAATCTTTGTGGACGGAGGCTATTTCAATTCATAGCAGACTGCAATTAAATAATCACTCTATAATAGCATAATGAAAAATATATCCAAATTCGAAAATAACACAATTTGAAACTCCCAATACCATTGAAAATCAAATGTGAAAAGTACCCATACAAACCATATTTTATTTTCAATAGTCAAAATAAATAGAAGTTTGAACTCCAGTGGATGGTACTGTCTGATGGAAAAAGTGAAAAAAAACACAAAACAAAAAAACAAAAAAAAACACACTAATGAATTCGCTACAAATCAGTGGAATTGACATCAGATTTAAAGCTGAACAAATTCTTGGTATCAATAAGGCTATTCAATTACTCAGAGGCCACTCATCATACTAAAACACTTAAAAGTATAGCAAGAATACCTGAAGCAGGCCTCCTGATGTCCAGTGGACGGTTACTCATTCCTCTGCTTGTTACCCACAATCCTCGAACAAAACCTAGTTCTTCCAAATAATTCTGGACAAAGTGACTGAAAAACATAAAGCAAAAGAACCATCTCAGCAAAAGTGATGCTAACAACCCAACAATTCTCAACTTCTGCAAATCCTAAAAATTAGAACTTTTACAACATTCAATCAATAAATTAGTTTAGACCAAACAGAACTACCGGATTAGAATTATAGAAATCACTAACTAAACTTATTCGCAGATTATAGATATCAAACTGATCTATGAGACCAAAAGTTCAGAACATGGTAAGCCAGCCGAAAGCTAGCAATAAAGAAGAATAAAGCTCTGGTGGAAAACGCCAGGGAAAGCTAGGATATTGGATCCGGTTGAAGGGCTGAACCATAGATGTGGGGAACATAAGCTAAAGCAATTTCACAAAGAGTGAGAATGGAAAAAAAAAAATGGGGCTCATTTGGAGGCATTCCAAGTATGGGAACATGCATATCTACATTTCATTGAGCCACTATTCAAAAAATCCTGCTGTCTCAAACATGAGAAAATAGAGAAAGACTCTCAGTTCCAATAGCTTTAGCTTCCCAAAACCGAAACTAGCCAAAAAAAGTAACCAAACATGGCCTTTTGACGACTTCATTCGCACCCCAGTTTGAAAAAAAAAAAAAGTTTTGGTTCTGCATGGTCACAAATGACGGAAATACAGAAAGATGCGATATTGTAACAGCAAACCAACCCACATTTTCTCAGCAGCCAAACGCAACAGGGAAGAACACATTAAAATTAACAGCTATAATAACAGATCAAAAACGTAAGTCAATACGGGAAAAAAATATATTATACAATGATCACGGATAAAGGATAAAGGGTCCCTTCATAAATGTTCAAAAAGACGAAAATTTTCGATTTGAGACTATTTTGAAACCTCAAAAAAAAAAAAAAAACGTTCATAACGAGGACGTTTCCAAACCGTTGAAAGAATGATTTCATCATTACCAAACACCAGGAAAGTCATCTCTGAGACTGCAGCTGAAATGAAACATGGAGTAATAGAGAGAGATTTACCAGCAAATTCAGGATATGGGATGCCTAACTCCGAATCCAAGGAGCTCCTGATAGAAAGAGGAGAGAGAGAGAGAAGAGAGAAAGACGCGTGGGTGCGTTATTATTTTCTGTTTGAGACCCTCCTGATTAAGGGCGATGAAAACTGTGTCTTAGTTGGTTTATAGCTCTATTTAATTATTTACGAACACAACCGAAGAGTCTGAACGAACGTGGGAATTTATATATACAGAGTATATCAATGGAACAGGACATCATCTTAAAAACCTCGTTGGCTTCTAGACTCATTTTATACAGTTAGCAGTTGGGAGATTAAATCCTCGCCACCTCATGCCTCCTCATCATATAACGACCAGTTTCACGTTCTGTCCCACCGCCCCTGCCTGCCAGCTTGGTCGCATATTTTATGTTAAGACTTTTTACAATATGAACTATTTTGAGGCTTTTATTTCAACAAGGAGCTGTTCGGTTTGTTTGTATTCTCAGGATTTTTTAAATCCTGAAAATACACAAACCGAAATATTTTTTAACATCACCTAAAAATAACTACAGCACGCATATAATAAAGTTAACATCACCTAAAATTCTCAAAACACAAAAAATCTTAAAAAATTACTAAACCGAACATCCTCAAGTATGATAGATTTGTTAGGAATTTGACCCATTTTGAAGCTTTTTATTTCAAGAATTACGGTGATGTTTGGATAGCCATTTCTTTTTAATAACTTCTAACTTTTAAATATAAATTTTTAATTAATTAATAAAATTATTTTCTTTCTTTTTCAAACCTGATTGTTTTGCCAACTGATATGGTAAATGTTGTCTGTATGAGAGGTACAATAATCGC
This sequence comes from Morella rubra, assembly GCA_003952965.2. Lineage (NCBI taxonomy): Eukaryota > Viridiplantae > Streptophyta > Magnoliopsida > Fagales > Myricaceae > Morella > Morella rubra. Next base: position 17,048,257 of record CM025850.1, on the reverse strand, counting down.
TTCAGAAGTCTCTTTCTCGGAAGGTGGATTCGATCACATCCGTCCTCCAATATGAACACCTTGTTCGTATGGTCACCTTGTTCATGCGATTTTGTCAAAAGTCTTTTACAAATGAAATGGCCTTATCAGACCCGCATGACTTCTTCAATTTTGTTTGCTCAATTATTTGTCCATTGCCTATTTATCTAGGGATTTAACCATGTTTTTCAATCCCCATGAAAGATTCTTTCTTCCACCCACGGGTATCGCCGACGTACGCTAAGTTCGAGTGGTCATTGATCGGGAATGATGCATGCAAGGCCAACTACTTCCCCTCAGTAAAGATTGAGAAACATGAATCTCATTCTCCGGCGATCCAAGGAGAAAATGACAACGTATAAAGTATACAACATCCGATGTTGCACTGTATTAATTAGAGAACAATACAACCTCTACAACATTCAATACATGCAATGTCATACTCTATCCGGTTCGAGTATCAAATGCATACATATGTCTCTACAATTATTGTCAAGTTCTTTGAGAAACCTAATAAAGAATAATAACTCGATTACCATCAAAGAATCGTGATGCATCAATTGTCAACACCGGCGCCTTTTCTTGATTAGGTGACTTACCTGCAGGTCAATCACGGAAAGAAGCAAGCATAATCATCCCTTTTATACAGCATGAGAAATGGGGGGAGGGAGGGCACGCGCGGTTAGGAGTTATGGTCGTTAAACAAAACTTATGACTTTTGATGAATCATACATCATACATAAACGGACTTACAGCCATGGTAGTTGAAAACCCTCAAAAGCTATTTATTTATTTTTTTAGGTTAATATCATTAAGGAAAAAATTACAAATTATATATATGTGTGTGTGCAAGCGCTTTTATGCACTTTTTGAATTAAAATCCGTATTTTAAAATTTTTTAATTTTGAGACATGTGGTCTCTCGTCTATTTAAAGATAGAAAATTCATATGTATCACCACATCATATGCATGCATAGTATTTATATATATGAAGAATCAATCTAGTCCCTTTAATTACAAGTCAAATTCATACCATATTTTCATAATTGAAAATGTAAAATAAGAAAATAATTTTTATTTAAAAAAGGGAGGTAGCACCTAGCGATGTTTGACCGATCTGTCCCTGTGCGTCGTGGGGGTGGAGAGAGGTTGCTGGGCAGAGAGGTCAGCCCCCGAGTACGGTGGGGGCCGATTTGCCCCCTGTGCATCGTGGATGGCAGATCGGCCCCCTGTGTGCAGGTCCACGTATATTTGTTTTTATTTTTTTATTTATTTTTACAGTTTCTTTGCTTTATGATCTAATGGCTCCCTCAATTTTTATGTTTTAAATTTAAATGGATAAGATTCATTCTATCATATCCATGGCATATGATTACTACTTCGAATTAAAATATGTCTCGTAAGAATTTTTCGTCTCCAAATAAACGGTAAAACAAGTGGAGTCTTAAATCTACAAAAAGAGGAATCACAAGATTTAAAATAAAAAAATGTTAAAGTACTGATCTCCATTCTAATACGATATAAAGCATATGTAGTTTATATTTTTTTTCATATAATTAACCCTCAAAATTCGAACAGTCATATTTGTCATGCAGTCTTTGTACAATAAAGTTTACCTTTTCTGTTATAATATTTTAAAGATCAATCCTTCTTATAGCAGTGGATTTTTAGGGCAACATTTTACCAGTGGCAGACGCAGGGGTATCAAACCCAGGCATCCGCCACCCATTACTCAGCCCAAAAAAAATATTTACATGTGTTTTTGTGTTTTTTTTTTCATAAGTTGGCCTAGGTCCAACACCTATTAGGCCCAAGTTATATAAGGAACAAAGCTAGTGGGCGGGTAGAAAAAATACATAGGAAAAAAAAAAGCTGAAAATAATGAGGAACAAAGCTATTTTTACCTTCTATATATAATCTATTAATATTGAATCTTGAAGCAAAATACATTGTTAATTCTTTAATCAGCAATCCTAATCTTGCATTCATATCAGTATGATATTAATTAATGCGATCATATATTAAGATTTTAGTCGACATCCATCAACGATCAGACTGACAGTCTTGTTTTTACTTTTTTTTTTTTTTTTTGTTTTTCAATTTACTAGTACCTTTATGGGCACACCCAGGCTTTTAGTAAGGAAGTCAAGATCAGAAGGAAAGGTTGAATCAAAGTTAGACAAGAAAATTTTAATTAATCAATATTAATTGTAGGCTAAATTGTGCGTGGGTGTGAGTTTTGCCTTAAAATTCCAATTTTAGCTGCAGGAACAATATGTCCAAAAATTCAAGTTAAATTTAAGTTTGCATATTTTTCAGCTTGAAGTCAAAACTTCTGTGCACTTTCAAGTTATATATGTGCTGTGTGAAAGGCTCAAAATTAATCTGATCGTATGTCTCTATCAAGAAGATCTACATTAAGGGGGCGTTTGTTTACCGAAATTTTTGGAGAATATTCCCAAAATTTTGGAATCTTTTGAATGTTGAAATTTATTGGGGTTTGTGAAATGTGTTTGGTGTGGTGAAAATTTTGACTCCCAAAAAATTGGGCAAACAAACGCCCCGTAAGTGTCCTAGGAAGCTCTCTAAATTCTTCATTAAAAATAGAATATGCATTGCAAATATTAAAACATCATTGCCAATTGATTGATTGTCTTCACTTTTATTTTGTCACCTCTCAGTCGCAGTACATAATACGGTACATGTATTCCAATATTTTTAATATTTTTAGTCCTTAATTTTCAACATTGTAACTCTAAGACAATTTTTTGCATTACGAAAGAAAAAAAAAAAATTTTGTCATTTCACTTTCAAAGTTCGCCACTCTTAGATTGTAATCTTGATTCCGCCACTGTATTTTACCCTCCAAAAAATGTCTTTCTCAAGAGGAGACATGGCTATATATGCACCGATATCTCACATACTTAATCATATCTTGAGGGGTAAAGTTTTCTATTGTTTATTTTTGCTGTTTATTTATCAATATTTAATTAGTACTCTTAATCAATATTATGTGGTCCTACCCACTTTGAAACTAATAAATAATAGCGGGGGTTATGCTAAACCCCATTCAATCTGTTTGCCCTATAAACAAGGGTTCAACCAGTTGATATCATTGCAATATCACATTAATTTATAAACAAGATCAATTAAATACGAATTAAGTAAAAGAAAGATCTAGATAATGGCGGGTGGTGGAGCAATATTGAATTGAAAAAAAGGTGTATCAAGTCTTTGGGTGTGAATTTCGAGTCACATTACTGCTAAGTGAGTTCTAAACTTAACTATTTAGCAAAAAAAAAAAAAAAGAGTTATAAACTTAACCTCGCGCGCACGTGAAGGTGAAATCGAAAGTGTGTGCACCCTATCGGAGTTAACGACCCTGTAGAAAGGACATGATTGGTAAGGTTGCTACCCCGATGAACTTGTCTCTCTTCAAAACTCGAATTCTTTTCTCTTCTCTAACTACAATATCCTCTTTGGAGTTTTTTTTTTTTTTGTCTGTGTGAATTAAGTAGTGTCTAAGACAATAAAGGTCAAATAATATAGTTATTGATGTACATAGGGATTCTTCATGAAGAGCTGGAAGCGGTGGAGACATGCTTGGAATATTCGCTGGAGAGCGACTAAATGGACATACTATTATGTACAGTGGTTTCTCGATTTTATTGTCAATGCACACGAAAAATACGGAAGAAGAAAAAGATCCATTGTAATAACAATGAGTTTTCATGCATGATTATGCACTTTCTGCTAAAAGGGATTAAAAAAAAAACAACAACATTTAAATAAAAATGCTTACAATATTAATTTGGGGAGAAGTAGTCACAACTTTCTTTCAGTTTAATCAAACCCTACCGGCCCATCCGGTTATTATTTATTTCTTTTGCTTGTAAATCGAATAAATTATAAACTCACACAGATTGAAATAATTCAACTTTTTTTTTTCTATTAAAGAGATTATATATTTATAGATCCAACTTACTAGTCTTATACAAATACAGCAAACTGCAACAACTATATGGAGATAAGATTCGTTACATGCATGGATAATTATCATTATTGGCTCTAAGAAAATTGGTCGTTTCTTATTGGCCCTTAATTCTTTGAAAACAACCAAATTAGAGTCCCTAAAGTAATAATATGCTCTATTCAATTCTTATTCCAAAGTACTACGTCTCATCATAATAAGTATGACCAATGATGGATTGCCATTTTCTCCCACATATGCTCCACTCAATGCTCCATTATCACGCACCAAGCATCTATGTAGTACTAGTGTTAGGATGTAGGTTGCAAATATTACCTTTGGAAGTTTGAATTAGTGGGTTGGAACTTTGGTAAGTCCCATTATCGTCTACTAGACCTAATGCTGTTAGGATATGCCCGAATTTAAGTGGGTTGAGACAGTGACACGGCCAACCGTCTCTTTTTTCTTGTTTTAAAATTTTTTTAATTAATCCATCAGTTTATATGGTTTAACCTCTTTTTTTTTTTTTTCATTTGATCCTTCAGTTATTATTCTTCCCCTAAGAGTTTTTCTCTAGGGTTAGCTACTTTATTTTACGAAGGTCTTTCTTTCCAAACACGAACCACACATAAGATATGTAGTCATAATCTGTAAATCTAAATGTCGAGTAACAATTGATAGTAATGTGTTTTTTATTAGCTATGTAAGCATATTCTGTTAAACGCAGTACTGGGATCGGACTAAATGACATTTTTGTCACTAGCATTCAACTCATGTACTGCAAAGGAAGAAATAAAACTGAGAGAGAAAATTAAATCATAGGAAGTGATGAATTAATTAAGCATAAAAAAATATCTATAAACGGATTTGAACTTTCTACGGTAAATAGTGGCTGATTTCACAGATTCCATAAGGCTAGTTCTTATGACAAGGACATTTACCCTCAAACCAAGACAGACAAGATAAGACACCCAGAGGAATAATTGGGTCCCCTACTAGCCCACCACTAAGCCTTTGCCAAAAACCCACTAATGAGTGATCACGTTTCACAGTACGTCCGTTTTCCACGTGCCATGGAAGAAAAAGAAGGCTAAACTGCGAGCACAGCTTCAGCTTATCATTCGAACCGTCCTCCCGCTCTGTTACGAAAGGCCCAGGGCGGCTAGATAGGTAGACAGGAAAGGCAATGGTTTAAGGGCTCTTAATTATGAAGATTTTATATTATAATAAAATTAAAATTAGAAATAAAATTTAATTATGAAAGTTTTATAATATAGTAAAATTAAAATTAAGAATAAAAAAACTTAAATTTTTTGAAATAAAACTTATGAGATGTTTGGTTATATTGAATTTTAAGGATTTAGAGTATTTTCAAAATTTTTAGATGATGTTGAAGTTTATTGGTATGCGTGCAGAAGTGTTGATTTGTATTGGTATTTAAATATGTTCGGTTTGTGTATTCTCAGGATTCAAAAAATTCTCAGAATGCAAAGGAAACGAACAAGGCTTTAATAAAAGCTTACAAAATAAGAATATTTAAAAATTAGTTTATAAAATTAAAAATTAAATAAAAAACTGAACATCTTAGAAACTGGCACTATCATCTAATAACAATCTAACTATCTTTTTAGGTATTTTTTCAAAATAATAACATTATTTCCAATAAATTCTTCTCTTAAAACTTAGCATTACAATTGTTTACTTTATTGTTAATTAATTTAACTTGTTCTCAAAAAATTAAATTCTAAGCTCATTATGTAAGCAGAAGAATCTTTCAAAATTAATTATTTTTATTATATTATAGATCAAGCAATATCTTCTATGATTTGAACTATTTTCAAAGTATGATAACCTATCCAGTTTTTTATTTGGTCTTGAAAGATCAAAATCTTTTGATGATTGAGAAAAAAAAAAAAAGCCTTAGCATTAGATTGTTTTCTAAATTGTTTTACTACATATAAAATATTACTTACTTGCAATTGCATTTGAAAATAAGTTTTTCAAAACTATTTTTTAAACTAAAAAGCTAATTTTTATAGCTTGCCTATGGCCCAAGAATGTTGAGCCGCCCAAATGCCCGAGTACTTTAGAAGCCAATGTTAGATGTATGCCTTCAAAACCAAACATTTTGAATAATTATAAGATAATTATTGATTGATCACTTGTATATTATTTTTGGC
>CM025850.1:16969716-17041089 GCA_003952965.2 Morella rubra | reverse complement strand
GCAAAAACTAAAAAAAAACAAGAGAAAAGGTGGGAGATTTTGCCGAGCCTCACAAAGGGTTGTGCTGGGAAAGGAAGGAGGCTCCCGGAGCTGGAGCTCCACTTCTAGCCTCCATCTCTTAAAGGAAAATTTAAAAAAAAAAACAAGAGAAAAGGTGGGAGATTTTGCCGAGCCTCACAAAGGGTTGTGCTGGGAAAGGAAGGAGGACGGGAGGAGCTGGAGCTCCACTTGCCCTGGAGATCGGAGGAGAGGAAGAGGTTGGACGGTTAGGTTTTGACTAGTCTAAAGAGAAGGTTGCTAATGTGTAGTTCAAATTCAATGCCAATTGTTCGTAATGAATGTCTGATCAATTGTTGATGTTTTTAATATATGGTGAGAATGAACTCATTTGCATAGTCAGGCAATGGAGAGGTGATTTTTTAGTATATCTAGTTAAGGAATAAGGAATAAGAAATAAATAATTAAATATATTGCTTCGAATAAATCAAGACTAATTTTAAGATAGTTGTACCATAATGTTCTTGTAATGGCTAAATTTGTTTTAAAAAAAAAGTACCAAAAAGATATACAAGTACTCGAGTCCCTTAAAATTAGATTCACTACAACATATTTAACTTTTTGGGACGACTTTTTTGGAGATGTCAAAATATCTGTCCCAAAAAGTACTCTTTGTTGTCCCAAGATATAGTGGAAGAATGTTTTTCCGAAGGAAATTAAAACCATCTCGAATTTTGTTTTTGCCATAGAAATTTTAGTTGCAAAATAAAAAGGTTGTTCATTTGGGACAGAATTGTGTTGTCCCAAAAAGAAGGATTTTTAGATACAGATTTGTCCATCCCAAAAAAATCGTTCGAACAAATACCTAACCGTTCTAATGTTTGGGAATCTTTTGGGATGAAACGCCATTGCGTCCTTTAAAAGCAGGCAGCATTCGGACACGTTGGTACACCTTTCTCACTTACCGCATTTAATGTATGTCGTGTCGTCGACGACTATCTTTAACCGTTCCAAGGGAAAGTAAACAGTTCAAAGGTTTTTTGTCCATGGCATTCAAAATGTAGTGAACGGTTATTTTAAAGGGGTTTGAACGCATAGGCACGAAAATAAGAACTACCCGAGCATTATTTCCACATTTTTCTCACACCCATTTCTCTCAAACACTCTCAATCACATGCTCTAATTTTGACCCTAGAATTCGTATTTCCTAGCATTAAAATTCTTCGGGTCATTGTTTTAATCACTTATAACCGATTTAAATTGCCTTTTTTAGTTAGTATTTAGCATTGGTTTTTAGTTTATAGATTTTGATTTTATTTTAGTCTTGTTTGATAGATTTAGCTTTAAATCAATTTCTTTTGATGAATGTAGATATTTAGAGTTTGTGTATGCATGCTTTGGATTGTTTTTATTGCATAGCATGCATGGCTTTGGATTTGAAAATGCATGGTTTCGTTTCTGTGTTATAGTGAATGGTATTGTTTACCGTTTAGACGCTTAAACTTAGATGCACCATTTTGATCTTATCTCGAAAACTTTAAGTTGGCCGTTTCGACGGTTTGTTAAGTTGTGCATTTGTTATGAAAATGTTTGAACGATTTAGTCTACTATTTGGACACTTTTGTTGGACGCACCGTTTTGTTATTTGTCTCGAACAAATTAACTTATTCATTTGGACTATAATTGAAGTTGTGCTTTTAATAATAAACATTTGAACAATGTAGGTAGTCGTTTGGATGGTGTGATGAAGCTATGCGTTTAGTCAATTACGTTCGAACGGTTTTGACAATTGTTTGGACGGTTATTTAAAATTGTGGGTTTAACTTAACCGTTTGATATTTGTTGATGCCGTTTGATACTGTTGCATCCTCGGAGGACAGGCGGTGTTAGATTGTTGCTCACCTTGTGGTGGTGGATGGGTCCATTGCCATACTAAGATTTTGGGGACTATCTATTTGAAGGTTGCACTATTCATAAGGACATTTTTGGACCGAACAACTTTCTTGGACAAGCAACTTGTAAAATATGCTTGTTTGAGATTTCTACTACTCATGAGTGGATATGGATGTTGATGAGGATGAGTGGGAGGTCATCATTCGTGAAGTTTGGGTTAGATTTACAGCAGATATCCTTGCGTCCTACTTGGACATATAGAGGCTAGAGTGGACCCCGTTGAGTTGGTGCCTAGTGAGGTGTTCTGTATATTGACGAGGTAGGAGCAATGTCTGGTCTCCTCATTTGTGAACCAGCATGACCTGCCTGATTTCTGATGTATGTTGCATTTGATCTTCGTCTATAATATTGACCTAAGGCATCATACGATCGAGTGTTGTCATATCTCGTGCTCGTACTTACCCCCTAGACTTACTTATAACAATAATATGCACACAAGCAGGGATTATGACACGAATTAACCTTCTACGATAATTGACCATTTTGCCCATGAAAAGTTCAGCGGAAGACTCATTTAAAATATTACTCACGTTTAAAGGTTTTTCAAAATTAATTAAATATGTAAATAGTGGTTTTGAGAAGATTGGGGTACTTGTCAACAAATTAACAAATAATGTTAATGGTCGTGCGTCAGGAATCGATCAACCTCTAGCTTTATATGTTCTGGACGATCCGGAAAGAGACTCAGGCGAACCATGAGTAGCGCAGTCTACTGTAAGGGTTAATGCTGACTCGGTTTTTGGTTGATGGTGGTGTTGAAGTCAGGGTTTATGAGCCCAGTGTTATGCAGCTTTACCCGATCCATGCGTTGAGGGAGGGGACACGTTGTGCTCGTGCACAGCAGCATTAGGTTCCATACGCTGAGGAGCCAGTCGAGTCTACCAGCTTGGTTTTAAGAGCACGAGCGAAGACTGATGGAGGCATTCTGAGTCACCCAGGCCAATTTGCAATCGATTGACGCCAGACTTACTTTTCTTATATATGGCCTGTTATAAGCGACCAGAATATTCTCATGCTCGGTTGGCCAGGGTGCAGAGTATTGTAGAGCTCAATACTTGAGTGGACGCTGTACAGAGAGTTGTGGAAGAAGCGAGGGATGAGGTCCTCGATGCAATTGATGCTACTGAGAAAGAAATGGAAGATGCCCTGAAGAATATCTAGAGATTGCATTTATTTTATTTGTTTTTTCTTTCCGCTTATTTCTTTAGGTTGTATGAACATTTTTATTTATTTTATGAACTGAGCTAAATATATAAATTTTTACAAAAGAATGTGAATAATATGGATATAAAAGAATGATTAAAAAATTTAATATTTGTGCTAAATTAAATAATAGTAATGACCAATATTATTACAAAATTTTCCCAAAATATATCACAATTAATTTTTAAAGAAACAATAAAATGACTTAAAAAAAAGAGAAAAAATAAAATAATTTTAAAATTAAAAAGGAAATGCGTTAGAACAATTTTAAGTAACTAACGACACTGTTCAGGTTAAATGAATTTGTTCGAACTCTTGAAACTAGCGCTTGAATGGTATAAAAGAATTAAATTTAATTAGTGTAAAACAATAAATATGTTTTAAAAATAGAGAAATACAATAAAATATAGTTTCTGAGCCGTTTAAAGGTTCCAGAATGTCAAAAACAACCGTGCCTTAATGGTACGTATCTTAAAAATGTTCGAATGGATCAAGGAAATACGTTAAAAGCTTTATGTGACTAACGATGCCATATTATTGGTTAAATGAAGATGTCCAAACTCGGATTCGAATAGGTGCAAAAAATTAATTTTAAAAAAATCAATAAAATTACTTAAAAATATAGAAAGTATAAAATTTATCAAAATATTTAGAAAATATAGAAATGTAGAAATGTAGAAATGGTTTAATACTTATACAGTTAATAACATTGTATATACTACATTTACATAGATACAATATAATATTTCAATATACTTATATTTTAAAATACTTACATTTGCGTACGTAAATCATTCACTTCTTATATATGAATTACTTATATACTTCATTTACGTACACGACAGTAAATATCACTTACAAAGTTACTTTCTACTGTTTTCGTATCTATAATGCAGCTTTGGTCAGGTTCGCAACTTATATAATACTTATAATATTTATACATCCTGTGTAGGGTTTCAATATACGTCATTATGTTTATAATTACTTACACAACATTAAGAAATAATAGTATCTTCATACTCCAATACATATGCTACAATGCTTACATAGTTAATAACATTGCATATTTGATTACTTACACAGCATTATATACTAATAGTATTTTCGTACTCCAATATATGTGCTTTATTACTTATACAAATACATTATATAGTTAATAACAGTGGGTTTATAAATTACTTATATACTACATGTACATACATGACATAAAGTACTAATAGTATTTCTATATTTCCATATATGTGCTACAATACTAATACATGTGCTATAATATATTATGATTCATACTCTCATACATGTGATTGAGATGTGTCTAATTAATGTGATTAAACACATAATATTATTGAGATGTTGAGTTAATGTAAAATTAAATACACGACATATGAATAAAGAATATAAATAGTATTATATTTAAATACACAACATTAAGTACTAATAATATTTCCATACTCTCACACATGTGTAATAATATACTTATATAGTTCAGAATATTATGTTTATAAAGTACTTACACGACATTAAGCTCTTGTTGAATTTCCATACTCCCAAACATGTGCTCTAATATTTGTATATGTGCTATAATACGTATATAGTTGACAACATTTTGTTTTTAACTTGCATATATACTATATATACATATGCTTATATACTATATTTACATACTCATATATTTTTTTCTTATGTTGGACCGCCGTCCGAACGAATGTTTAATGGTTTGAATGTTCACAAATTTTAGAAATGATCTTGTTTTGGTATCTCGAAACTATTCGAACGGTTAGAGGAGCCCTTACCTTCAATCTGGCTGGAGATTGGATCACCTTCTCCAGGGAAGGCTCAAAGTAGCTATGCATGTACATGTCTTATTTTTATTTGATTTATTTTTTCCTATTGATTATTTCTGTCAATAATTTGAACAGCATATAGCTTATAATTTGTGGTTTCTCAAATTTGATAGTCACCTCTAAAGTTACTGACAATATAAGTGTTGTCTCTACAAGTAGTATGTGAAGTAGGGTACCAAAGAGAGGCCCTGCTACATGCACAACGGTATACATTGGTGGAGTAGTGGGAGAAAGTATGCGATTTATTCTCTAGTGAGGAGTTCAAGGTATACCAATAATTTGATTTTCGTTATATTTTCATTGTTCATTTTAATTATATATTTCTTTTTTTTTTTTTTGGAGAAAAAGTGAAATTAGTAAACAAAATCGTGCATGTTTGACTACTTACCACGCATCAAGATCGGGATAATTTCTGCGCAGTTGTTTGAAAATGATATTGTTGTTATTCTTGAATGAAATTTTATTTCGTTGTAGAAGAACAATATTAGTACATATTAAATTACCTTGTTTTGAAACAAAGAGATCCTAAGACGTGCAAGATTGATCCAGCAGAGTAGGAGAAAAATAATTATACAAATGCTAAAGGCGAGTGGGTGTCGAAGCTGCAAGGAAAATTTTTTGTAAGTGCTTAATTTAATAATTAAATATAAGTTCATTTTATGTGTTGCATAATTGTTCTTTCAACTAAAATTATAAATATGTTACTTTTATTGATGGGGCATGTGCAGGAAAAGATAAAGCTTTTCAGCAGAAATGCATATCTGAGAGTAAGTCATATATTGAGCTTGAAGTCTATAACAAGGTCTTAGGAACGAAAGCTAGATATGTGCGTAGCTTGGGTCGTGTGATGGTTCTTGCTACTTCGTCGTCTACAGTGTCAATATCAGTATCAACTGATATTGCTCACTAGTTGGAGCAACAACAATAAGAGATTGAGGAGATTCATGCTCAAACATGTGCTAGGTAGAAGGAGTATGAAGAATTAGCGGTCAAGCAAGTAGAGATGAAAAGTCTCTTACAAGTGCAGCAAGAGGAGCATAAGCAGATTGAAAACCCATTACGACTAGTTTTGGAGACATGGTTGGAGCACGAGATGCAAAAATTCTTGAAGCTGTTAGACTCTTCACGACGGGTAAGATAGAATGTTTGTTTTATTGCGTATTTTATGTTCACTTTTATTTTTGTTGTTTCGGTATTTTTCGAATATTATGTTTAATAAAGATTTAATATTAAATTTGATGCTTGTTAATAAATTAGTTATTGTATTTCTTGTCTAATAGTTTTTTCTTGAAAATATTTTTTATTTTCAAAATTTCGAATTAAAAAATTGCAAAAGAAAAAAAAATCCATTCCAACAATTACTTTGTAGCAATCTGACTGTTCGATCACTTTCAATGAGGTTCGCGTAGCCGTTCTTTACTGTTCGGACACTTACTTTCCAATGGAGAAAGCTTTATACGTGCGATCTATATCAAATGGAGAAAACTTTACCCTTTTTTGTCGTCTAAAGTTGTTTGAGCATTGAGCATGCAAAATGTTGCAACACATTCAGAATGGTATTGAAGATGTTTTTTTGACTGTTGTAACGGTTTAGAGCGGTATCAAATGTCTTTCAAAATAGGCTTTGGAATGGCTTATAACGGTATCAAATGCAACACTATTGACCGTTGGACAATGTTCGAACATATTCGAACGTTTCAGACAATTTGCGTGCAATAATGTTAAAGTAGTAAATTTTTTGATGACGTGCAATGATGTTTGAACGATGCTGCTTATTTTAGGACGGATTTATATGTAAATAAATCCGTCCTGAAAAGAGATTTTTTGGGACAAAATAAATTTTTCTCCTCAAAAAACTTTTCATGACGGAGTTACTAGTACAGAGCATGCAAAAGACATTGATAGTACAACGACGAATTAAAGGATCTTGATCCGGAGCTTAGTACCCTTTGAGCCTTCCCTTCCAGCATGTAGGAGGGGAAAACCCCCTTTCAGCATGGAAGGAGAAGACGGGATCTCTGTTAGTTTCGAAACAAATTAATTATGGAATGTAATCAAACATTGCATTTCTCCAATATCAAAAGATTAGATCATATACATACCTGGAGCAATCCCAATAATCTGATTTTCTTAAATTTCTAGATCTTCTAAAAACCCAGTTGTGTCAATTCTCAAGGTATTCTCATCAACCTCCCGTCATCTAAGGTTATCCAAGATCGCACTAACACGTGTCTTAAATTTCTGATCACTAACATTATATACTCGCTCTAAGCTCCTTCTTTAAGTGAACAACCTCACTAAAGGAACTAAACTCATTTGAAAAGGAAGATACAGGAATTTGACTCTCTCAAAGTGTAGATAATATAATGGAAAGTTCTATCTCTTTTACTTCACACAATGACAAGGATATGAAAGTGTAATTTGTGTGCATGATTGAGAAATATGATTGAAAAGTGTTTTTTGATCTTTATCAAGTTTAACAAATGATGTATGGTCATTTAAGTGTTTTTATGAGGCCTTAAGAGGGTCCTTATATATGCCACATGCAAAAACTAGTCATTTCTAACCGTTCGTGGTTGTCTAAATTCACGTTATACCTATGAACCAGTATATTGTAGCAGTCGACCACAACAGGTGTCCATTGCCCCAATGGTGAAAAATGTCAGACGGTGACGTTTCTTAAAAGTCTGACTCGGTCGATTGCTATAGCTCAGTTCTACATCCACTATAAATTAAAAGCTCAATTTTGACCTTTTTGAATTTCTATTTTCGAAAACCAACTCCTTAAGAATATAAATAAGGTTTGGGAGTTTATATGAGTATGATTTGAGAGCGCTTAAGGCATATTATAAATATCAAACTTGAGATAGAAAGGTTTATGCACGGTTTGAAAAATATGCACGTGTGTGATTCAAATCTTTATCAAAAATTGAAATTAAAAGTTAGAAGATTATACCATATGGTCTTGAATCTTCACTTTTGAGCTTCTTGGATCTTCTAGATCTTCAATCTTCTCGTCACCAAAAGTTTTTTTTTTTTGGTAGTGTGTGTTCTTTTTTAAGTAAAAAAGGCCATCAGGGGATTGACCATCATAAAGCTAGGTCGAAGCCCACCACCACTTAAACTTGAGAATTCCACATAGCGTGTGGACCACAAGAGCATAACGGGACTACCGTGATTCGAACCTTCGTTGGGAGCAAGCTCTAGGTCCTAGGCACAGTCCTCATACTACTAGCACTACAACAAATTTGACTTTTTGGCAAAAATAAAGTGTAGGTGTTGTTCTTGGGACAAAAATTCAAACCATCCCAAAATCTTTTTTTTTTTTTTTTTTGCAATGATTTTTTTTGGGGGGGAGGGGACGGACATGCAGCGTTGCAAAAAAAGTGACAACGTTTTTAGGATAGAAATTTCTTGTCCCAAGAAATTTCTTGTTTAAAAAAAAAAAAAAACTTTTTGGGACAGGCTCGTTAGTTAAAGTCGTTATGTTCAATATTTAAAATATCCATTTGAACTATATGAACATGCTTTTGTAAGCACTTGAATGAAGAGTTACATTCCAACGCAAATCTCCTAAAAGTTCGAACGACAATAAATAGTTTCGAACGAACATGGAAATCTCGATACCCAAATCCGTAGTGTTCGTTCTTGAAGAAGATAAGTTTGAACATGGATACACTTTTTGGGATGGCAGTTTACGTTGAAAAACTGTGTCCATTCGAACGTGTTCGAACCTGGGGTTTTCACCTACCACTATAAATGCACGTCTCGTCATCATAAATTTTATTATTTTTTAATTACGTTCGAACGTGGTTGCATAACCGTTCTAACGAATATTGAATGTTGGGAATACGAATCGATCAATATCATACCCGTTGTAAAATTGTTGAAACCCTCGTTCAAACGTGTTCGAACGTTCATCCGATTATAACAAACTTCCAAGCCTTTCATTTTCTCACATATTCACATACTCACCACCAAAACTCTCTCAATCTCACAATGTTATGTTTCCTCCGTGCAACTTGTATTTCCTAGCCTCTACACATTACAAGTAAGTTTTGTAATGCATTTTAATCCATCATAATCCATTTTAACGTATTTCAATCCATTTTTTCATATATTTTGTTTTGGTGCATTTTGATTTTAAAATGCTATGAATCTTCAAAAATGAGTTCATGTTATTGAATTTGAACCTTCCTAGTTACTTTAGGATTGTTTGGGAATGATTTGATACATCAAAATGTCATTTTTTTTAATGGATTTTGGAAATGGTGAAGTCAACTCGACAGTTTCGGTTTTGTGTTACAGTGTTCAAACGACACTTATTGTTGTCGTTTGAATGTCGGATATGAAACACAACGTTTTGACAATGCATCGAAATGTTGGCTAAAATGGTGCGTTTAAGTATGATCGTTCGAACAGTATTGCATTCGATGTTATGCCTTTCGTTCAATGTTGTAATTCTTTCTGTTCGATGTTTTAATACTTTACGTTTAATGATTTCATACTTTCCGTTCTATGTTTTAATACGATCCATTCGAACATTTATTTTCTATCCGTTCGATGTTTTATGTTAAATGTTGGAACATTATACATTATGTTCGAATGATATACTTGTTCGAACAAGTTATTATCTGTCCTAACGCTTGTTATTTATTTATTTTTTAGACTAGGCGAATATGCCGAGGCGTTCCAAATCAACTACTTCGGCTTCTTCGCAGGCTCCTCCAAATGAAGCTATGAGTACGGAAGAGAGAAGGATGTGTATATTTTAAGCATCAAGTAGTGGTTGAAAAGTCTGTATGCACTATGGATTTCTGAGACTTCTATTTTGAAAGCCGCACTATCCACCAGATCTTCGTCCATCACAACTAGGACCACATGCTCTCTTGGACATGCCTACCACACGTACTCTAGGTCCAAGAGTTTTACGTTGCTTTGACGGAGATTGACACCAATGCTGATGAGTGGGAGGTCATCATCCGGGGAGTTCGTATCAGATTTCTACTGATATCATGGCCAATTACATTCGCATTTAGAGGCGACCGGGGGCTTATTATTCCAGTTGTCCAACCCACAGTTCTTTGGCCAAATGAGGAGGTCTTCTGACTGATGACAGAGAGTATCATAGTTGGTACAGTCGTCAATGCCGTAGAAGTCTTTGCCTGTGTTTTGGCACATGCTCCATCTAATCTTCTGTCATAACATTTACCCGTGTCAACATCACACAGAGTGCACCGCCCCCTGAGCACAGCTGATGATGATAGTGGTGCGATTGGAGCCGATTGACCTCTCTCTGCTCATTTTCTAAACGATCCGGGCAAAGGATCAGTCATCGGGTAAGAAGGGTCTGCCACATAGTGTCATGTTGAGCCGGCTCATGTTGGATTCTGGTGTAGGGCTTGGGCATCATGAGCCAACCACTACCTGATGTGAACCTCACCAAGAATAACGAGACCCAACAACGAAAGGGAACCCAAGATCGTTCTAGGACTGATTCGAATGGAAGACCTCGACCCGTTGTTTATGAAAACAAGAACCTTGGTATAAGGAAGACGCCACAAACGGTGATGGAAATTCCGTTTGATAAGTCAAGTTGAACGCCACGGGAAATCCCGATAAGTTCGAGTAGTTCTTCAAAGAACCAAAGAGAATTAATTCTCACAATTTTGAATAATCAATGTCTGCCGAATTACAAAGCAAAGCTCCTATTTAAAGGCTAAACGTTACAAGGAAAATAACCCTAACAAGGAAACCTAATTAAACCCGAAATTAGATAAGGAAATAAAGCCTAACACGCCTAAAACAAAACACACTAAAAAGGCAATAAAGTTGGCGCCTACAAGAGCCAAGAAAGGAAACAAAATGGCGCCTAAAACAACCATGCAATCCGACCCAAGAAGGAAAGAATTAGGCGCCAAATTGGACCTCCTTAAAGTGGCGCCTAATTGAGTCTTCTAGAATATTATCTTGCCAATTTGAGCTTAGCCTTAACCGGATCCTTCTAGAACTTGAATGATGTTGACAATCCTTTGTTGTTCACGTGGATCATGCTCAATGGGCCTCCATGCATTTGCTTGAGCCCATAACTCTTGAATAAGTCCGAGTACATCCTTGAACTTCTTTGCTCGTGCTCTCGTAACCGGCCTAATTGGTACTTGAACGAGATCCTTTGAAACGGTGCCTTGATCTCCATCACTACCCAGCTTGGCCCTATTAGTGGTGTCATAGCTCGACGCCGCTTGTCACATGGACAAGCATCACCACGTTGAGCTACAGTAGCTGTTCCTCCGCAACCCGAGGAGAAAGGTCTGACTGTTGAGGAGCCGGCCGGATCTTCCGCTGGAGCAACCCGTTATAAGCTGCCACCAATAGATCCTCAAGGGGACATAAAGCGTCACATTGAAGGCTCAGTTGAGACGCTCATCGCTGCCGTCATCACCAGTGATGCAGACATGCAGAAGATAATCGATGAGATTGATTTGAGGGAGCAGGAATAGCTGGAGGAGTTGGCGAAGAGTTGGGAAAACATCATGAACACAATAGATGATATCCAAGAGGGATTGCTGGCAAAGCTAGAGAAGAAGAAATCCAAGTAGTTCAGATGTTCGAACAGTTATTTTGTCATGTATTTATGTTTATGTTATTTTGTCATTGATTTTTTGTTTAGTTTAGACTTCGAACAATTATGTTTGTTTATGTTATCATATTTGTGGTTGATGATTCCATTATTGATATGGTTTATGCATATTTTTATTTAGTAATTAAATTATGATTAAAATTAAAATAACACGAAATATTAGGAAATATTTTAATAATACAATAAAATATTATCATATAAATAACGATAAACTGAAGACAAATAATAAAATATTTGTTATCATATAAAATTATTATACATATTATGTAATAGTACTTTGTGCATATTATTTATATATAGTACCTTATACATATTATTTAATATATAGTACCTATACATATTATTTAACATACAGTACCTTATACATATTATTTAATATATAGTGTAGTACCCATATACATACATATAGCATATTATTTAACATATAGTACCTTATACATTTATTTAACATATGTACCTTATACATATTATTAACATAAAGTACCTTATGCATAATATTTAACATATAGTACCTTATACTTATACATATTATTAGATATATAGTACCCATATTATGTAACATACCATATTATTTATATATACCTTATCATTTTATTTAATATATAGAGTACCACATATTATTTAATATATAGTACCTTATGCATATTATGTAATATATAGTACCATATTATTTAACATATAGTACCTTATGCTCGTAGTACTTGTGCAATATTTATATAGCTATATAGTACCTTATACATATTATTTAAAATATAGTACCTTATACATATTATTTAACATACAGTACCTTATACATATTATTTAACATATATTACTTTATGCATATTATTTAACATATATTATTTTATGCATATTATTTAACATATTGTACCTTATACATCTTACGTAACATATTGTACCTTGTCCATAGTTTTTAATATATAGCTTATGCATATATAGTATGCATATTGTGCTTATGCATATTATGTAATATATAGTACCTTATACATATTATTTAATATATAGTTCCTTATACATATTATTTAACATATAGTACCTTATATATATTACGTAACATATGTGAGAGGTCAAAAACAACCCAAGAGGGGGGGGGGGGTGAATTGGGTTTTATAAAACTTTTCTCCCTTTTTCTTTTAAACCCAATATGCTAAGAATCCAATCTAAGGAGCAGGAGAATATATCTATATAATCAAGGACTATAATAGAGAATGAAGGAAAAGACAAACAAGTGCAACAAATAATTATCAACAATAAATGGAGATAAGGATAGAGAGATGACACCGTGACTTTTAGGTGGTTCGGCCAACACTTGCCTACGTCCACCCCCAAGGCCATTGACTTCCTTGGGCTTCCTTCACTATTTTCCAAATAGTAAGTACACCTTAGCTTCTGGGTGCTAAGTAACCTTTACAAAGTGTTTTCAAGCTTACACTTTAACTCACTCTCTCAAATCCTCACAACCTAGAGGATTTCTTCTACCCAACAAGTAGGACAAGTGTTTTTCACAAACACTCACGTGTTTTTCAAGAATGGGTACAAAGAGAATCTTAGTAAAAGCTTTTTAAGCTGAATAAACAAGTATGAGGTACTGAGGTGTGCAGAGAGACAAGATTCACAAGAGAGCTACAGTATTTTCAGGTGGGAGTACGAGCTTTCTTGGATGGTGGAGCTTCTTTCTTCTTCAAAGCTTTTTTCTCTCTAGAAATTAGGGCAAGAGTTAGCACACTCCTTTTTTCTCTCTCCATCTTCTTCTATTTAAAGCTTCTAGGGCACCAAGGGTCTTCTTGTAAAGTTTGAGTGCCATTGGAGGTCATTTGAGACATTTGACTTTTTGGATGAGTTGGCGTCCAGGATATCTGCAAAATAATACAATGTGTCGACACATTGTGGTATGTGCTGACACATTAAACTTTGGCCAAGAAAAGAACTCTCGGGTGTTAGTTCAATGTGTCGACACTTAGTTTCAATGTGTCGACACTTCCCATACTTAGCCAAAAAGTCCTTTTGAATGACCTGGAAAACAAACTCTCGGGAGTTAGTTCAATGTGTCGACACTTCCCATACTTAGTCAAAAAATCATTTTGAATGGCCTGGAAAGCAAACTCTCGGGAGTTAGTTCAATGTGTCGACACTTAGGTTCAATGTGTCGACACTTCCAACACTAACTCATAAAAAATGTTCTTTAACAACAAATATCCCAATTCAATCATTCTCAAAACCATTTACAATAAAAAGATGATCATTTAACAAGAGCAATGAAGATCAAGTAGCTTAGAGAGATTTTATAAAGAGAGAAACATTGATACTTGACATAAACCTTTTAAGAGAAAGGATTGACAATGAGTCCTTAAAAACAGAGACTTTGTTATATCAAAATCAAAAAGAGAAAGACCTTGGGCTAACAATATGGTACCTTATCCTTATTATTTAACATATAGTGCCTTATCCATATTATTTAACATATAGTACCTTATGCATATTATTTAATATATAGTACCTTATACATATTACGTAACATATAATATCTTATGCATATTACGTAACATATAGTACCTTATCCATACTATCTAATATATAGTACCTTATGTGTCACGCCCCAAATGCTAGCTTAAATAGGGCTAATGACAGCCGCGAGCGTTTGCCATGAAGAACGCTTCAGCGCACTTAATTTAATCTTGCAACAGATTTTTTTTTTAACTTGTTATTAACAATTTTGAAAGTATAAGCCACTTTTATTTTTTGAAAATACTACTCAAAAATTTATTTTCTTATTACTGGCTGCCACGTAGATCCCTCACACGTTTCTTATGTAGCATAAACTATGTAAGTAGATATTACGTTATTAAAACGTATACCTATATACCACATAAATGCGTAGGAGAACATTTAGAAATTTAATCTCAAACAATAACTCAAGCAATAAGTATGACTACATCATAGTTCAAATATAAGTACTTGTTTAATTACACAAAGTCTTAAGATAGTCTTGTAGCCTAAATGGCCATGTGAACATTGTAGGGAGGTTCATATAAGTTTTTTTTTTTCAAAAAGTAGACTATATGGACTACGGTTCAGGGGAGGACACCCTCGTCGGCCCCCTCCTCATGTTCTAGATTCTCCTTATAAGTTTCTTCGCCTGGAACGTTATCTAAAATGATACAGTTCAAAATACAATGAGTCGAATGAGTCAGTAAAGGATGATAATGAACTGAAATTTGTGACTTGAGCATAATCATGAATAACAGTATATCATGTGTGCCAAAAGTAAATGCAATTTATGCAGAGACTCTTGTACTTAGAATTTAGCTTAAAAATCTCTTCATCATTATTTGGGTACTTCTATCGCTCCATATTATTTGAAGTCAAGGTTGTACATTCCATATTATGTACATATATTACATATTATGTAACATACAGTACCTTATGCATATTATTTAACAAATAATACATTCTACATATTATTTAACATATAGTACATTATATATATTATGTAATATATAGTACCTTATAAATATTATTTAACATATAGTACCTTATACATTTTATTTAATATAAAATAAATTATACATATTATGCAACATAAAGTACCTTATGCATAATATTTAATATATAGTACCTTATACATATTATTTGACATATAGCACCTCATGCATATTATTTAATATATAAAACCTTATACATTTTATTTAATATATAAAACCTTATACATTTTATTTAATATATAGTACCTTGTGCATATTATTTAACATAAAGTATTTTATTGGCATTATGTAACATATATATAGTACCTTATACATATACATAATCTATAAATACCTTCTACATTACCTTATATATGTAATAGTACATTATACATATTATATAATATTACCTTATACATATTATATATGTAATATATAGTACCTTATGCATATTATTTAACATATAGTACCTTACACATATATGTTTAAAATATAGTACCTTGTCCATAGTTTTTAATATATAGTACCTTATGCATATTATTTAATATATAATACCATATACATATTATATAATAATACCTTATACATAATATATAATAGTACCTTATACATATTATTTAACATACAGTACCTTATACATATTATTTAACATATATTACTTTATGCATATTATTTAACATATAATACCTTATACATATTAATATATATTACCTTATACATTAACGTAAAATTGTACCCTCCCCTGTCATAGTTTTTAATATATAGTACTCTTATGCATATTATTTAATATTATTATCTTATGCATATTGTGCAATATATAGTACCTTATGCATAATATTTAATATATAGTACCTTATACATATTATTTAATATATAGTTCCTTATACATATTATTTAACATATAGTACCTTATATATATTAGGTACAAACATATGTGAGAGGTCAAAAAACCCCAAGAGGGGGGGGGGGGTTAATTTGGTTTTATAAAACTTTTCTCCCCTTTTCTTTTAAACCCAATATGCAAAGAATCCAATCTAAGGAGCAGGAGAATATATCTATAAAATCAATGACTATAATAGAGAATGAAGGGAAAAGACAAACAAGTGCAACAAATAATTATCAAAAATAAATGGAGATAAGGATAGAGAGATGACCCCGTGACTTTTAGGTGGTTCGGCCAACACTTGCCTACGTCCACCCAAGGCTATTGACTTCCTTGGGTTTCCTCCACTATTTATCAAATAACAAGTACACCTTAGCTTCACGGGTGCTAAATAACCTTTACAAAGTGTTTTCGAGCTTACACTTTAACTCACTCTCTCAAATCCTCACAACCCAGAGGATTTCTTCTACCCAACAAGTAGGACAAGTGTTTTCACAAACACTCACGTGTTTTTCAAAATGGGTACAAAGATAATCTTAGTAAAAGCTCTTTAAACTGAATAAAACAAGTATGAGGTACTGAGGTGTGCAGAGAGACAAGATTCACAAAGAAAACAACAGTATTTGCAGGTGGGAGTACGAGCTTTCTTGGATGGTGGAGCTTCTTTTCTCTTGAAAGCTTTTTTTCTCTCTAGAAATTAGGACAAGAGTTAATGGCGCACACTACTTCTTTTTCTCTCTCCATCTTCTTCTATTTAAAGCTTCTAGGGCACCAAGGATCTTCTTGTAAAGCTTGAGTGCCATTGGAGGTCATTTAAGACAATTTGAAGACTTTTGGATGATTTGGCGTCGCTCCAGGATTTCTGCAAAATAACACAATGTTTCGACACATGATTGTATGTGCTTACACATTAAACTTAGTCTGAAAGAAGAGTCTCGATTGTTAGTTCAATGTGTCGACACCTTGGTCCAATGTGTCGACACTTCCCATACTTAGCCAAAAAGTCGTTTTGAATGACCTGGAAAACAAACTCTCGGGAGTTAGTTCAATGTGTCGACACTTCCCATACTTAGTCAAAAAAAATCATTTTGAATGGCCTGGAAAGCAAACTCTCGGGAGTTAGTTCAATGTGTCGACACTTAGGTTCAATGTGTCGACACTTCCAACACTAAGTCATAAAAAATGTTCTTTAACAACTATCCCAATTCAATGATTCTCAAAACCATTTACAATAAATAAGATGATCATTTAACAAGAGCAATGAAGATCAAGTAGCTTAGAGAGAATTTTATAAAGAGAGAAACTTTGATACTTGACATAAATCCTTTTAAAAGAAAAGGATTGACAATGTAAAATCAAAAGTCCTTAAAAATTTCGAGACTTTGTTATCATCAAAATCAATTGAAGATTGTTTGCAAAAAACAACCTTGGGCTAACAATATGGTACCTTATCCTTATTATTTAACATATAGTGCCTTATCCATATTATTTAACATATAGTACCTTATGCATATTATTTAATATATAGTACCTTATACATATTACGTAACATATAATATCTTATGCATATTACGTAACATATAGTACCTTATCCATACTATCTAATATATAGTACCTTATGTGTCACGCCCCAAATGCTAGCTTAAATAGGGCTAATGACAGCCGCGAGCGTTTGCCATGAAGAACGCTTCAGCGCACTTAATTTAATCTTGCAACAGATTTTTTTTTTAACTTGTTATTAACAATTTTGAAAGTATAAGCCACTTTTATTTTTTGAAAATACTACTCAAAAATTTATTTTCTTATTACTGGCTGCCACGTAGATCCTCACACGTTCTTATGTAGCATACAACTATGTAAGTAGATATACGTTATGTAAAACGTATACCTATACCACATAACATGCGTAGGAGAACATTTAGAAATTTAATCTCAAACAATAACTCAAGCAATAAGTCATGACTACATCATAGTTCAAAATATAAGTTACTTAGTTTAATTCACACAAAGTCTTAAGATAGTCTTGTAGCCTAAATGGGCCATGTGAACATTGCTAGGGAGGTTCATATAAGTTTTTTTTTTTCAAAAAGTAGACTATATGGACTACGGTTCAGGGGAGGACACCCTCGTCAGCCCCCTCCTCATGTTCTAGATTCTCCTTATAAGTTTCTTCGCCTGGAACGTTATCTAAAATGATACAGTTCAAAATACAATGAGTCGAATGAGTCAGTAAAGGATGATTAATGAACTGAAATTTGTGCAACTTGAGCATGATCATGAATGACAGGTATACATGTAGTGCCAAAAGTAAATGCAATTTTATGCATGAGACTCTTGAACTTAGAATTTAGCTTAAAAATCTCTTCATCATTATTTGGGTAACTTCTATCGCTCCATTTACCCTTGAAGTCAGGGTTGTGCATTCCCTTTCGGCTTCCCTTTCCCTTGGGAACACATCATTTGGTGAGCTAGCCCTTGTTGTGGCCCCAGCCTGATGGCTAGACACAACCCTTAGAGGTCACACCTTCTCACATTCGTCCTTCAGTGTGGTTGCCATACCCATCCTTCTCGCATTTGTCCTTTGTGTGGATGCACCTTTCATACTTAGATACGGTACCGACCATCTTATTTAGCCCCATAACATACATAACATAGCATAAAATCTCACTTTCATTTGCATAAAATTTCCCTTTCTTCCTTTTGAGAAAATCAATGCAAATGCTCATGACGTGCTCGATGACAAATATTTATGCTATGTATCATTTTAGTTTTCAAAAAATATAATTTTTCCACTTACCTTTACCTACTCGAGCTTGTGGTGGTTCCTTGCCTACAAGTGAGCCATACTAAGGTCGTCACAAAATGATTTAGAATTTTACTTGATGCAACAAACGATTCATTTCAACCAAAACATGTTATACTAAATCATATATATTTCTTTACCAACCAGCAGTTGTTCTATAATATAAAACTCTATTTCACTATCACTAAACCTCTTAAAATTGGGTGCCAAAATGATCCTCACACTCGACGCTATAACATATTAAAACTTAGGTTAATTTGGAGCTCGTTTGCAGCTCAAAAGAAAATACAAGTTGCTGGGCAAAATCAAATTGAACGAAACAAGTTTTGAAATTTTCTTCTTTCATATACTTATATTTAAAGATAAAAAGTATAAAAATCGGATATGATTTACTATTTAAAAAATGCTTCACAACAGATAAAAATCTAGAGTAAATACTGTTGTTTCTAGCTTGACCTTTCTAACTTTGAAAATTTGTAACTTGTTTATCTTTACTCAAAATTTCAAAATTCAGTATCAAAATACTTTTACTTCCTAAATTTAAATTTCAAAACTAGAAATACAAAAATATGACCTGAAAAGACCTTTCAAATAAATTAAACAAAGTTTGAAAAATCTAGAACACACCACTGCATCTCCAGCTCAACCTTGATTTTCAAAAATTTCATAACTTATTCAGTACAAACACAAAATTTAACATGCTCCTATTTCATAAACTTAAAGTTCAAGATAAACCAATAACAATCAGATTTGAAATGGGTCCTTAAAAGACCTCTGAACTAAGAAAGAAATCTGGAATGTTTTATCTCGTGTCCAGTTTATACACCAAACTTCAAAACCACGTAACTCACTCGTTTTTCAACTAAAACACACGAACATTTGTCTCAAAAAGTCCCCTTTCATAAACTTAAAGTTCAAGCCATAACCGATTAAAATCATATTTGAAATGGCCCCTTAAATAATATTCGAAACCATCAAAGAGTTTGGGACGCACAAGGCTGGATGACAGCTTGACATCTAAACTTTAAAAATTCATAACTCACTCAATATATATCCGAATCACCTGAAATTTTTGTCAAAATCCTTGGTTTTGAAAGAGCTTTTCATATAAAATTGATTTGGTATCAAAAAAGTACAAGAATCAGCATAAAAATAGTCCCTAACTAGACTTTAGTCTGCAGAACTTAATTTTTTTGCAGAACAATTGGTTTCAAATCGATTTCTTGAATCTTTATATACTAAACACATGCAACGAATTATATCTAATAAAGCAAGTTTCTAAACATTTTGATATATCAAAACAACCAAATCTCTATAAAATCCCTTCCTCCTTCAGTTTCACAACCTATAACTATTTTACCTTGATTTCTTTCTTTTTTTTCTAATGTTCTTCACTTCTCCTTGACCCTGTGCACAAACCCAACTCTAGATCATTACATGCAACCGAAAAAACAAAGATTCTTAGTTATTCTCTCAAAACTTACTGAATCACCAAAGAAATCCATGAGTTCTTCTTCTTCGTTTCTTCTTTGTCTTCCTTCTTTCCTTCCTTCCACTCTTCTATCTCTCTCTCTCTCTCTAAGCTGTTGTATGTGCAAAATGAAAAATGAGAGAGGAATGGTCGATGATGGAGAAGAAAGAAGAGAATGGAGGGCAGTTGACTTAATTGCCCCAACCTTGTTTCTATCGCCTATGCCCATTGGGTCTCATGGACAACACATTTAAATCTTTTAATATTTTCTCTCTATTCTCTATGTATTTGAAATTCTACCCTTCATTCTCCTTAGTTAAACATTCACACCCTAATTTTAATGTAAGACCCATAAATTAAATTTAAGGCACTTGGATTTTTTGTAAATTTATAATTCAGCTATAAAATTTCAAAATAATGGGACTCTAATCTCTAAAAGAATTTGAAATACACCCTATCATACAAAACAAAGATTTAAAATCAACATGCTTGTTTCAAGACTAGCACACAATATAAATTTGGATATTAACAAAATAGACCAAAATAAATGTAAAATAAAATTTCACCTTGGACATGAAGTTTAAATTAAACCATACATTTCATTTTATATTATTATTATTTTTAAATAGTGTAACACTTAAAAGTGAACATGTAAAATCTTACTATCCAAACTACCATGGGAGGAAACTTAAACTAATCGATAATACTAGTAACATATAGTACCTTATACATATTATTTAACATAGAGTACCTTATGCATATTATTTAATATATAATACCTTATGCATATTATGTAATATATAGTATATTATACATTTTATTTAATATGTAGTACATTATACATATTATTTAATATATATATATATATATATATATATATATATATATATATATATATATATATTATAACATATAGTACCTTATACATATTATTTAACATATAGTACCTTATACATCTTATTTAATATGTAGTAATAATAATTTTCTGACTCTCATACATGTGTTATTTAACTTACATTTGTTTGGCATTACTTAGACATCATGAAGTACAAATAAAGTTTCTATACTTAATACTAACACTTAACACTCAACACTTAATACATATACTATATATCATACTTACGTAGATAAATATAGTGTGTTTATTATACTTATACATAAGTGAGTTCTAAAAATATTTCCATCCTACACATGGGCTATAATATGTCTATAGTTAATAAAATTATACTTATAATTTAATTACATATTATTTAAGTATTATTTAACTTATTCCAATAAACATTCGAACATCTAAATTACTATTTGAACTTCAAAAATTAATAAAACGATGCTCTTTCGTTTTCAATAAAATGTTCGAACGTAGTTCCAATAACTGTTAGAACATTAATCAAAACTAACGACGTCATTCAGATAGAAAATTAACCACTCAACCTTGTGAAAACGGGTTCGAAAGATAATTTAAGCGCGTTTTTTTGGCACCCATGTTTTGGTGAACCGTTCTAACGTAATCGTCAACATTCGAACGGACAACACGCACTCAAATACCACATAATCAACCATGAGACCTCATTTCACACACACTCTCAAAACACCACAAATTTGCCAAATTTTTCTTTTTATTTTTTTGCTGAAATCTTATATTTTTTGTCTTATTGTTGTAGGAAAAGACTCAGATGGAGCTTCTTTGTGTTTTGGAGTTAAGATTTATCAACTTAATCAGTGAATTTCTTAGTTTTTTAGGTATAGATTTTTGGTTGCTGTGGTTTGAATTTGTGGACGAAATTGATGTTTAAATACTTATAGTTAGTTAGTTTCATATTTGTTTACGGGTGTTGAATGCATATTTTTGAAGTAAAAAACATGTTTTTAGGATTTGTTTTAGAGTTTTTGGTTTGGTAAATTTCGTGGTTTTTACGCATCATTCGAATGCTGTAAAAGTGTTCGTTCGAATGAATGTACTAAAATTATTTGTTTATAGGGATGCAGTTACATTGGAATGAGCGTATTGTGGTAGTTAAAACGTTTTTTATTTTGTTAGCAAAATTAGAAGTTTTGCATTATGAACGACAAATCTAAATTTTCTAACAAATAAAAAGATCGTTAGGACAATTGTCGTACATAATGCAAAACTTCTTATTTTCCTAACAAATAAAAAGAACATTTTGAACGTGTTCAATAGATCGTAATACATACGTTTGGTGTAAACATGTTGATATAATCATTCACCAGCATCAGCCCTGTTCGGGGCCTTAGCTTTTCCT
The DNA here is from genome assembly GCA_003952965.2 of Morella rubra. Lineage (NCBI taxonomy): Eukaryota > Viridiplantae > Streptophyta > Magnoliopsida > Fagales > Myricaceae > Morella > Morella rubra. The sequence continues at coordinate 17,018,576 of CM025850.1, read as the reverse complement.
ATGTTGATATTGAATCACCTTCACTGAAAACAACATCGAGTAGATGTATAGATAAGTTATATATATTTTTCATTCAAGTGATTGTTTTTAATGATTATTTTTGGCAATTATTTAAGAGTTATATTGATTAAAATTTCTGATTTAAGAAAAGTTGGATGCATCCGACGGCCAAGATAGATTTTTTTTATTACGTATTGTATTTAATTGTTACGAATATTGTGATTAATTATTTAATTGTACATTATGTTAATAAATTTTTTTATTTAATATATATATTTTAATAATTTTCTAGCAATTTTTTATTTTTTTATATTAAAAAAAAGGTATGTTCTGACATTAGGTTTTGTGTTCGAGATACAACATGCCAACCGTACGTTTGAACCCTATTCGAACGTTTCTCATTTCTGTTCATAACATGTTCGAATAGCTACTTTTTTATTCCTCAATCGATATATCAAACGGATTTAGCGATATACGTTGGAGCGGCATAAAATGTTCGAACGTTTTTTTACCTTTAAGTCCGAAACCGTCCAAACGTTTATCGAGTGAAACGTTGTAACTCATTAAGAACGGTTATGAACGCTCCAGTTTATGGCATTGTGACAGTATCTGAAATATCGAACGTAAAATTGTGGTTGTTGTTTGAACATTAATTTGCCTTATCAAATGAATTTTATATTTTCCGTCAAAACCTGTTCGAACTTAAATCCTCAACTGTTCGTTCTAAAGTGTTCGAAAGATAATTTGATTTTGGGACGGAAGCTTTCCCATCCCGGAAAAGTACTTTTTGGGACAGAACACCAATTTCATCCCAAAAAATTTATGTAATGGACTTGTTGGGACAGTTGGAGCGATGGACAGATTCTGTCACAAAAACATTTTTGAGATGGAATTTGATTTTTTTGGGACTGAAAAATCCGTCTCATAAGCCAAAATTTCTTGTAGTGTAAGGCCCGACCCCCGGTGGTTGTTCTTAGTTGCAGAGAAAACGATGGTTATCATGAAGTTATTTAAGATATATTTTGCGTGCATCTTGAACATTTCGATAGAAGTTAGGACATTCTTATTTCTATCAAGAAAAAGTAAAAATAATTTCATTTCAACGTTCAAGGTTCAAGGTTTCGGAAATTAATGACCGGCCAATGCAAAGTTTCAGAGTCTGGTCAAGCTAGCTTCCGGCCCCATCGTTTATCAATGCAACTTCCGTGAAGAGCTACTAGGTACCCTGATGATAATTGCCCCTCAAGAAATTTCAAGAGGGATGTGAACTAAGCCCCGCTGTCCAGGCCGGGAAGTGCATCCTTGGACCCCCAACTGAAGGAGGCTAATTTTTTCAACAATATTACCCACGTCTATTTGCGCAAAATTATTGTATTTAAATTAAAATTTATGGGCCATCAAAAAACAAGCCCAAAGGTAACTCGAAAAACGCAAGAATTTAATTAATTAGTGCCAAATTGATCTAACTGAACAATTAGGAATATTTTAACTATTAAAGAGACTATCCGGCAATCAAAATACACATAAGCTCTTAAGTCTTGAAAAAAAAAAAGGCAAAAAAAGCAAACAGAATAAGCAATTACATCTCTTGAGAATTATTCTGGGTGCCAAAAAAGCTAAAAAAAGAAATCAAGTAGGATCACAATTAACTATAAATATTGTTGTATCCTCCCATGTGTATACGATCAATAAAAGGGAGTTATATTCAGCCATCTATCGTGCGTTTGGGTCTTCAGAAGCTCTATTTACCATGGTCGTAAATATTGTTGAAGCCTTTGAGAAAGTACAGAATTAGTGATTTACCAAAGATTAAAAGTATGCTAATACGAAGTAAGGCTGACAAAAATAAGGTTGTGTGAGTTTACATTAGTTTGGGGGCATATATGATTTTCCTTCCCTTTTTTCACGTAGCGCGTTCTTAGTCATTCTCATGACGCGGCTTTAATATATTTAGTAAGATGTACAAAGAATATAAGGAGGACGACTACTTAATTTGTTTCAAGTGGGTGACCTCAATTGCCGAAATTTTAACTATATGGGGACTAATTTTTCATAATTCAAAATTACAAGAACGTCCTACAGCGCAATTCAGTACTCTTTTTCTTTTTCTTGACCTTATAAGGCTTGTATAAACTCATGGGCTAAATCCTTAATCTCTCTCCTTATATGGGTGGGAAAATAAATCATCTTGGATATCATTTTGGCCAGCCATGAAAATCACAAGCAAATCTATTATCACAAAAGCATTTCAATACCATAATCCAAAGCTTGGATCGAATTACAATACCTTACATATATCCATATATATAATATTTGGAACGAAAAAAACCAAAGACGGATGTAACCTTTTCAGGGCTGCTGTTTCTGTCTTCACACTCGACTTCACAGTACTCCTCTTCGATGGTATACTTTTCCAAGATAACATCGAGGGAAGGCCCGAAAACAAATATTATCAATGTGCCTGTAATGCCCTCCACCTCTTCCAAAACACTAAAGGTCCAACCACAATTCCAAAGCCAAAAATATATCCCAATTCAACACTTAATTAGTAGTTCTAGTTAGCCACGACTCGAGAATTCGAATGATCAGTTCCCTTAAATGTTGGAGATGACGAAGGTGACTCTTCATCTCCGCATTTCCTTTTCAAAAGGAGGCCGCATAATCCTTTATTACCTTTATAGGAAGTTTCTAAAAATGTAGTGAATTGCTTGGTTAATGGAAGATGCCCTATCAATTCATTGAAGGAGAGGTTTAGAACTAATAGAAAAATAAGACCATCTGCAAGTTCTAAAAGAATTTGTCCTGTGAGCATATTGCTTGATAGGTCAAGTGATTCCAGATATGTCAATTTTCTAAGAGATAATAGAATTTCACCTGTGATATAAGGTAAATTTTTTTCAAATAGAACCACTACAAAAAAAAACAGCGGCGGTCTCTCTATAGCGGGTTTTACTTTAAACGCGACTAAAACACCCCTATAGCGGCGGTCACTGTAGCAGTGGTCTCTGACCGCCGCTATATACCTCATGTAGCCCGGCGGTTTTGTCAAAACCGCGGCTATAAGGCCAATCTCTAGCGGCGGTCAGAGACCGCCGCTAGAGATTGTATACCTACAGCGGCGGTCATACTGACCACCGCTGAATCTTGTACCTTTAGCAGCGTTTTGAAAAAAAGCTGCTATAGGTATAGTTGGAAAAAAATTAAAAAAAAATCCAAAATTATATATGTTATTTAATGTTAATAATTATTTTATAGACTATTTTATTCCTTTTAATACATAATTTTATTTTGTCACGTGTTTGAAAAAATTTTTAGGAGACCTACTTAATAAAATATGGAATTAAAAGGAGTTTTATGAAAATTGAAGTTGTTATATGATTAGAAATAATGTTATGAAAGTTATATCTATGATTGTTATGGTAATTGTATTTTTATTGACTAAATCTAAGTAGTTTAGACATCTATTATCATATGCTTATAATGAGCATATTGATGCAGGATGCAGGGGAGCCGAGTCGGACGACGCTGAGCTGTCAGATTACACATTGATGGCGCTGAATTACCTTGAGCGGGTAGATCAGCGCAAGGATGGCAAGAAATCGTAATCTAACCTAATTGGGGTAGTTTTCGTGCACGTGTCGGTTTTTTGGTCATAACTTTGGCTACGAGTATCCGATTCGCACCCATGACCCCAATTCGGAAGCTATGCTTCGGTGCGCCTCATTTCGAGCCCTAAATCCGCTGTTTTCCCTCTCAAAAACCTATTTTTAGTTATGATTTTCTTTCCTTTACCGTTTAGGAATTATTTCTGAACCCGATTTGGGCCAGTTTTTGGCAGTCTATTTATTTTGGTAAAATCCCATTAGGGATGGGATTTTAGTTATTTTAGCCCGGCTTGTGGGTTATTTTTTTTGGAACATGCATGATTTAATTATGACATATTATTTAATTTCAAACAAAAATATATTGTGAGATTAATTAGCTTATGCAATTAAAGTACATAACTTAATATTTGCTCATAGTTATTATGGTAATTGAATATTTTATTGATTATAATTAACAATTATATTTCAATAATTTGTAATATAAGACTAATTACCTAAAACACTATAGTTGTTGATTACCTAAAACGCTGCCGTTCGCCCCACCTCCCCCTCCCCCTTTCTTAAAAACTCCCCCTGCGCCCTAAAACGCCAAAATTCACCCTCCTCGCGCGCGCCCTAAAACGTGAAATTCAACCCCCCCCCCCGCACAACCCTCACCCCCTGGTCCCCCAAGCTCCCTCTCCTTGCCGTCAATCACCACCCACCAGGCCACCCTCTGGCCTTCTCTCTCTCTCTCTCCCCTTCTCTTTGGCATTATCTTGTTCTTTTCGCAATTTCCCTGTTTAAGGTTTTTTTTTTTGACAGATCTCTTTTGATTTCAGTTGGGTTTCATTGATTTTGCAGGTAAGCTTCTTCGATTTCAGTTGGGTTTCTCCGTCGCTGCCCTCTCCGTCGCTGCCCTCTTCGATTTCAGTCTCAAGGCAGAGACCTATCTGACTCCAACGTTTTCAATGGCCACAAAGAAGAAACAGTGCTTCCGGTTCTGATAGTGGGTGCTGGACCAGTGGGTCTCGTTCTCGCTATACTTCTGACCAAACTAGGTATTAGTTCTTTGACCCTTATGTTTAATTTTTGGCAGTGTTTGGCTGCACAGAAAGTTTGGGAAGTGAAAATTAAAATTGACATGTATCATGCCAATAGCAGATATTGTAATTTCTATCACACGACTTATTTTATATGGCAATTACTAAGCACTTGTTTGTGTTGGATGGTTTTATGAAGGATTGAGTGCTCATATATCTCCTGAATTACCCATATGAGGATTATTATGTTTTGTGAACAAGTATTATCTTTTTTATGAAGCTTATAAACTTGTATATCTAGTATAAAGTGAATTGGGTACCTGTCTCTAGAGGAATATACTAGGAATAAGGTTTGAGAAGATTTGGAAGATTTGACAAAGAAATAGATATTGGTGTTCCGGATGAAGTTGGATGTCTTGAGGTTCTTCGTTTTCACACAAAGAACATGAAGCTAGCTGAAGATGTTGATTTAGAAAGAATTGCCAAGGACACACATGGTTATGTTGGTGCTGATCTGGCTGCTCTGTGTACTGAGGCTGCACTTCAGTGTATCAGAGAGAAGATGGATGTGATTGAATTGGAAGATGAGACAATAGATGCAGAGATTCTTAATTCAATGGCAGTTACAAATGAGCACTTCCAGACTGCTCTTGGAACTATCAATCCATCTGCCCTACGTGAAACTGTTGTTGAAGTGCCCAATTGCAGTTGGGATGATATTGGAGGTCTCGAGAATGTTAAGAGGGAAATTTGAGAAGTTTGGAATGTCACCATCAAAGGGTGTTCTTTTCTATGGACCTCCTGGATGTGGGAAAACTCTTCTGGCCAAGGCTATTGCTAATGAATGTCAGGCAAACTTTATCAGTGTCAAGGCTACCCAGTTGCAATGTTGCACCAGAAAAATATAAGAGGAGGAATGGTTTGGGCATGTCAGCTAGGTGGGGAGGTAAAGTATATGTGGGATAGGTTACGACTGTTTTGACATTGCTTAGATTTCCCAATGAAAATGTTATTGTGATAGCTGATGAAAGTAATTCCATCTTTTATGTTGTAGGCTTTGATATTACAATTAGCCATTGCCTGAGAACATGAGTCCTACATGTTGTAAAAATTTTGAGGTATTGCTATTGATTGGGCTGTTCCAAAGAAAGTATATAACAGTGATGCTAATGCAGTTCTTGTTTAAGTACAGTTTTTGGCTTTTTGTTCTATTCTCTAGATGAAGAGGGTATTTGCAAGATGGCTTTTGAGCTGATTTTTGCTTTTGACGAAGTCATCTCTCTTGGGCACAAAGAAAATGTGACTGTTGCACAGGTGAAGCAACACTGTGAGATGGAAAGTCATGAAGAGAAGTTGCATAAGTTGGTACTGCAGAGCATGATCAATGAAACCAAGGATCATATGAAGCGCAAAGCTAGCGAGATTGAAAAAAGCAAGGTTTTAAGAACATGTCCAATAGAGATTCTTTTAAAGCTTGTAATTACATCTTATTACAGTTTATTCCTAATTTGTAAAGATTCTTTGTTTGTTGTAAAATATTATTAATCAATAATAATGAAGTATATTTTGTTTTATTATCCTTGGTCTTTAAATTTTTACATCCAATGAATTATGATTATTAAAATAAATTTGTATTATCGATTAAAAAAGCATGTATAGAAAAATATAGAAAAAATTAGTGGTGATTTGGAAATGTTGGCAAAAAAAAAAAAAGAGCTGCCACCTGACCGCCGCTATAGACATATAGCGGCGGTCATATTAGTTCTGTAGAAACGGTTTGTGACTGCCGCTACAGACCTTTAGTGTCAAAACAGCACAATTGCACTTGGGTATATAGTGGCGATTTCGACCGCCGTTAGGTGACACTGCTATAGACTCGAGGTCTTCACCAGCGGTCACCCGAACCGCCACGATAGACCTATACCGATGGGTATATGGCGGCGGTCGAGACCGCGCTAAAAAATCGCTGCTATAGTTATAGCAGCGATTTTTTCCGACTACTATAGGTCGGTTTTTTTGTAGTGAACCCTTGGATAGGGACACTTTCTTGAGTTAATTCTTCCGTCTACCATACTTATGGAAATACTGAGGTGGCTAAAGGTGATAATAAAAAATTAATATTAATTAAAATAAATATAAAAATTTTAATTAAATGAGAAAAATTCACAAAAAAATAATGAAAAATAGAAACAAAATTCTACAAAATGGTATGATGCTCCGTCCTTTGAAAACATAAAATTTATAACAATATAAAATAAATAACTGAAAAATACAAAAAAAGAGACAAAAAATTGAAATAATATGTTAAAATGAAAATCAAATGGAAAAATACAGAAAAATCCAAGAACAGTAATGAACCTTAAATTCTTGAAAAAAAAATATGAAACCTCAGAAATTTAAATTAATAACTAAAAAATACAAAAGGAAGAGAAAAAAAAAATGAAACATAAAACCTAAGAATATTAGAAAAAAGAACAAAAGAGACTTAAAAAATGGAAAAAAAAAACATTCACAGAAGGCTCAAATTTAAAATCCTAACCCCAAAATTAAAAATAATTACTAAAGAATTGACTTAACATATCCATAAATAAGATAAATACAGAAAAAGAGAAAGAGAGAAAGAGAGAAACAATATATATATATATATAAAATATAGTAAAAGTTTACACAAAGGGAGATAAAAATTAGAATATACTCTGAAAAATCCCTCCGCTTGGGATCCAACGTTGTGGAGGAGTTGAGGTACATGGTAGGGTTCACTCATCCACCTTGCAAGAGATGGGCCGGTCGCGATACACCCAGCATCACGACCCTCCTCCTAGAAGAATTTAGCATTGGTGCTTTAATGTTAGTATTTAGTTTTTTTAATTACTTGTATTTAGACAATTAATGATATTTTATTATATTAATTTTTACTTCTTTTTTGTAAATATTCTGATTTTTATATTTTATATTAATACTTATTTTGTTTTTTAGTCTTTTCTCTATTTATTTATTTTCTTAAGGATTGTATTTCAATTTGTTGTCTCTTTCTTTTATATTTTTTAGTTATTCAGTTAAATTTATGCGGTTTAATATTTGTTCCTTCTCTATTTTTCTCATTTGATTTTTGTTTTTACAATTTATTTCACCTTTTTTCTCTTTGTTTTGTACTTTCCAGATATTTATTTAATATTTTTATATTTCTTTCAAGGGGCTGTAACTATTTGTAGAATTTTTTTTTTCACTTTTATGTTTGTTTTTCTCATTGAATTAATATTTTAATAATTTATATTAATTTTTTAATGTTACTCTTTAGCTCTGTCAACAATTTTGTTCCTAAGATAGACTGAAGGACTAACTTGGAAAAGAGTTTCTATCCCGAGATCTTGTTAATAAGGTAGAAAGTCTAACTTGGGAAATGGTTTCTACCCGAGATATCTCCATGGTAAAGAGTTTACCTTAAGGAATAAACTTAAAAAAAGTGTAAACTATAAGAACTAATGGAATAATTTTGCCTTCAATTTAATTACATGCATGTTAAAGTGAAAATGTAATGTCTTATTAATTAGGACCCAGTCTGTGCATGCTCTGCGCATGTTTTCCAAAATTTGCTACTCCCGGTTCCTAAAGATACAACATAAATAAAACAAGTATACTTGAATAATGCCTCTCATATATCGCTCCTTTTATCTCCAAGAAATAAGATAATTCAAAACTTAAATTAACAATTTTTAAAATTATTATCCCGATGATAATTATGAAACTCAAATATTAGATGGGAATCGAAACTAATGACTTGATCAATACCACTTTTAATTGTACTCCTTCTTTAGCGGCAAATTAAACAGTTAAGATCTGTTGGTATTAGATTCAGTCCCTGAACTCAGCTCTCCATCTTCTGCCACTGTACAGCAACATGTCAGCTCCTCCAGCTCACACGTCCCAGCTTGTCACTCAAGCTCATCACCATCCTCTCTACAAACAGCAGCACTCGGCTCTTACCCAGCTCAACAGAAGGGCGTTGGACATTCGAATATTTTTCTGTTAAGTAGTTATACAATCATTGACGTTTCTTTATATTTCTTTTGCTGTATAGAATTAGTTATTCTGTTTTTCTCGAGTCTTCCCATACGCGTAAGCTTCTATAAAAGGGAATACTCTCCGCTCTCACTCTCTCGTTTATTTTCATCTCTTACAGTTGGGTCGACCCTTTATAGCTGTTAAAATCATCCGCCTATTTTCCAAATTCCCAAATGAAAAATATTCTCGCCCGGGAGATTTCTTCATATTGTCTTTTTCTCTTCTAACTCGCCCGTGCTCTTTTCCCCCTTACGAACCCTAATCCTCCTTCCCGCACTCTGCTAATCCATATTATCCATTCATCATGTCTATCGTTTTTGCCCACGAACTCGTATACCCCCGCGACCAATGCTACAACGTGTATCTCGACTCCGATCATATCCGGGCCCTCCCCACCGACAGTCCTTCCATGGTCGACCTTTGGGTCAATTATATACTCTCTATCCATCGCCGCCGCCTCGATGGTCGAGGCCGACTCATTGTTAGCCTCGACGTCGAGTGGCGCCCACCCTTCCTCAGCGGCGCGAGGAACCCCATTGCTACTCTACAACTGTGCGTGGGCGGCGACTGCCTGATCTTTCAAATCATTCACGCTGCCTCTGTCCCCGGCTCTCTGTTCACTTTTCTTGCAAACAGCGAGTTCACCTTTATGGGCGTCGGGATAAGGAGGGACGCTGAGATGCTATTAGAAGATTATGGGTTGCAAGTAGCCAATGTGGTTGATCTTGCTGTTCTGGCGGAGGAGAAGTTGGGGATAAGGGCGCTGAGGAATGCTGGGTTGAAGCGATTGGCTTCGGAGGTGCTTGGAAGGTACATTGAGAAGCCGTTAAGCATTACGACGAGTAGGTGGGACAATCGAGAGCTTACTCCTGCTCAGGTGCAATATGCTACTATGGATGCGTTCCTATCTTACGAGATAGGGAGGACTTTGAATGCAATGGGTTAAGGTTACTGTGAGATATATTTTGCGATGTGGGTTTTGAGAAAGATTGCGGTGGTTATATGGATTTCTATTTCTGTCTTTTTCGTCTGGCTTTTATTCCTGTATATGGAGTAAGTGTGTTTTGGAGCATGGTACACTATACGTGCCACTGCCTATCAGAAATTGAAATCTTTCTCCACATAATGCCAAATCATATGTAGATCAGGGACCGTTCAATAAATGATTGTTCTGTACAAAGTCTGATACCTATGCACCAAGTAGATAATTATAATAAGAAGCTGATGAGTAGACATCATGACAAGCATGAGCCTAGTGGCGTTAGAAATATGCCCGTGGAGATTTGAAAGCCTGATATTACTCCGTCGAAACTTATGGCAGGCTAATTACTTTGGTGGGTAACAACAAATTCTGAAACCCAAACAACACCTCGAGGGGTACTGAATAGATTTTTTATTTTTTTATTATTATTTAGGCAAATAGAGGAAAGGAGAATAAATTACTCAATAAGAGGGCAGGAAAAAGCAAACTTTTAAATAGGTGAATTCTATTACAATTAAAAATTCTTTAATGTTAATCTTAAAACAATTCTACTACAATTAAAAATTCTATAATAATCTTAAAATAAGTTCTAAAATTGTTCAATCTAGATATAAATAAACACAAACTTAATCAACAAAATAAGTAAATGAAGATGAACTCAAATATCATCACACAATCATCTAAGGTTTGTCGATAAGGTGGAAAACTTTTGAAGTAACCCTTAAAAGAAAAATCGCTTCGGCCTATCAACGGCACAATGATACAATAATCTAAGAAATCTTATTAGACCCACTTCATGCGGCAAGCACCTCAGATTTTTGGGGTTCTTTTTATGTACTCTTAACCAACAACCTTGTTCTTCAATGCGGGAACATCGACATCCGAAGTACTTCTAAACTATGAAGAATTCACAACAGAAGATGGGTTTAAATGGCAATTGGGTGAGAGAAAAACTAGTCGATTTAGGTCCAAATCACAAAGGAGTTTTTTTCTCTCAAGTTGGGGCCCTAAGAAACTCAAGAACGATCTCCTTAGGGTTAAGAGACAGCCCCACAAACTATTTAAAGGTTACCTTAAATTCAAAGACAAATGGGATTCTAAAAGCTGGGGTTTTTTTAAAATCATCGGTTCTCGCGCGAGCCATGGTCAAACGGGAGTAAGGTGAGCATTTTTGTGGAGGCTTCGCTCGAGCTATGCAATGAGCAACAGACGAGCGTGAACACTCTATAACTCATCTAAAAGCTTCGCTCGATCAAGCCAAGAGGCGAGCAGCAAAGGAATGAAAACAATTTGTAACTCATCCACATCCTCCGCTCGAGCTAGACATCGAGGGGTCACTACAAAAATAAACTGTCTTTAGCGATGGTCGCTAAAAATGCCGCTAAAAGAAACTCTGTAGTGGCGTTTGTGTAAAAAAAGGTCGGTCTAGGTTATCTACAATGGCACCTTTTTACAAACGCCGCCAAACTTTTAGTGGTGCTTTTTGAAAAATGCTACCAAAAGGTTGACTTCTAGCAGCGTTTTTCAAAAAATGCCATTACAAATAGCATTGTGGTAACGTTTTGTGAAAAAGGCTGCCACAAGTTTGATCTTTAGTAGCGTTAAAAATGCCGCAAAAAGCTGAACTTTCGGTGGCCTTTTTGGCAAAACACCACCAAAACTTATGCCTGTAGCAGCACTTTGGAAAAAAACGTTGCTACAGGTGTGTGAGTTTTAGCAGTGGTTTTTGAGAAAATGTTGCTAAAACCCAACAAAAAAGGCTGCTATAGCAGCCTTTTTTTTACCAAACATCGCTATAGATGATTACATGATTATTTATTATTTTTAAGTTATTTAATGTTAATAATTATTTTATATATTATTATAGTCCTTTTAATATATTATTTTATTTTGTCATGTATTTGAAAAATTTTATTTCTAAAGGATCTACTTAATAAAATATGAAATTAGAGGGAGTATTATAAAATTGAAGTTGTTATATGATATAACTTGGTGACTATGTTTGTTGTATAATGTGTTATATATTATTATATCACCATACATTTTTGGATATTATATAGTAAGGATGTATTCCATGTTTAATACATTGTAGCATAGTATTTGATATATAAGAACTGATGGGGTAGAATTTTTCAGCCTACTTGGTAGGCCCAGCCCAGGTAAGGCCCAGTACGCTTTAATAAGGCGCGGCTGTAAAAAGCCTAAAAGTAGGTCCCTGGACAGATTCCAAAAAATCTCCTCGTCTGCAGTGCCACACCCCATTGGCCAAAAGTCACATAACCTTGCAAAGAAACCTACTCCACTTACAGCCAATCAGCTCATTCCATGTGGAAAAGGGAAAAAAGCTATTTTCTATCAAGGAGGGCTCCTTGGCTGGCAAAAGCAACAGAGGTAAGGAACAAGACAATACGCATCTCTTTCTTCTCATTTATCTCATGATTTTCACAGAGATCTAACTTGAGCATCGAAGGCTGACCCACAGGGTAGTCCAACTTACTTTTTCCTCAGTTTTGATAGGTTCTCCACCATTCTTCATGTTGAGTCTCTGGCTTAGTTCCCTCGGGCTCCCTGCTCAGTGGATTTTTGTGGTGGTCGGTTAAAAATGACTTCATCAGTAGGCGCTATCTGTGGGAAACGACAAAAAATGGCTACTCGAGCATCCCTGGGCATGCCTCTCATCTCGTCTTATTTTTCTCCACATCTAGACAGCCTGTATAGAGCAAGGTGGAAAAATGGGTGATTTTCCAAAACCCAACAAGTTCGTAGGGGCGACGGTGAGATCTGGGCGACAAGGTTGAAAATCTTGCTCGAAAGTCATCTTTTTTGACACCTGGGCTCCATCAGCTATAGCTCTTATAACAAATCTATCCCTTTTTTGGGATCCACCGACACACTCTCTCTCTCTTTTATTGGAGCTCACAATAGAGTGTAGCTCAACGAACACCACCACTACAACCGGCATCAACCACAGTGTCAGATCTGGCTCTATAAATTGATTCCAGAAAATTTGAGTATTCCCAATCCAGTTAAGTGGAAACTTGGGAAGCAAATTTCTTTTGTAGAGATCTCTAAGAAAGGTCACTGCACCTAGAGTCTGCACCGTCTTAAGTTAGTAATGGAGTCCTTGAAAAAAATTGAGAAATGGGTCTTCACACTTGGAGTTCCTGATGAGTGCGAGTCTTTCTCATAAATGCGAGGAGCACCATACAACCGATGACCAATGGGTACGAGCAATTGATTTGTTAAGTAACCGGATGTAAATGGGGTAGAATGGGAAAAGAACTGTTTGGGAGATGGGAAAATCACAGGATATTGTATTAGCTCTATTTGAGAGAGAGCAAACTCTCCTTACAACTTTTCTGTCATGCTTTTCGATACATTATCACAGGATGCTTCCCGACTATATACTAAGATGGGCTGAGCCCTTACAAAATAGAAAAACAGCAAGACCCAATCAAATGGGCTATTGAAGGAAATCAGTAAATAAACAACTAACAGAGCTACGAAGCTTAACGTAGCCCACCCAACGAACTGACCCCTTAGCCCAGCCAAAGTCCAATCAATTTCCAGCCCACACACAACCCACACGACAACACCTAAGTCATCAAAATAAACGAAGACAACCTAAGTTGAAAGTCCCCCGAAGCTTTCACATTCTTCATGCCTTCCTCTAGTCAAGACTCCACCTTTGTCCATTTGATCATGGCCTCAATTTTACTTGGATCCGCTTTAACCCCATCAGTTGAGATTAAATATCACTCCCCAAACCTCCAAGGCTAGAGGGTGACTTACTAACCATAAACAAATAGACTTTTGACTTAAAAACATAACTAAAAAAATGCGGAATAAACTTTATTTAAAAAACTTCAATAAATCTCTCTTATAAAACTTAAAAACTCTTTCAAAACTCAAGACAAAAATATGCAAGATCATTATGCTAGTGTGTATCCCATGAGCTACACTGTAATAGTAAGAGACAAAATATTTAAAATTTTTCTAAATTGTTGAAAGTTGTTTTTGACAATTTCAATAAAAAAATTTATCAATATAACATAATACTATAGAATCCATATAACATAATACTATAAAAAATAGTTTTACCTATATAAGAAAATCAAAACAGTTTTATCCACATAATACTATAGAAAATTATTTTTATCTGTATAGGAAAATCCCTTTGGCAATAACTGTGGGTCACGTTTACCCCGTGAGGTTGTGCAGTTGCTACCTAGTTTGGGGATCAACCAAACTAAGCTAATACTATGGGTAGAATTCTTCCTTTTACTAAGGTTTTGGCCATGTCCAAGTGTGCACTCGGTAAGAATCTACAAAATAAACCACTTCGTTTCCAGAATGGGTGCACTCAATAGGTTGCAATTGGTACTAATGCACTGTCTCTGTAACTCTGGGCCTCAAGGTTTGAAAATACAAAATATATCATAAAATAAACATCACTTTGAACTTTGCATCTTTCTCTTCTTTTCATGAAATATCATGCACAAATCTTGAATAACAATAAATATCAAAAAGCTTTGATTTAAACATTGAAAACATCATGAAATATCATGCACAAATCTTGAATAACAATAAATATCAAAAAGCTTTGATATAAACATTAAAAAAAATCATGAAATATCATTGGGCATAAAAATAGGCTCATGTTTACACATTTCATGCTATAATCTTTGAAAATTTTATATAAAGTAATGCACATAAAACTCCGAGGTTTTCAATAAAAACATGCAATTTTCAAATATTACCTCAGTTCTTTTAGAAAATCTAGCATAATAACCCCGCTTACCTGGATCCTCAAGCAAAAATGCCTGACATAACAGCTATCAATACAAGATTTAACACATTATAATATGCCCAAACGGGAACACAATTGAAACTCTAAATCTGGACGACGAGTAATCCGAAATTCACTAGTCAGATTCTAAAATATAACTTACCTATCTCGGGTTTCCCTAAAATCTCCAAATTAAAATATGTTCTTCCCTTAAGATGTTAACTATACACTTGTAAAATGTAATATCCAGATTCGATGTATAACTCAGCCAATAAAATCGACATTCACCTCTGTTTAGGGAGTCAAAAATACCCTGAATAATTCGTTACTCATCAGTTTCAAAATTCATAAAGATCTATCCCAATATCCAAACATCCGAAAATATATATCACAGACTCATCTATGTGTTATAAAGATACCTATAAAATTTCATGTTGAAATTCGAAGCCTAGCTATGTCATTTGGTTTAAAACTCCAATCTGTATCACATGATCTTTCTTAGCAATTTCGATTTCTCTAAGCCTAACTTCCGAATTTTCAAAACCATACCAATACATCTCCAAAAATTACCAAACTTTAACCCAAATTCGCCTGCAAATTTCTAGCACGAAATATCCAAAAAGTATAATTTTTAGACTACTAGGGTAGGCTATATAAAAATAATTCGATCTCCTACTCAGATAAAAAACCTGAATTTTCCTGAACAAATCTTGAACCCAAATTCAATTACTCCAAGAAACCCATTAAAACTATTTCGAAAATCTTGAAATAATTAGGGCTAGATCTAGACACCCTATGATTTGATCTCTCGCAAAAAGAATACAAATAAAATGTCAAGAAATTCGAAATACCTGAATTTGCTTCAAGAAAATTCGTCTAGATTGTTGAAAGCAAGAAAACCCTTCTTTTTCCTTCTTGTTGGTGTAAAAGTGTGGTGCGTAAAAATTAAAACCAATATGTAAATATATATATATATACTCACACTAGTAATAGACTCTCTTTAAAACTCTAAAACTTTTAAATTAAAAAAAATTGTAAAATCTTTAAAATTTTAAAAAGTTTTGACTAGGTCAAAAATAAAAATTCAACTATTTTAAATGATTAAAAATTTCAAATTTAAAATTTCAAAATTTAAAAATAAATTTCAAATATTAAATAACAAATTTAAATAATTTTAAAAATAGATCTTGGGTGTTACATTAAATGTCCTAAGTAATCAATTTTAATGTACCCGAACTTACACTAGGATAGCTTGGCCAATAACTGATGCCTTTGAAATGTCTCCATTACCACTCTTAAGTGCTGAACATGTTCCTCCAATCCCTTGTTGTACACTAGGATATCATAAAAAAAACCAAGACAAACTTCCTCAAACAACCCTTGAAAATATCATTCATCAGTCCCTAAAAAGTTGAGGGAGCATTGGTGAGCCCAAAAGGCATAACCAAAAACTCATAGTGGCCTTCAGTGTTCGAAAGGCTATTTTGTGGATATCTTCCGACTTAACCCAGATTTGATGATAACCCGATCTCAAATCAAGTTTAGAAAAAATCCTAACATACAACTCATCCAACAACTCATCCACAATAGGAATTGAAAATTTATCTTTTACCGTCTCCTTGTTAAGGGCCTGGTAATCAATACACATTCTCCAACTTCCATTGGCTTTCTACACCTATAAAACGGGGGAGGAGAAGGGTGATTGGCTATGTCTCATAGCCCCTAGCTCCAATAACTCCCGAACAATTTTCTCAATCTCTCCTTTTTTATAATAAGTGTAATGATAGGGTCTAACACACACGGGTACAACCCCATTCTTCAGGGTAATATGATGATCTTGACTTCTAGGGGGTGGTAACCCCTTAGACTCTCCAAACACTGCCTGAAACTCCTTTAGTAGTTTAGAGATTGGAGTTGGTTCCTTAGGTCTCTCAAGCTCTTTGGTTGAATGCAGTAACTGGACCACTAACCCTTTTGGTTCCACCTCCGAAGAAATGTGGAATCCCTTCGCATCTTCCACGATCCACTCCTTAGGGTGTAACCCCCGTAATTGCACATCCTTTCCCTCACTCACAAATGCCATAGTCAGTTGACAAAAGCCCCATAAAATGGGTCCCAAATCCTTCAGCCAATACACTCCCAAAAAAATATCACAACCCCCCAGTGTTAAGGCATAAAAATCTGTTGTGAATGTGTGTCCCTGCACTCTTAACGCCACTTGATCACATCTCCCCTCACAAAGGATCAACTCCCCATTTGCAATCTTAAGCTTGATAGTCTTAGTAGGCTGCAAGGTCAGGCCAGCCTTTGGTACTATGGCTGGATCTAAAAAATTATGGGTGTTGTCCGTATCTTCTAAAATCACCACTTCCTTACTACCAATCCTTCTCACTATCTTCATGGTTTTTGGGTTAGAAGCCCCTGCAATTGCATGGATTGAAATTTTTGGACTATCCTCTTGTTTCTCCTCAAGTGAAGGTTGCCCACAGATTTCATTTAGCTCTTATCCTTCCTCCTCTGACAGCCATTCTTCCTCCTCTAGCAAAAACACCTTCTTACCCGTGCATTGGTGTCTAGAATGCCACTTCTCATCACAATTATAACACAACCCCTTGTCTCTTCGTTCTTTCATCTGTGCGTGGTTAAGTCTTTGCATGGGCAGTTTGGGTTTGGAATATTGTTTGGTATCAGCTGGTTTTGTAGAAGCCACCCAAGGTGGGTTGTTGGTTCAGTTTGTGTTTGGGAAGGGTTTGGGTTCAATATATCTGGTTCTTAGGCTTCTTCTCACAATAATAATGCTCTCCTCTTAGATTTTAGCCAATCCAAATGCTATATTCAGGGTGCTAGGTGCAAGTAACTTGACTTGAAATCTAATTCCATCCTTCAATCCACTAATAAAACAATTCAATTTGTTTTTCTCATTCATACCTTTAACCCTATTAGAAATAGCTTCAAATTGGGTTTTGTATTCTAGCACTGTACCTGTTTGTCTCAACCTATGCATAGCCTTCATTGGGTCATCATACGTTAAAGGCTCAAATCTAGCGAGCAAAGCTTTAGTAAAACTTTCCCAACTAGTAAAAACCCCAGCCTCTTTCGAATCTTGAAACCACACTAAGGCATCCCCTTCCATATGAAAAAAGGCTAAAAATAATCTCTAACCATTGGGTGTTTTGTAGTAGTTGTAGAATTGTGTTTCCTTGTAGATCCAAGCCGCTGGATAGTCACCATCAAACCGAGGAAATACTTTTCAAGCTATCTGTAATGCTCATCAACTGTTGGGTCATATTCTCAAGCAACTATTGATGGAGTTTTGTTGTTGTTGTAAGCTGCCCAGTCCCTTCTCAATGGTAACTAGGAGTGTATTTTTAGCCATGATGGATCTGCTCTGATACCAAATGTTAAGTAACCGGATGTAAATGGGGTAGAATGGGAAAAGAACTGTTTGGGAGATAGGAAAATCACATGATATTGTATTAGCTCTATTTGAGAGAGAGCAAACTCTCCTTACAACTTTTCTGTTATGCTTTTCGATACATGATCATAGGATGCTTCCCGCTATATACTAAGATGGGCTGAGCCCTTACACAATAAAAAAATAGGAAGACCCAATCAATGGGCTATTGAAGGAAAGCAGTAAATAAACAACTTGTAAGTCCTAGATTAAGGCAACCCAAGAGGGAGGTGAATTGGGTTTCCAAACTTTTTCGCTTTTAACCCCCAAAACCGTGTTTGCAAAGTAAAGTCTAATTTAGCACAAGTATATTAAAACAACAAGTAAATAAGTGCTAAATGTAAAGAGTAGGGATAGAGAAGCAAACACGTGATTTTTAGGTGGTTCGCAAACCCGCCTACATCCACCCCTCAAGCTCCTTCACCGAGCCTTGAGGTTTTTCCACTATCTTCAAATAAGTACACTCTAGCTTTCGGGTGCTAGAGAACCGTACAAGTGTTTTTCCGGGCTTAACACTCAAACCCACCCAAGTGGTTTTTCGGGCTCACCACTCACAACCTAACCAAGCTTGAGATATACCCTCTCTAAGCTTCTTCTTTAGTGAACAACCTCACTAAAGGAATCACCTCTTTTGGATATGAAGATTGAAGAATAAACTCTCTCAAAGAGTAGATATGAAATTGAAAGCTCTATCTCTTGATTCACACAAAGACAAGGATATGAAAGTGTGTTTTGTGTGAATGATATGAGAAATATAGAATATGAAGGTTTGGAATATTTCTCAAGTGATCTAAATAATATGTGGTCATTGTTATTTATTTTGGACGTTATGAAGTGTATTTATATAGGCCACAAAAAACTAGCCGTTTATAGCCGTTGGAGTCGTCTGTTAAAATGACGTCGACCGCTTCAAGTTACCGTTACTCAACGGTCATATGTCAAAAGCTCAACGGATCTATTTCAAATCAAAACCGTCGACCGCTATACCAAGCAGTCGAAGACCGGCCTCTTCAACTTAAGCACATGATCCGGTTCAATTAAAATCACGTTTTTGACCTCTTTGAAACACCCAATTTTAAAGACTTACTTCCCATAAGTATAAGAAAGGTTTGGGAGTTTGATTGGGTGTTTTAAAACCTTTTAAAAACATTTTAATCTTTCAAACAAAAGGTAAAAAGATTTATGCACGTTTGAAAATATGCAAGTGTGATTCATAATCCTTGTCAAAAGTGAAACTAAGAGTTACAAGGTTTATACCCTAAGGTCTTGAAACTTCACTTTTGAGCTCCTTGCATCTTCTTGATCTTCTTTCTTCAAGTCTTTGGTTCTTTCATCAAAACGTCTTTTGTCTTTGAAGATGTCCGTTTTATAAACTTGATCCATTTATTGAAATCATCAAAATCTCGATTGTGCACAAAAGCCAACACAACTAACAGAGCTACGAAGCTCAATGTAGCCCACCCAATGAACTGACCCTTAGCCCAACCAAAGTCCAGTCAATCTCCAGCCCACACGCAGCCCACAAGACAACACCTAAGTCATCAAAACAATCGAAGACAACCTAAGTCGAAAGTCCCCTAAAGCTCCCACATTCTTCACGCCTTCCCCTGGCCAAGACTCCACCTTTGCCCTTCTTCCCTCAACGTAAAACTCCAGCAAAAACTCCCAAAGAGCCCTGGTACCATTTGGGTTCATCACATGATTTCACTCCAATATGCTTCATCGGCCAATCTTTTGCTCTATGTTTGGAGCTTCCCCATAAGGGCCGTCTTCCAAAATTGCATAGCACTTTCGTCCATTATAAATGAAAAACCTATTTTAAACCCTAACTTCACCTAGAGGAGGGTGAATAGGTGAAATCTGAAAATTAATGATTCAATACCAATTTTAAAACAAGTTCTAAAATTGATCAGTCTAGATATATCAATCAACCAACACAATCTCAAAGCAATAAATCAACTTGTAATGAAATTAAACAAGCACACAAGAGATAAGAGATTTGATGACGAAGTGGAAAACCTTTGAAAAACCATTCAAAGGAAAAACCACTCCAGGCTAGCAGCAACCCGAAATCCACTAAGAAGAAATCATTACAACAGTGATTCATACACGGGCAACCCCAGCTACTTGACTCTAACAACCCTGATGTAATAATCTGAGCACCCCTGCTCAGACCCGCTCTAAGCGGCATTCACCTCAACCCTTGAGGTTTTTCTTGAGGATCTCCACGAACAATCTTGTTCTTCAGCACGCCTTTAACAACAGGAAGGAAACAAAGCAATATGATAGAAGAATAGAGAAAAACTCAACAATCTTGAAGCACAAATCTTCTAGGTTTTTCTCTCAAGGAAGGAGGCACAAAATACTCTCAAAGGGCCTCAATAATTTTAGTCGGCCTCCCACGAAACCTAGTAGGGTTTCACAAGTCTTCACAAGGAAATTCCAAAAAATTTAGTAATTTTTGAAATTCGCCAGAAGTCGCTTGAGCGCTGGTTGAACGCTTATGTTTTTGGCTGAAATTATAACAGAGCGCTTCGAGCACTTATTGAACGCTAGTTGAACGTGATTGAATTTTTCAAAGGCGCTCGAGCACTTGTTGAACACGGTTGAACGTGATAACTCTGTATGAATTTTTTTCATGGTGCTCGAGCTCGTGTTGAATGCTGGTTGAACGTGATGAAGACTTTGGACAGACCACTAACTCTAACTCTGGAACAAATGTAGGGACTAAACTTACAACTCGATCACAACATATTTTGACACGAATGATGCCAATATAATACCCTAACAAACTCCCCCTTTGCAATTCCGTGACAAAACCAACAATATAATTGAAAATAAAAATAGAAATTTCTTAATCACCAAGACAAAGATCTGTTTACAATTTGAACTCACCTATGACCTAGACACATGTTCAAGAGTCGTAATCCGAATACTTGATATCACAATCTCAATAAACCAAGTGAGAAGGCACAGAGAAATATATAAATCATAAATACATAAACTGAATCAAAAGTGTGACAACATCACTATAATATGAAAATAAACGTGCTATCAAGTATCTAAGAAGGCTATACAAGATATGAAATGAATCTTAAATCAGCCTTTACAAAAATTAACTCCCCCTAAACAAAATATCCACAAAAACACATAAGTCAGTAGTCAAAACGTCAGACTAACTATCTACTCCCCCTTTTTGTCACGAATGGACAAAGGGCCAGTCATCCAAAGGCGGGTTGAAGCATCCAGAGCAACGGACTCGACCGCAATAGTAAAGGAGGGGAAGGTACCGACGAGGATAGAATAGATAAAGGAGGTACAAAAGACAAAGGATCAAGGGGAAGAACAGAGGAAGGTCCAGTAGATGCGGAAGTGGTAGCGTGACAGCATCTAAGATGAGCACGACCCAAGGAAAGCATGGTCAGAGGCAAGCATCATCAGTGAAAGCCAATAGTGTAAGACACTGTCCTTGAAGAGAGAAAATGAATGCATATGGAGAGGGACAATGCATGACCAAAAACAACTCAATCAAAACAGATCGACAGAACAATTTGTGAATGAAAACAAATTGACCAAATACCAACACAGTGCAATACCAAATACAAGAAGGAAAGGAAGCATAGGAAATCCAAATCACAAGAACAAAAAACCAAGATAAACAACTGAAAAGATCCTGGATCGACAGTGACATGAGCACTCAAGCGTCCTTGAGCGTGAATCAAACGCATGAAGGAAAACTAAGTAGCACACATTTGAAGACTTAAAGAAATTAGAGATTTCTCAGAAACATGAAACAATAATACCAAATCACCTCATGATCATGAAAAATAATATAGAAAATGAGTTTGCTACAAGTCTCTGAGCAGTGTAAACTTCAATGATTTAGAAAATACAAACGACAAGTGTGTGAAAGACCACAAAAAAATAAGAGAAGCTTAAGACCTTAGTTTTGTGAGGTGGTCACGGCATACCAAAAGGAAACCACTTGTAAAGGAGAACCATGACACATCAGGCGAAAGTCAAACCTAATGCCACTAGAACCTAAAGATGTAACTTTGTTGCGATATTTTTACTCCCCCTAAATATGAAACATCAATGCAGAAGCATTCTAACTTTCTCTTTGCTTTTCTTGACTTGCAGTTTTTTTTTTTTTTTTTGTCTTTTCTTTACTTTTCTTTTGGATTCTTTGACTTAAGAAGGGGTACAATAAGGTACAACTAGTCAGAGGTCAATTTGACCAGATATACATGGTTCCCTTCACTTGTGATTGCCAACACACAAACTCACACATGCGGTCAAGCTTCATCCAATAAGTTCAGTGTGCATTGTGATAGGTCTATTCAAGTAAATATTTTAAAAATCATGCTTGTTGGGACTAACCAGAGACGATACGCACAACTGACAAGACACATTATTTATCAGACACAAGTTGAAGGAGTATTGAAAATCTCAGCACAAAAAATGACTATATGTCCAATAAGTATAGATCGCACCAATCAGTGAACCCAATCAACGAGCTATACAACCCCAATATTTTTTTTATAATTTATAAAAAAGAAAGACACAATACTAAGAAATAGAAGACTAACAAAGATGGGAAAAGAAAAACAAATCAAAACAAATAACAAGAAAACAGATAAGAAATGAGAATGTAAAAAATGATGCAACTTCAAGGGACAGCACAAACACCAATGGCTTTCCTGAGAAACTCAAACCTGAGACCATCCAATGGTTTTGTGAAAATATTGGCCAATTGATTCTCAGTGGATATATGCTCCAAGGAAATAGTTCGAGATTCCACAAGATTACGAATGAAATGGTGACGAATGTCGATGTGCTTGGTTCGGGAGTGCTGAACAGGATTGTATGATATATTTATCGCACTGGTGTTGTCACAGAACACAGTCATGCAATCCTGTTCTAGGCCATAGTCCTCAAGCATTTGTTTCATCCAAATCAACTGAGTCAACAATTTCCTGCAGCAATGTATTCAGCTTTGGCAGCAGATAAGGAAATAGAATTTTGCTTCTTACTCATCCAAGACTAGGACTAATTCCTATATAAAAACACCCACCAGAGGTGTTTTTTTCTATCATCAGCATTACCAGCCCAGTCAGCATCAGAATAACCAGCTAAACCTATATTAGTGACCCTAGAGTACCAAATTCCATAATCTATAGTGCCATTAACATATAGAATGATACGTTTGACAACACTCAAGTGAGATTCTTTAGGATTAGCCTGAAATCTAGCACAAACACCCACATTAAAAGAAATATCAGGACGACTAGTAGTTAAATAGAGAAGACTACCTGTCATGCTTCGATAGAGAGTTTGATCAACACTCTTCTCAGAAGAATCTGAAGCTATTTTCACACTTGTGCTCATGGGAGTCCTGGTATGTTTCTTGCTATCCAATCCAAAATGTTTGACAAGATTCTTAACATACTTTGATTGGTATATAAATAACCCATCACTAAGTTGTTTAACCAATAAACCAAGAAAATAATTTAGTTCACCAACCATACTCATTTCAAATTCACTTTTGCCTCATTCAGCAATTTATGAGCAAGTTTATCAATAGTGCAGAAGACTATGTCATCAACATAGAATTTGAGCTACAGTGATGTTTGTCTCAACGTTCTTGACAAAACAGTGTTCGGTCAACTCCTCCTCTCGAGAAACCCATGATCTAGAAGACTAAGCCCGTCAAAACGATCATACCAGCTCGAGGTGCTTGTTTAAGCCATAAAGAGCTTTCTTCAAGCGATACACATGAATCCGAAGAAACTGTGGATCAAACAAAACCCCTTGGGTTGTTCAACATATGCTTCTTCTGAAGAACACCATTCAAGAAGGCACTCTTGACATCCATCCGATAGAACTTAAAATTCATGAAGCAAGAAACATCAATTAAAATACATATTGACTCTAATCGAGCAACTGGAGCAAAAGTTTCATCGAAATCAATACCTTCCACTTGTGTATATCCTTGAGCAACTAACCTTGCCTTGTTGCGGGTGATAGTACCATTCTCATCTGTCTTGTTTTTGAAGATTCACTTGGTACCGATAACATTTGTATCTGCAGGTCTAGAAACTAAATTCCACACATCATTTCGAACAAATTGATTTAATTCCTCATGCATAGCATTAATCCAAAAATCATCTTGAAGAGCTTCTTCAACCTTTCTTAGGTTCAATTTGAGAAACATAACTAGTGTAAGTTAAATGACTTAACACTTGTTTTCTCAATCTCATCCCCTCATTAAGATCACTAATTATGTTTTCTTTAGGGTGATTTAACTTAACCCTGGAAGATGGTGACAAGCTCCTCTTCTCCTCTTCAAGCAGTTTCATAGAGATTAAGAATCCAAGGGAGAGCTGCTTCATTTGGTAAAGGGAGAGCTCGCACACACTAGGGAGAGTCGGAAAGAAGGAGAAGAAACAGAAAAAAGAAAGGAGTTGGAAGCAAGAAAAAGAGAACCGCCCTCCACGACCACCAAACCGGTACCACCTAGTAGCAGTTACTGCCAATAACGGGGCTAGGAGCGGTTCCCAATGTCTGAAAACCGCCAAAAGCGGTTGTGATACAGGTAAGGGCACAAACTGGAACGAGCACCGCAAATGCACAGCACTAGTTGAAATGAACCAGCTCATAATGTTAAGAGTAAAACTATAGGAATCCTCTGTGTCTCACCTGCCTTGATCTCATTGACAAACCAACGTCCGGTTGGATTCGAAGGAATGAGTTAATTATAAACTATAACCTGCTAGGACGAAACAATTTTTATCCCAAGTTTTGTCAGTTAACAATTTCCTTTTTGCTTAATGATTTTGGCAGTGCCAAGGCAGCTCATTAGCGACAACTTAGTTTTGTCCCTAATAAGTGCTACATAACCTTTTCATCACCGATAAAAGGAGAGAATTTCTTTGCTAAGGCATGTTTTTCCTCTGCATGAAACATGTTCATTCATCACTGATAATGTGAGGTAGTGTACTTAAAAAGAATTACATGGCAAATAGATGTTTATATTTATAATAAAAAATAAATGAAAGAAACATAACAACAAAGAACATAAACGATTGAAACAGAAAAGTTTTAACCTCGAATATCCCCGATCGTAATGAAGCTTATCCTGCAAAATAAAACAGGCAAAGAATATTAGCTATAGCAGAATCAACCCACAGTGCTAGGTAGTAAGTAACATTAGTAGCAGAACCTCCAAAAATAAACATTTTTATTTCTTTCTTTTTTCTTGAAAAAACCATAATAATTGGGATATAGGCATACAGTACCTGAATAACTTCACTACCGCTTCCTCCCCCTGCATCAAAAACATCTCCTAAACCCAATAGGGAACCAAATCCTGATATTGACAACAAAAAATAAAAGGTTTAGGACTGAGTAAAATAAGTATGGAAACCTCCTAAACCCAATATCTTTGGCAGCAACGATATTGACAACAAAAAATAAAAGGTTTAGGACTTAAAATAAGTATGGAAACCTATAGTACATCCTTTGGCAGCAACGGCAAAGCTGAACAGTACGCCTCTTGCAAAGCCTAAAGAAGATTCCCAGACTCTCAGAAAAATACCGTCTTTTTGTCAAGATAGGATAATAAGCCCTTGTAAAGAAGATTGGACTCACAGAAAAATTTACCCCCTTTTGATTCTAAATCATTCTGATTCTATTATGCTTGATTACTAAACTTTCTTGATAACTCCAAGCAATACTTCTTTTGATAAAGAATCATTCAAGTATTTAACTTCAGGATTCAGTTATATAAACTTTCTGAAAGGGCAATAGCCTGCAAGCAAAGTCAACCTTCTCTTCGTCCATTCAATCTTCATTATAACTCTATAGTAGGGCAAAAAGCTTGCTGCAAGCCTGGCAGATTGTGCAATAGGCATCAGAAATACAAAAAGCTTGCTGCCTGGCAGATCAGTGCAATGCATGCTACCTATTTGTATATCAATTCAGATGCCTATAATTTTTTACTAGTATCTAATTCATAGGTAACCAAACCGTCAAACTTTCCTCAAGAAGTAGTCTTTTCCATGCATATATAAACCGAATGACAGAGTACTATAAGAATTTTGCCAGCATAGAGTTTATACAGAGTGTATCCGTAATAGTAATAAGACATGATTTTGAAGCAGCCACTCTGCCGTATACTTTCACTCTTGAGGGGGATTTTCAGAAATGTTCACTGAATCTCAACTAAATCTTTTGGCCAAGATGGAGGGCAAGGTCACCTGTAACTGAAGTCTCCCTTAATTTTTTGTCAGAAAAAGCGAGGCATAAGCCCCTCTCATCAAGGTAATTGCCTTTTAGCACATAAATATTTAAAACAGTCAAACACAGAGCCCAGCATAATGCCATAATTCAAATTTCATCTTTTGCAGGAACTGTATAAACTTTGAACACTGATGATGACTGATCAGCCAAGTAAATAACATGATATCTCAGTAATTTTGATTCCAAACCGAGCTAAATTACCTCCAAGTTCCTCAACTCCATCCTCCCAAGTTTTGTGCAAATGAACTAAAAATTCCATTACAGGTCCAGATATAAGACCAATGAGTATTCTCAGCAGGCTCAAGCTACATACAACTATATATGAGCACAAAGAGTGAGCATCTGTGGCTGCAGCTGCATGACTTGATAGCAGGGTTTGCTTATACCTTGGTCTCCATCACCCCTAGCCCTAGTTCCGTCCCAGATACCAGACAATGAGCTTTTGCAGTTGCTCTTCGAAACAAAGAATTTTTCTATCATACGAGACAATGACTACGAGCATATTCTCTTGCACTGAAGGAAATTTGCGCTACAAAAAAAAAAAGGATCTTTAGCAGCGGTAGGCAAATGCTGCTGAAGACCCAAAAAAACGTTGTTATGTTTTTAGAGGCATTTTTTTTTTGCAGCAGTCACGCAAGCCACTATATGTCTGTCGAGATAGGTTTTAGCGGCGGTTTTTGCGACTACTAGTGAAAAGGGAGACGTATAGTGGCAGTCGCTTAGCAGGGGTCACAAACACCGTTACAGGCCCAAAGAGCATTTGTGAAAAAAAATTTAGCACTTGAACGTTGCTATAGCTCAATTTTGTCTTGCGTTTAAACATCTACAATAGTGTTTTTGTGACCACCGATAAAAGCATGTGACAGCGTTTGTTTTTTTCTTTTGGTTTTGGTTTTGGTTTAGTTTGGTTTGGTATGTGCTTGCATTTTTAAAACGTCACTAAATCATTTTCAAAAAATGCGGCAATAAATACATTTATGTAAAAACCTATGTTTTTTCCTAATTTTCGTGTAATACAAATTTTAACTGCATTTTTAATAGCGAAAATAATACAAACACTGAAACTAAATGATGATAGCAGAAAATGTAGTGGAAAAATCTTGAATCAAAAGCAGTCCCAAGACGTTCTGCCTCCTTCAGATGTACGTGCACAATTTTTTGAGAGAGAAATATTCTTGAGAAATAGAGTCTCAAATTAAAACATGAATTCCTTACTCTCAATGAATTTATGAACTTTTTTTATAATGGTTTGCCCAGAACTCAACTTGCTTATGCGTTGGATCTTTAGGGACCTCAAATCTTAGCCGTTAAGATCATCATGAAAAATATTTTCATTAAACTCCCTTATATTCTGTAATCCGAATTTATGGGCCTCTACAAATTGTGATCATGTCCATCAACAATTCACAATTGACCCCATAGATAATGAGATTGTTTTTTGTGAAATCCTTTTTGCTAACAATTATATGCTTATTTATCCTTCCACCATACTATATTCCACATGAGCCAACTGAACCGGAATAATATCATCGATAAAATCCCTAGCTCATATAATTCTTAATTCTCAGTCTGTATCTAGTTTGACTACCAAAAAGTTTCAAAATAATTTTCTCAAATAATTACTTAATATATATTATATAAGTAAAAATCGTGAAACACTTTTCACAAAAATCTAGCTGCGCAACATTTTT
Source organism: Morella rubra (assembly GCA_003952965.2). Taxonomy (NCBI): domain Eukaryota; kingdom Viridiplantae; phylum Streptophyta; class Magnoliopsida; order Fagales; family Myricaceae; genus Morella; species Morella rubra. Next base: position 16,990,670 of record CM025850.1, on the reverse strand, counting down.
ATTTGAATCCAAACAATATACAGACATAGTGAATATACTACCTCATCAAGAAGACTGGATGGATTCCATATTGAGCAATTATACAAATTCACTTATATGCACAAGGCTTAACATAATCTGGAATATTTGATCCGCGAAGATCATCACCAAACAACTCAGCAAAGCCACAAGCAAACTTGAATAACTCTCTCAAGTCTGAGGACAACATAAGCTAATTGGGCTGAATACCATTCTCTACATCAGTGATTGTTTCCAGAAGGTATTCATAATTAATCTCGTTTAGTGCATGTACTTTACATTGCATCCACTCGTTTCTTAAGTATCATCTCAATGACAGAGCCTATCATTCTATCTTATAGAGCACAACAAGTGTATACCTATTTGTACATTTTCATGTATCTTGATTTAGAACAAAGTGAGTCAACAAGGATCTAAAAAGTCATACTCCCCACCTCCGACTCATTAATCATTGGCTTAATTTTCTACAATGTTGCTCAACAAAATATGACATCTTATGTCATTGCATGTACCCAAAATAATATACAAGTGATCAATTAATAAAATAATTATCTCATAATTATTCAAAAATGTTTGTTTTGAGGGCATACATCTACATAAATAACCACATCTTACAGTGTTTTGCCACAAACACAGAAGTTCTAAAAGGTTCTAAATAGTCTAAAAGGTAACAAGTATTGACATTTAACAACAAATAACTATTACTTTACTCCTTAGAAACTTCAATGCTCTAACACCATCTGCACCACAATATCTACACCAGCACCATAATCATTGGCTGCAATTTCAATATTGGAAAAATTAACAAACATAATATTTTGAACAAAGATAAAAATAAATAAATACAAACACAAAAGCTTAGTACACACTTAAAGACAAAAGTTTTAGATTCCTAAGCAAGCAAACTGCCTAGCAAGACTTGAATCTAAGAGCTAACTGGAACTGACAACAACAAGATATATTGCTATCTTCTAATTGATTTGAACTCAATTAAAAAATGATATTGCAACATTGCTTACATCATGTTCAGAAATTTGGGACAATAAACATGAATAATTTTTTGAATGTAATTGCATAAAAGCACATAAAAGAAAATCTACGAAATCACTTATTAAATCATATGCTGTCATTTCTGAAACCTGATACACGATTAAAGGTAAGGGGCATAGAAAGCAGAGCACAATTCTGATGCATATCTAGATGTCATAAGGCAAGACCTGAAAGTTACGATTGCGGAAAATTAACTTACCAATTCTCTTTGTAGATCCCTAGAATTCTTCGATAATCTTCAGGTTCTTGTCGATCTCACAATCCTGAGAATTCCACAATAGCAGCCAAAATTCTGTCTCTTTCCTCTCCACGCTCACAGCCTATCAGGTTTTCTCTGAAAGTCTTGATGGCCAACTCTCAAACTAACAATTAGTCAAAGGGTAGACTATCTCATAATATCTTATATATGAAAACCCTAGCTGTGATATGCGTGGGATCGTTAGGGATCTCAGATCTTGGCCGTAGGATCACATGGAAAACTCATTTTCCATTAACTCCCTTATATTCTTTATTCGAATTTTAGGCTTCTACTAATTGTAATCATGTCATCAACATATTACAATTCACCCCCGAGAATTTGAGATTGATTTGTGAAATCCCTTTTTGCTAACAATTTTTTCGTTTATTTATCCTTCCACCATACTATATTTCATATGAATAATAGGATCGGAATATTATCATTGATAAATCCCTAGCTCATATAATTCTTAATTTTATAATTGTAACTCGTTGGATTCTCAATTGTTTCCAAAAAATTTACACATTTAGAAAAAAAATTCACAGCTAGATTTCTTTTTCTCGAGTCCAACCCTATACAGATATACTTGAATATACTATCTCACAAAGAGACTGGTGGATTCCTTATTGAGCATTTATACAAACCCATTATCATGTACAAGACCCAACGTTGTTGAAATATTTGACCTGGAAAGATCATCACCAAATGACTCGATCAAAGCACAAGTACACAATAAATAAATCCATATAAACCTCTCAGGTCTAAGGATACAATAAACCAATTGTGTTGAATACCTTCTCAACATCAATGATCACTTCAGAAGGTATCCATATTTGATCTCGTTCAGTGCATGTACTCTTACATTACACCCACTCATTGCTTAATGTCACCACCTCAATGACAAGTCCATCATCCTATTAATAGAGCACAACGAGTGTAGACCTATTGTACATAAATATGTACCTTGGTCTAGAAAAAACATCAAGTGTACAAGGAACCGAAAAATCATACTCCCCGCCTTTGATTCATTAATCATTGGCATGACTTTTCTACAATTCACTTAATAATAACTATGTAACATCTTATGTTACAATATATTACCTAATATAATAAATATAAACATGCAGCTTTTAAAAAACCAATTATTTAGAATAATGATTTTTAGAGCATATTTCTTACAAGACCAAAAAAAATAATAATTTGCCATCTTCGTAGTAAATAAACGAGCCACTGTACCAACAAAAAACAAAGGAAGAAATCATAGCACAAGCAAAAAGAACATGTCTAGGCGTCTAGGACATCTTCTGATTCCAAATCTAAATATTTGTCCACGGGAAGTGCTATTGCTCATCCACCAGTACCCAAACCCGATGACAAACAATATCCTGCACAAATCTGACACTTTACAGAGGAAAAATGCGTCCCTTATCGGTACAAATGGTAAACTAACCATTAGTAATAAATGGTGTTCCTTTTATGCTTACATGAAGACATCGTGTAGCGTTATCCTTATGTCCTAATACAATAGCCCCCACACAACATGCCAAATCAATTTTGCTACATCAAAACTATTTGCATTCAGTCATACCTGGGGTTTTTCCTTAGCAAAGCAAACCATATCTTCAGGGCTCACCTCAACAGGATCATAACCCAACTTTGCTTTAGTAACAGCCTGACATAAGATCAAGGAATGTAAAAACGCATAAGCTTTCCTATCATAAAAACACATCTTACAAAAGGAAAGAACAAGGGTGCTCAAAAGCTGGAAAAAATGAGCGTTGACAATTTGTCATAGCAATTGAAAGTTTAAGTAGCATGCAATTCATCTATTTTCTCCAAGAGCAATCTATTATGATTGTAAAGGAAGAACATGGATATACCAAGCAAGGTGAAGTTACTCTAATCTAAATATGCTAATCGAGAAACCAAGCCAACGCGCAACCCTAAGAAACCATGATAATTCTCAAGATCTCATACTCTGCCAAAGAGATTTCTCAGAGAACAGAGAAGAAGAAAAAGGACTTTTAACAAACGCAATACACCAATAACAAAGAAATTGAAACCAAGTTAGCAGCTTGTACCTTTAGGGCTTGCTTCCTTGAGGGAGATAACTATCACATTTGACCCAAGCAAAACAATCCAGATGGCAAGCAAATTTAGAACGGCATTCCCCCTGATTTTTGTCACATTGAAATCCTACTTCCTGGAAACCAAAAAAGAGAACATAAGTTCAGACAGTGAGGTAAAACATCAATATTGTCATATATCTGCGTGCGCTTAAACCAAGAAATTTGATGTGCATATAAACAACATAAAAATTTCACAAAGAAAACTTCATCTCTTTTCAATAAGCGTTGGCTTAGAACTAATATTACCTGTAGCAAAACAGTTGCAGACCTCAAATTTGCAGAAACTTTAAGGCCGATAGGGTCTCCTCCGATAACGGAACTCCAGTCAAATCTAAGGCAGCTCCGCCTACAGACATCTCTTGGAACTTAAACTCAATCCCTAGTATATCGGAATTGAGGGCAGAACAACTATTCATTTTTTTGTTCGCAAAATTCATTTCGCTATCAATAAAGAAAGATTACTCCCTCCTAAAATATTCAATTATCTCAACAACAACGGAACCTCATTTAGAAAACGACCAATAAAGCGTGGAAATCCAGATTGTTTTGCCATTTTCGTTCTTTGTCTCAGCAACCAAACTGAAAGTTACAACTGTGAAAAATTAACTTACCAATTCTCTATGTTGATCTCCGAGAATTCTTCAATAATCTTCAGGTTCTTGTCGATCTCACAATGTTGAGAATTTCACAATAGCAGCCCGAGTGTTTTGCCTCCTTCTCCACGCTCGCAATTGTATAGGGTTTTCTGAGCACTGATGGCCAACGCTCAAACTAACAACTAGTCAATTAAGGTAGACTATCTCATAGCTATTTTTATATAAAACCTAGCTGTGATAGTGCGTGGGATCGTTAGAGGATCTCAATTTCGACCGTAGGATCACATGAAAAAACTCTTTTTCCAATTTAACTCCTTATATTCTTTTATTCCAAATTTAGGCTTCTACTAAATTGTGATCATGTCCATTAACATATCACAATTTACCCCGAGTATTTGAGATTGATTTTGTGAAATCCCTTTTGCTAACAATTATTCGTTTATTTATCCTTCCACCACACTATATTCCATATGAGCAATAGGACGGAATCATATCATTGATTAAATTCCTAACTCATATAATTCTTAATTCACAATCTGTAACTCGTTGGACTCTCGAATTGTTTCCAAAACAATTTCACAAATAAATATATATATATATTAATTTCAAAAAATATTTTCACAAAATTCCATTGGCCAGGATTCTTTTTCTAGTCCAACCTTATACAGATATATTGAATATACTATCTCACAAAGAGACTGGTGGATTCCTTATTGAGCATTTATACAAACTCATTTATCATGCACAAGACCCGTTGTCTGAATATTTGACCTAGAAAGATCATCACCAAATGACTTGGTCAAAGTACAAGTACACAATAAACAAATCATGCATAAACCTCTCAGGTCTAAGGATAACATAAACAAATTGTGCTAAATACCTTCTCAACATCAATGATCACTTCCAGAAGGTATCCATATTTGATCTCATTCAGTGCATGTACTCTTACATTGCACCACTTGTTTGCTTAAGGTCACTACCTCAATGACTGAGTATATCATTCTATTTAATAAGAGGCACCATGTAGACCTATTGTACATAAATACGTACCTTGGTCAAGAACAAAACATCAAGTGAACAAGGAACCAAAAGTCATACTTCCGCCTTTGATTCATTAATCATTGGCATGACTTTTCTACAATGTCACTCAATAATATCTATGTAACATCTTATGTCACAACATATTACCAATAAATAAATATAAACATGTGACATCTTGACAAAATTTTTAGGGCATTATTCTTACAATCTCTCACTTGTACTAAAAAAAATTGTATAGGTATCTCATACCCATGTATATTCTTTCTATATATTTTATATTAATAATCCACTTGTTTAAAGATATATTCAAAATGAGGTTTTCATGCTAAAAAAATTTACAGTGAACTTAAACACCAATACATAAGTTGAACAAGATTAATTTTTTATACTGCTAGGTGTTTAAAGATTTTGGAATGGATCAATCACTTTTAAGAGGCTGAATTATATCTCCGGTTTTGAATGTGTAAAATAATTTTAAGTAATGGTTAAACATTTTCAAGCACCCAAGACAACATATTTAGGACTGAAGAAAATATGTTCAATGGTGTTGAGCACATTTGCATTAACACCCGAGAACATGCTATTTTCCAAGACCATATTAATGGTGTTGACACGGTGAGACGACAGACCAATTCATTGTCGGTTGAGTGTAACACACTACACTGTCACCCAAGAGCACAACTCCAAATTAAATTTTTGATGTGTCAACATATGCTAACCATGTGTCACCACATTCCACAAGTTTGAAAAAAATTTGAAACGATGTCAGAACATTCAATTGCTCCCTAATGACTTGAGTGCCCTTCCAACGGTGCTTTTGATGGATTTGAAGGTCGTTGAAGACAAATGAGGTTTAAATAGAAGAAGTTAAATAGAAGAAGACAACGATCATGCTTTTACACTTGCAATTACTTACAACCTAACTTCTAGAGAGAGAAAGTGCTTTGAAGAATAGAGAAACTACTCATACCAAGAAAGCTTATGATTTCCCCTGCCAAACTTAGCTTTCTACATAGAATTTTGTCCTCTTGTGCACCAATATACTTTTTACTTGTTTTATACTGCTTTAAGAGCAATCGTTGATATTTCCTTTTTACTCATCTTTATAAACACTTGAGTGTTTGGGTAAACACTTGTCCTACTCGTTGGGTAGAAGAAATCCCTTAGGTTTTGGGATTTGTGAAGTGAGTTAAAGCGTGAGCTCAAAAAATGCTTTGTAAAGGTTCCTTAGCACCCGGAAGCTAAGGTGTATTTGCTATTTAAAGAATAGTGAAGGAAGCCCAATGAAGTCAAATAGCCTTGGGGGTGGACGTAGGCAAGTGTTGGCCGAACACCTAAAAATTACGGTGTCATCTCTCTAACTCTATCTCTCCTTTATACTCATTCATATTTCGTTTTGTGGTGTTCTTTGCTTTACAGTTATACTACTTAAATTATCTTGAAAAAGTTTTAAAATTTATTAAAACCCAATTCACCCCCCTCTTGGTTATTATTTAGACTTACACATCTAAATAACAATTATCTAGAATAATAAGTTTTAGAGCATACTTCTTACACGAGCATCACAAGCCCAGATAAATTTTAATTTTAATTTTTTAAATAGGTAAGCGATAGGAGAGTAAACTTAAGGACCTTCGAGAGAACCAGCGAGCATGAGGACGTTGGTGGTGACGGAGATGACCTCAAGGCCAATGCCATCGCCGGGAAGCAAATTGATGGTGTAGCGTTTGGATGGAGTGGTGGCGGCACAGCTGATCTAACACGATTTGGGGGCCTGTTTGGACAGAGGCATGAAGGCCAGCTGGAAATGAGTTCAAAAAGCCTTAGCATTAAGTTACAGATAAGCCGCCATTAATCTCCGCTGCATGGATAATGGTGTAGGACAGAGGTTGACGGGCCTAGAAGGGGGCGGAGGGAGAGAAGAGTTATGGAGTGAAAAAAAGATGAACTCTAGAGAAGTCTAAAATTTCTTCGAAAGTTTGAAAGATAGATAGTAAATTTAGAAAAGAAAGAGAGAACCCGCGTCCTACCAAACGAAAAAAATAGAGGGAAACTAAAATTTTGCTCGATAGATTTATTCCATTAGATTTCACAAAGGAAGATGGAACGTATTTTAGAAAAAATTTAAATCTCATACACGCACGGTTTCCCTTTCACTTGTTTACTATTTTTTTATACTTCAATAATCCCAGATTGATATAATTTATTTTGTAATTATATCTTAATTACTACTTTGTTTGTAATTGTAATACACATTATAGTAGTACGTGCTAAAATAACTAGTTAATAGTAATTTGTAATTTGTAACAATATTTAAAAATCGTACTTAGTATTAAATGCATAGCATATTATTTTATGCTCTTTTTTATAACTGGTAATAATCATAATTAAAATAGGTTGGTAATAATAATATCTATACTTATAATTTAAAAGTATAATGCCTTGTATGTAGCCTAGTACTTAGTACATAAAATAACTTAGTACTAATAGTATTTTGAAATTTAACGTATTTAAAAATCTTAGTACTTGGTATTAAATATATATTTTTTTAAACGGTAAGTAATATGTTTTTATTATATACAATAATACTTAGGTTTAACATGTGACATATGTGTGGCCAGTATTTAAATGTAGAGCCATAGCACGTAGACCATATCCGTTAGACCAATGCATAAGCTTGTCTCACAGCTTCTTAATATGTACAAATACTATATAATATCTTCTTAATGTGTGACATACTATATATACAGTATAAATGTGTAACATATAATATAGATGAGTGAAAAAATATTACTATAAGATAAGTATGTAAAATAAATACTATACAATATAGTACAAATAATCTTAATTAAAATAAGTTAGTAGACTATATAACATTGCTCATATACATGATATATTCACTTTAATATGCTATACATACACTATTAAACACACATAATATTAAAACATAACCATACATACCATACTATGAATAATATCTCGTATATGGATGGAATAGTGATGTAATAATATATAACACAATATACAAAAACAACATAGTCACCAAGTTGTATCATATAACTACTTCAATTTTCAATAACACTTCCCTAATTTCATGTTTTATTAAATGGGTCCCTAGAATAAATTTTTTTCAAATACATTGCTATACAATATAATATAATATAGCATATAAAATAATTATTAACATTAAATAACATAAAAATGATAAACAATTCTTTTCACAAAAACACTGCTATAGACATACCTATAGCAGTGTTTTTGTTGAGTTTTAGTAGTGCTTTGGAAAAACGTCGCTAAAGATCAAACGTGTGGCAGTGTTTTTTTTACAAATGCTGCTAAAGATCAAACTTTTAGTCAAAAAATGCTTTTGAGATTTTCTTTTAATAGGGTTTATTTAAAAACACCGCTGTAGACAACCTATAACGGCGTTTTTTACACAAACGCCGCTAAAGGGGATATAGCGGCATTTTTAGCAACTGCCACTAAAAACCAATTTTTTTGTAGTGTTAAAACGAGGGTCCGTTTGTTTGCTCTTATTCTTTTAAAATATTTTTTTATGTTTGACATGCTTAATGATTTACATAAAAAGGTTTAACTATCGTACAAGTCTATGAAGTTTATAGACCCTAAGGTAGACTTTTGCTATAAAATTGGTCTTCGCAGTTCAATTGCCGTTAGTCAACTAAAGGAGAAGTGCCAACGTGGCTTGGAAAGAGAAGAATATAAAACTATTATGCAACCTTCAAATTCAATTTTATTTAAAAATATATTTTTTTATTTTTATTTATAATTATTTTTTAATAATTTTGTGTCAGATAGGCATTTCAATCATTTTTGCAAATGGTTTAAGCCAAATCAAACATAAGGCAATAATTGATTGTTTCTGAAACACATGAGGAATAAAATATTTTGGAATTTGAGAGAGGCTTACTAATTTTTGTCCATAGATATGAGGCGTACTATAATGTTTCCAAAAAAAAAAAAATTGATTTATAAAAATTTGCACTTAGTTTGTTTTCTTAGAAAATAATAGAGCTTTTACAGTTGACTTGAAAACTTTTTACAGTGACCTCATTTTCAGGTACTTGCCAAATACCTAAAAATAAAAATTTGTTTCACAAGCGAACAAACTAACCAATGATGTTTGTATACTGAAAAATTTTCAAAATTATCTATGTTCCAAAACTTTCACTAGGCAAACATAAATGTAGGATAAAATTTTGTGAAAAAAATTTTTAAAAATATTTTTCAGTTGACATTTTTATCCCTTAAGTTTGCTTGTATTTTAACAATGTTATCCTCATTTTGTAATTTTAAAATGTTAAAATAATAAATAGTAACTTGATCATCATCTCTATTCACAATTCTAGATTAAATCATCTATTTCCATCAAAATAAATATAAACAATTAATCACATTATCTTTCTCCTCACTTTTTCATCAACTCCCAAAAAATTTCAAAAAATAGATTTTCACTATTTTTTCAAAAACTCCTAAATTTTCCCACCACATCCAAAATTTTTGACTAGGAAGAAGGAATACAAGAATTTGGGAGTACCATGTATATTGTCACACTCCAAACGCTAGCCCGAAGGGGGCTAATGACAGCCGTGAGTGTTTGCAATGACGAATGGTCCAACTCACTTAACTTAATCTTGCAGCGGGATTTTTTTTTTAACTCGTTATTAACAATTTTGAAAGTATGAGTCACTTTTAGTTTTTGAAAATACTACTCATAAGTTTCTTCACCTGGAACGTCATCTTGAATATTGCAGTTGAAAATATTATTAGTCGAATGACTTAGTAAGGGATGATTAATGAACTCAAATATGTTTGACTTGAGCATAATGATAAATGATAGGTATACATGTAGTGCCAAAAGTAAATGCATGTTTATGCATGAGACTCTTGAAATTTAGCTTAAAAATCTCTTCATCATTATTTTAGCTACTTCTATCGCTCCATGTACCCCTGAAGTCAAGGTTGTACGTTCCTTTTGGAACCGTTCCCCTTTTCCTAAAATTTCATAACATACAATAACATCTCACTTTCATTTGCATAAAATTTCTCTTTCTTCATTTTGAGAAAATCAATGCAAATGCTCATGACATGCTCGATGACAAATATTCATGCTGTGTATCATTCCAGTTTTCAAAAACATAATTTTTCCACTTACCTTTACCTACTCGAGCTTGTGGTGGTTCCTTACCTACAAGTTAGTCATACTAAGGTCGTCACTTAAATGGTTTAGAATTTCACTTGATGCAACAAACATTCATTCATTTGAACAAAACATGTTATACTGAGTCACATATATTTCTTTACTAACTAGCGGTGGTTCACTATCACTAAACCCATTAAAATTAGGTGCCAAAATGATCCTCACACTTGATGTTATTGATAGTTTATGCGGAATTAAACTAAACAAACAACATGTTTTCAACAAAACATCAACCAGGATTATAATTGCAATTGCGGATTTGATCACTTACCTTGATACAGTAATTCGGGAATCCACAAGTTTCAACCCGCTTCATGATCAATCCAAAGCTCCAGCGATTTAAAATAGCAACACAGATGTCTTGCCTCCTAAGGGATTTATGTCACTCTCTCATTTTTAGGATTTCTCTAATAGGTTCTGATAGCCAACCCCTTTGAATATAACAGTTATATTTATAGGCCTTGGGAACCCTAGAAAAAGCATAAGACATAGGATCCTTTGGAATCTCAAATTCTAGCAGTAGGATTAAACTGAAGAACTCTTCTTCTAATAAAATTAGGGCTTTTACTGATTACAATCAAGTCCATCAGCATATTGTAATTGACCCTTGAAATTTGAGATTATTACAAATATGCCCCTTTTACATACAATTAATTCCTTCCACCAAACTATATTCCATATGAGATACTAGGACTGGATTAATTATTTGGTTATCGAGGGCACATAATTCTAACAGTTATAACATATTAAAACTTAGGGTAATTCAGGGTTCGTTTGCCACTCAAAAGATTTATTTGAAAATACAAGTTGCTAGGCGCATTCAAGCTGATGACAGTTCTAACGTGTCCAACTTCAGAAATTCATAAGTTGATAAGTATAGCTTTAAATTCAATGACACAAAATTTTCTTCTTTCATTTACTTTAAAATTTAAAGATAAAAGTATAAAAATCGGATATGATTTACTATTTCAAAAAATGCTTCACAGCATATAAAAATCTTGAGTAAATACTATTGTTTCTAGCTTGACCTTGCTAACTTTGAAAATTTGTAACTTATTTATCTTTACTCAAAATTTCAAAATTGAGTTTCAAAATACTGTTACTTCCTAAATTTAAATTTCAAAATTGGAAATACAAAAGTATGACCTGAAAAGACCTTTCAAATAAATTTAACAAAGTTTGAAAAATCTGGAACACACCACTGCATCTCCAGCTCAACCTCTGATTTTCAAAAATTCATAACTTATTCAGTACAGACTCAAATAACACAAAATTTATTTTACATGCTCCTATTTCATAAACTTAAATTTCAAGATAAACTTAATAACAATCAGATTTGAAATGGGTCTTTAAAAGACCTCTGAACTAAGAAAAAAATCTGGAATGTTTTACCTCGTGTCCAGTTTACACACCAAACTTCAAAAAAAACCACGTAACTCACTCGTTTTTCAACTAAAATGCACGAAATTTGTCTCAAAATGTTCCCCTTTCATAAACTTAAAGTTCAATCCCTAACCCATTAAAATAATATTTGAAATGTCCCCTTTTATGACATTCAAAACAAGCGAAGAGTCTGGGACGTATAAGGCAGGGTGACAGCTTGACATCTAAACTTTAAAAATTCATAACTCACTCAATATATATCCGAATCACCTGAAATTTTTGTCAAAATCCTTGGTTTTAAAAGAGATTTCAGATAAAATTGATTTGGTATAAAAAAAGTACAAGAATCAACAAAAAAATTATCCCTAACGAGACTCTTTTTTGTAGAACTTAAGCCATGTTGGTTTGTGTTTTTGAAAAATTTTTTTTGTAATGACTAAGAAAATTGAGATATATTTTTTGGTGTTTTTAAAAAGTGGTGGGGCCCATAAAAAATATTTTTAGAAAAAAAATTTTTGGAAGAGGAGTTTTTATGGATTTTTGCAAAAGTTGTTTAAGTTTTTGTGTTGTTTTTCATAGAAATCGAGGCCAATGATTAGATAGAAAATTTTATTGAAGATTTTTTGTGTGAAAAAAAATCATGTTTGGATTAAAAGAGGGTTTTGAAATCAAAAAATGTTTTCAAAACCATTAAACAAACATAGTCGAACTATAGAACAGTTGGTTTCAAATCGATTTCTTGAATCTTTATATACTAAATTACACATGCAACGAATTATATCTAATCTAAAAAAGTTTCTAAACATTTTGATATACGAACACAATCGAAACAATCAAATCTCCATCAAAAATCCCTTCCTCCTTCAGTTTCACAACGTATAACTATTTTACCTGATTTCTTTCAAATTTTCTAATGTTCTTCACTTCTCCTTGACCCTGTGCATGAACCCAACTCTAGATCATTACATGCAACCGAAAAAACAAAGATTCTAAGTTATTCTCTCAAAACTTACTGAATCACCAAAGAAATCCACGAGTTCTTCTTCTTCGTTTCTTCTTTGTCTTCCTCTCTTTCACACTTCTGACTCTCTCTCTCTCTCTCTCTCTAAGCTGTTGTATGTGCAAAATGAAAAATTGGAGAGGAATGGTCGACGATGGAGAAGAAAGAATAGAAGGGAGGGCAATTGACTTAATTGCCCCAACCTTGTTTCTATCGCCTAATCTCATTGGGTCTCATGAGCAACACATTTAAATCTTTTAAATTTTCTCTCCTCTATTCTCTATGTATTTGAAATTCTACCATTCATTCTCCTTAATTAAACATTCACACCCTAATTTTAATGTAAGACTCATAAATTAAATTTAAAGTACTTGAATTTTTTGTAAATTTATAATTCAGCTATAAAATTTCAAAATAATGGGACTCTAATCTCTAAAAGAATTTGAAATACACCCTATCATACAAAACAAAGATCTAAAATCAACATGCTTATTTCAAGACAAGCACACAACATAAATTTTGGATATTAACCAAATAGACCAAAATAACTGTACAGTAAAATTTTACCTTGACATAAATTTTAAATTAAACCATACATTTGCTTTTTAATAATTCAGGATAGTGCAACACTTAGAGTGGCAAAGTAAGATTTCAATGTCAAGATCAACATGGAAGAGAATCTAAATTGATCGACGCTACTAGTTTCTAAGACGGGGTCTCACCTACATACTTTACTTATCCCTTATCAATTAAATTGTCACATCTATTTTAAATCTTTCTTCCCTATGTTGTCTTATCACCCCCAAAGAATTTGACTTCTTTTTCAATGCAATCAAGTAATCTTTTCCCCCCATTCTCATTTCAATTAAGTCAATCAATTTCAAACATTTCGTCTACTATCCAACCTTTACTATGCCCACCACATGCTTGTTCTTTCTTTGAGCACTAGTTTGAGCTAGCACAACAAGGTTCTACGTGTTTGAGACTAACTCAAGTTAGCAAGCAATACACGAGGGTGGGAGCTCGGCTCAACCTATTGATCAAAGAAGCATTCATTCGACAACGTAATTTGAAGCATACATTGCCTTCTTATATTAAAGGTTCAACTATCCTATTTTAGGAAGCTTCTAAAGATCTTACAGAAAAAAAAAAACAAAGAATAAAGTGCAAAAGGTACATTATAAAGCCAGCAAAGACTTAATTACCAATATAGTCCCATTGGTAGACTTTTATCAAATAAATACACTTTGAATGAGCTAGTCCCTATGGTTATTTTTTCAAATATATAGGTCCTCCTGTCCACTAAATATTAGCCTACTAACGGGGATGAGATCTAAAAAGGGTATTTGAATCTGATAGTGGATATCTCAACCTTGATACCATATCAGGCTTCCCTTATTCGGCTAACTTTTGGAGGGTAGAAAGACCTATGTTGCTTAAAATAATTCACCAGGACCTGTCCTTTCAAAGTTGTACCTCGACAATTGAGTTATTAGAAGTTAATACCATAGGGAATGTAATGATACCTAAGCCTAAGGCCAATCATAACTAATTATATGCTATAGTAAGTCATGTGGCGACATGTACCGGTCAAGAGTGAGGCCTTGTTACCTTGTACTTAGCCTCATTTTCACCAATTGTGTCCTTCAATGCAGTACATGTCTCTCCATGATTGTGTGGGCCTGATAATGCAAGGACTAGAGTCCTTGTGGTTGGTGTAGATAGTTTGTACTCCCAATGATGTACCTTATAAAGGTTCTCAGGTGGAGGCCTGATGGTGCTTATTGGCATGAGGTCCTTGGTTGTCTCTGATGTTATGGCCTTGAGTCCCATTGTAGTCAGCATGTGTGCAGTGCATGGGTTATGCACGTAGTTTCCAATATGGGTGCTAGTGGGCCAAGTGATACGGCATGTTAGGTACTGGTGGGCCAAGGGATACAGCATGGAACACATGCCTATTTGGTTGTGCAGCCAGCTGTGCATAACAACTAGTCGGTTGGCTTGCGCTCCCTATAGGTGCGCTGTTGTCATGCTGGCTTGTGCGGTAGGCGGTTTGCCGCACCTGCTGGATGGCATGCCTTGTTGTGTCCCTCGCCGATCTGCTGTCATGCTGGTTTGTGTGTGCGACATGCATGAATGCCTGCCAAAGCACTCTGCAGGCAGGCCTGTTGGCTTGTAAGGCATGGATGCGCATCGGCTTGCTGGCTAGAGCTAGGTTTTTGACAACCTTGTCCACGTGATAAGGACCCCAGCCTAGACCCCTCACCAATGCCTATCCCTCTCATAAGTAAGGACTTGTGAATACTCATGTTTAGCCCACATCGCAAATTGATACTCTTTAGCTGACCCGATGAGGAACTCAAGAGCAATATAGCTCAAGTATTTGAATAAAAGAAAAGAAAGATATTTTTGGTATTTTGATTTTATTGATAGATAAATTAAATAAAATACAGATGGTTGAGAAGATGGATAAGCAAGCCTAAGCTCGAATGGGCTAGCACCCGAAACAACCCTAGAACCTGAGATACACAAGCCTAAGTTCAAAACCTCCTATGCTAGCCTAAGCTTCCTAGCTTAACCCCATCGTCGATTGCCTCAACTTGACAGGCCTAACCCAATGCAAGTCAAGTCTAACAAGTATGAATAGTGTCAGGCCTAACCCCAAGCACTAGAGCACCCATGCCAGCCCAAGTGTCAGGCTTAACCCCGTACACAGGAAATAAAGGCACAATGACCACAAAGCTCCCTTGGAGACTTCTATTCAATTCGATAAATATTCAATGGATGCTTACAAGTGTGTCATGGAGGGGTATTTATACTACTCCATGGGCTTGGGCGGCAAGGGCCTTTCCTTCTATAAGAAAAGACTTGATTGCGACACAATCAAATCACCAAGATCCTATGAGGATAGAAAGGAAAGATCTTGCCTTTTTCCTCAAAACTTGCCAAATAAAGGACAAATCAATTAAAGATTGATTGTCCTCTTATTTAGCACATGTGGCCGGCCATAAGCATCCATATAAGGAGCTAACCCTAATAGCCACATACTCTAAAATCTCTATTGTCAATCAAGGAGCAATCTTGCCAAGATAGGATCAAGATTGTTTCCTTAATTTTCAAAAACATTTTTCAGTTGACATTTTTATCCCTTATGTTTGATTGTATTTTAACAATGTTATTCTCATTTTTAATTTTGAAATATTTAAAAAAAAAAAACAAACTTCACAATCATCTCGATTCACAATTCTCTATTAAATCTTCTCTTTCCATTAAATAAATATAAAAGTTCAATTACATTATCTTTCTCCTCACTTTTTCATCAACTTCTATAAAATTTCAAAAATTTCCAACATCCACCCAAACACGCTACAAAACTTTTGCTACTTTTTAAAAAACTCCCTAAATTTTCACACCACATCCAAAATTTTTTACTAGAAAGAAGTAATACAAGAATGTGGGAGTACCATGTACATACCCTACGTATCTCTTATCAATTAAATTGTCACATCTATTTTAAATCTTTCTTCCCTTTGTTGTCTTATCACCCCAAACAATTTGCCTTCTTTTTTCAATGCTATCAAGTAATCGTTTTCCCCCATTCTCGTTTCAATTAAATCAATCAATTTCAAACATTTTGTCTTCTATCGAACCTTTACTATGCCCACCACATGCTTGTTCTTTCTTCTTCTCCCTAATATCTAACTCCTCTAATTAATTAGAAATTCAAAAAAAAAAAACTAACTATTTATCTAGAAATTAGGAGGAAAAACCAAAATAAAGATAAAAAAACAGAACTAGTTTACGTATTCTCTCCTTTCTATGCAGAGCGGTTTGAATTTAGTTAATTAAGCTTGTGACCAACCCAAACTACGTAATCAGAAACCAAACAGCGTTCTAATAAGATTTTCTTGACATCACCCCCAAAAGACTAGAAAAAAAGAAATGGCCCCGAAGAAGAGGCCCTCCGCTTCCATTGATCGCCCACCATCGGATGTTTCAATCAAAGCCCTCAAACTCATCAAAGAATCCATTTCCCACCACAGCAGAGACAACATCAGCAACCACGGCTCCGCCATTCTCTACCGCTCTCTTGGAGACATCCACATCAAAACCGCTGCTCTTATTGGTGACTCTAACAAAAAATGCAAGCACCTAAATCACGCTGCCGAAGCAGCCAGGCAAGCTCTAGCCTTCTTCAAGAAGTCAATGCCCTTGGCACTTTTCCACGCCAAAGTTCTCTTCGAGTTGGCTGCAATACACGAAGATAATAAAGGCTAGCAAGAAGCAATACAAGAATGCAAGCACGCTTTGATGATCGAAGACCCAACGAATCCTATTAAAAGATAGCATATTCGAAGAGGATATTTGACACAGGTGTGGTTAGCACAGAAGGTTGAGATTAAAATTAAAATATGAAATGATTTACGAAGGGTTTCTATCTGGAATTATGACTTGTTGGAAATATCTACGAGTCGAGTTTCCAATGCATCAAACGCCGTACAATTTGGAGTTTTCTCTAATGAAGTTATGAATTAAATTACTCCAAGGAGGTCAGGCTGGCAGTTAATTCCGAGGTCTAGTGAATTTGGACGAGTTTTGCTATTTTTAGCTTGTTCTTTTGGATTTTCAAAGTGTATTTTCATTTCCCTAAGAGTCTTTTATGCTCCCTAAGAAGATGTATTTCGCATTTACCATGCTTGGAGGGTTGTTCCAAGTTTTACTACTTAAACCCTATCTAGTAGTGGAAAAGGAAATAGAGATTTTTTAGTGTTTATACAACTTGAGCCTTAGGCTACTTTGAAGAAGGATTTCTTCTAACAACTCTTATCCTTCGGTGGATTCCGATAGGTGGCGAGTTTCTTGCTCTGTATCCTGTGTTGGATTATATTGGGTGGTGATTTATGTATCCCTTTGTGTTCTACTTGGGTGGTGAGCTTATCTATCCGAGTGTGTGAGTTAGTGTGTTTCAGTGTTTTCCCAACCTTCCAAACATTCCGAGATATCTATACTCTCCCGACGTCTTGCAAACATTTCAAGATACACCCATAATATTCCGACATCCCAGAAGTTTCTGATGTTCCCTACAAACATCCCGAGGTCCCATTATTATCTCCGAGGTCTTTCTCGTTCAGACGTTCCGAGGTGTCCCGCGCTTCTCCCCGGTTAATACCTAGTATCAATATTATTCGTCAACACATAGATCTTTTGACCCAAGTGATGATACCAATACTGAATTAGATCCAACCCAAACCAATTTGAGCTAGATAGACATTATCACACTTTCTTTAAAGCCCAATAACAACGATTAGGCCCATATTGTATTAAGCCCGGAAGAAAGAACCATGACACTTGTCACGAACGGTTATAAAATAGCTTATAACGTGCAGTAACTCCATGATCCCGATGGTCCCATGATCAAAGCAAGTACCCATTATGGAGAAGAATATAAAACAATCATATGCAACCTTCGAATTCAATTTTTATTTAAAAAACATTGCTTTTTATTTATATATAATTTTAATATTTTAAAAATTTGTATTGGAGGGGCATTTCGGTCATTCATGTGGTTTAATGGCTAAATCAAAAGGAAGGCAAAAATTGATTGTTTTTGAAGCATATGGTGGAAATAAATATTTTAGAACTTGAGAAAGACTTACTGATTTTTGCCCATAGATATAGAACGTACTATATAATGTTCCCAAAAAACATTTTGGTCTACGAAAAATTTGTGCTTAGTTTTTTTTTCTGAAAAATAATATAGAGTTTTACAGTTGACTTGAAAACTTTTTACTTTGACTTCATTTTCAAGCGCTTGCCAAATACCGAAAAATAAGTAAAACAAATTACAGATTTGTTTTACATGCAAGCAAACGGATTGTAGAACAAATTTTGTACTTGTTTTCAGGTATTTGGCAAGCGCCTGAAAATAGGTCAAAGTAAAAAGTTTTCAAGTCAACTGTAAAAGCTATATTATTTTACAAAAAAAAAATTAAGGTCAAATTTTCCGTAAACCAATTCTTTTTCTTGGGGAACATTGTTGTATGCTCCATATCCGCATGCAAAATACCGAAATACCCATCCAAGAAAAACTTATTAGAAAATTATATTAAAAAAATAGGGAAATTCAATTTTTGGTCATTGGGTTTTACCCCTTTCTACGAATTACTCACTAGGATTCATTTTTTTAATTTTCAATCACCGAGTGACCTTTGCAACAAATTAGTCCTTCTGTCTAAAAGAAAAAATTGAAGC
This sequence comes from Morella rubra, assembly GCA_003952965.2. Taxonomy (NCBI): domain Eukaryota; kingdom Viridiplantae; phylum Streptophyta; class Magnoliopsida; order Fagales; family Myricaceae; genus Morella; species Morella rubra. Next base: position 16,971,742 of record CM025850.1, on the reverse strand, counting down.
TATGTGTTTTGGATAAGTGGCAATTCCTTTAGCGAAAACATCTTCTCCTTCACACAAAAGACTCCTTTCCGCTGGTTTTGCCCTTGATTTGCAAATCTTCATTTTTCCTTTTAAAACTTCAATCTCTTCACTATATTTGAACCCTAGTGAGAATAAAGATGTATCTCCACTATATTCTTCGAAAAACGCTGCTCAAAGTCGTATTTTTCCCTCTCCACCTCTCTTTTTTGAAACTCTCTCTCTCTTTAGCCTTCAAGACGCCAAATCGCAAGGGTTGGTAATTTTGGAGGTAGGAATGATCTAATCTTTGGTTTGGCTCGTACTCTTTGCTTTGATTTGGATTCTTTCGTTTTGTAGATAATATTGAGAGGCTAATCCCTTGATATTAAGCGGTTCTCTTTTGATCTCGTCAATGCATTTGGTGAATATTTTCTCTTCTTCAAGTCTCTATCTATGATGAAGTTTGGATTTGGGATTTCAAGATTTTCACATTTGTTTTAGGTTATTGTAGGTGATAATAGGTTGGATTTTTGGAGAGATTTCGTGTTTGATAAAGATGGGTGTTGCTGAAATTTTACCATTTATTTTATAATGGAGATATGTGTGGATTAATGTGCAAAGATGGTGTATTAAGGGCTGTCTAGATTTTTCAATATGGATTATGTAATGGTTTCTAGTGCCAAGAGCGTTCCTAAGAAGATACTTTAGTTAACGTAGTAGTTTAATTATTTTAGAGTTGTATAGAATGATTTGAACTCCATGTTGGTTTTGATGAATGATATTTAAATTTATTTAGGTTCTAATTGATTATTCAATAATCTTTTGAGGAACTTTAGATTTCAGGTTATGCATTTGAGGTAAGTGGTCTTTCAATAAGACTTTTATGAAATTCTTATGTTGTGGAAAATAAATGCACAATTGTTAAATATTTCTTTTACAAATTGAAACTAGTTTTGGATGAGTTATTGTGAATTCTTGGATTTTGGAAATGTTGGATTTTAAACGTGCAACTGTATTTTAAACGATTTTGATGCGTTAGGGGAACTGAATAAATTTTGGTAAAAATTGGATTTCACAAACTCATTTGAAATGGTTGGCCTATTTTGTGAAATTTGTGTTTGTGAGCATACTATCAAGCTATCCTCTTGCTTGTGACTGTTGAGATCTTTGTGATCATTGGGGTCCGAGTGACCATTTAGGTTTTCATGACCATTGATAATTTCACTATGTTGCTTGGCTTGGGATATTTTGTTATAAATTATGTTTTCAATTTGGTATTGCTCAATACATTTTCTTAATCTTGGTTATGTTTATAAAACTTCATTTCCCCTACCCCATTGATTGCTACTTACTGAAGCTAGTTGATAGCTCACCACTTACTTCCTATCTTTCAGATTTAGAGATTGGTGGCAGCGAGTAGTAGGAGATCTCGAATTGTAGTTTTTGAGAAGGTCGCAAGTTGCAGGATTATCGAATAAAAAGTCCTTTGGAGACTTTTGTAGTAATTGCGTTAATTTGAAGAATTTAGTAATTTTATTTCATTTCGGAAACTATTTATTTGGATTCATTCTTAATTTTAGGATTTTTAAGGATTTTGGAATAGTGCTCTGATTAAACTCTTAGGTGTTCTTCTTATGTTTTGATTAGATTCTAAGTTTGGATTATTATATTTAAGAGATGGAATAGAAGTTTCTTTTATGGTTTCTGGGTTGGGAATATTGCTTGTAAGCAGGGTGGATAGTCCTGTTTTTCAAGTTGAACTCTATCTGTTTGGACTTTGGTTCGGGTTGTTACACTATCTATTGATCGTTGCTTTGACTAACAGAAACCGTGTACACGTCACACTACAAAAAAAAAGGTCTACAACAGCAGTCACCAAAACCACTGCTATATAGCCCATATCCCGGCAGTTTACTTAAAACGCGACCGAAAATACGCCTATAGCGGCGGTCTCTATAGCGGCGGTCATAAACCGTCGCTATAAACACAATATAGCAGCGGTTGATCTAACGACGGTCAGTGACCG
>CM025850.1:16884063-16955205 GCA_003952965.2 Morella rubra | reverse complement strand
CGCTATAAAGCCGACGTATTCACCAGTGGTCTCTATAACCGGCAGCTATAGGGCTGTGCCGACGGTGATATAGCGGCAGTCTCGACCGACCACCAAAAAAACCGCTGCTATAGGCTATAGTAGCGGGCCTATAGCAGCGGTTTTGGGACTTATAACGGCGGTTTTCGACCGCCGCTATAGGTGCTTTTTTTTGTAGTGTCAGTAACCTTCACCATGTCACCTTCATTTTGCACGTCACTCTTCCCCCACTCAAAAAGACCCACAACATTTCATATTTTTCCTTAACTAACTAGAGCTCACCGTTTTGTCCTAAAACAACCAACCGCACCGTTTTGTCAGCAGATTCTTCTTCAACCTTTGAAGCTAGTGTGTCGAGTGTGCCCTAATAGATTCTTCTCACTGTAGCTTTATTTTTCCTGGAGCTCAGCCATCTCCTCACCGTAGCTTCTCAGAGGAAGTATCTGTTCTTGATAATCATTTTGGCAACCTCGGTTTGGTCAGCAAAGCATATATGATGGATAGCCCTGAGAAAACGGAGAAATGGCATGTTTACTCTGCTTCTGCAAAATTGGGGAGCCAGTTGAAGCCTGTTTACACACTCGAGATGTGCATGACCAGTTAAGACCGAAAGAGGGCATCGGTTCTCTATAAAACTCATGGCAGTTCAGCAGCTCTCATGAGTGAAGATTATGGTTTTAGGAAGATTCTTCCCCAATCTGAGATATGTGACTATGAGTCGATCCTTGTGGGTATTCTATGAATGCAATTGAAGGTTCTACAATTTCTACAATCCATGTTACGGCAGAAGGTGGCTTCAGTTATGCAAGCTTTGACGCAGCCGGGTACGTATGACTTTGAAGATGTGAATTTGACTCAGCTATTTGAGAGGGTTTTGGCTTGCTTCCAACCTACCATGTTCTCTGTAGCTGTGCATACCGACATTGCTGGAAGGGAGCTTAGAAAGAAGTTCCCTCTGGACTTGAATGGCTACCATTGCGGTCACAAGAGTCATCCTACAACAAAAACCGCACAGTAAAAACCCATAGCTTCACGGAAGGAACAAATGATAGACTCGCATGGTTCGAAGGTTGAAGAAGAATCTGTTGACAAAACGGTGTCGGTTGGTTTGTTTCAGGACAAAACGGTGAGCTCTAGTTAGTTAAGGGAAAACAAGAAATGCTGTGTGTCGTTTTGAGTGGAGCAAGAGTCACGTGCAAAATGAAGGTGACGTGGAGAAGATTGCTGACGTATCCACGATTCCCGTTAGTCACAACAACAGTCAACAGATGGAATGACTAATTTATTACAAGGGTCATAACTTAGTGATTGAAACAATAAAAAAAAAAAATTGAATCCTGATAAAAGAGTAATTTTTCCTTACTACAAAAGCTCATAGTTAGAGGCCCAAAATAGTGAGGCAAGAATCAGCCCATCTAATGTGGTATGTGTCCCTCGGTGATTGGAGGTCCTTAAAAGAACCTAACATCTATGCTTCATCGGGTAAAGAAAGTTTACGTAAGAAATTATGATTATTTTCTATTTATTCACTAACTGACGGGCGAGAAAGTAAAAGGAAAGAGGTAAGAGAGTGTTGACTCAAGCTGTCCTGGATGAGACTAATTCTGACAATGCTGATCTTTAATAAAAGGTGGATGAGACGAAAAAGGTCTAGAGGGTGATGAGGCCCAGAGGGAAAATGGGGTTGAGGCCCAAGAAGCCCTCAGCCCAGACGACAAATGAGGAAGGATAACCAAAGGAGGTACGTACGATAAACTCTCTCTCATTTAATGATCAAACCAGAGAAAAAGAAAAGATATTAAACAATGGTGACTAATAATGACATCAGAGAAATCCCCTACGGGAGGACCTTTCAACTCATCCCAAGTGCTAGACTTCAAGTCTAGCTCCCTCAGGCTCTTAGCCTAGTGGACGTTGTAATAAGCTGGTTAAAAATGGCTCCATCAAATTCTGATGACTAATTCGTAAAAGGAGGTAAACCTAGTAACCAAAAATTGAATTTCCTTAAAAAATAATATATAATTATAAAAAGAAATATTTTTTTAAAATAAAAATTGAATTTGAAGGTTGTAATATAATAATTTTATATTCTTCTCTTTAGAGTCCAAGTGAGCCAACAATTTTATTGCAAAAGTGTATCTCAAGCACCTTCACGATGAAATCAATACTTTGGGACTACAATATTAAAATTTTGAGAAAAAAAATTTCATGTCACGCGGTAGCCTACGATTGGCACTGAGATGGCATTTAAAATCCACGCCAGCACCATTTCGTTTGTTTGCTAATAGCAGTTTGGACGGGTATTGATCTGTCTCAAATATTTATGTTAGGTACCCAATGGTATAAATCGATACCTTGAAGGACTAAAATGTCAAAAGTGTAAACTCATAGGGATCTGTACGGTAATTAAGTATTTTTATGTAAATACTTATATCATTAAGCGTGTCAAACATAAAAAAATATTTTAAAATATTTTTAAAAGAATAACCAAACTCTAAAAAAAAAAAAAATTCTTGAAAACATTTCAATCGGACCCTAATTAAGTTGTTCATTATTTCTTTAACTTTCTCAGTTTCAATTAATTAGAGCTGAGCATCGACTGCTTTCCCGCTAGTTTGGGCTGTGAAGGCCTTGATTTGAGTGAAGATTTGGATATGTACGTGTAGCTTCGTATACAGGCCTTTAGATGATGACTTCAAATTGGTTCCAAGCCAATTTTAGGTACGGCCGCTTCAACCCACCAAGTTTTGAGAATTTTTAATGGTAATTTTCGTTAATTATTCTTACTTGAGTGTGTCTCGTAATTTATATTGGTGTTGTCAACACGTGAATAGTAATCGTTTAAAGAAATTCTTCTCTTTTCTAATCCTTCGATATTCTCTAGAATCGAAAAATCTTGATGGATCATAAAAGACAAAATTACTTGTATTATATATCATCCTCTTTGCTAACAAAAAGACAGTACTTCAGAAAGAACAAGAACCGAGGGAAACAAAAGTGAACGGTACGAGATTGATTAGATAGAAAAGTACAACATGACTTGACATGACTAGCTCAATTTATTGTCGGCATCTACTAAGTAATATGATTTAACTAACCCTGAGGAGAGAGAAGCACTAGATCAATCAGTTAATCTAAGTTCACGTGAGATGAGCCGGTAGATGCACGAGTGGAATCTTCGGCCAACTTCTTCCACTCTACAGCTTTTTGCTTCAATTCTCTACCCTTCACTCCCGCCATCAATTCTCTCACAAGGCTCTCTATTTGTGCCCTGTTTACATCACCTTCTATCTCCATGCCTAAGCCCCATTCCTTGCAAGAGTAGCGACAATTGGTTTGTTGCTCGGCAAAAAAAGGCCAAGAGATCAATGGTACTCCACCACACATGCTTTCAATCGTGGAATTCCATCCACTGTGTGTTAAGAACCCACCAATAGATGGATGACTGAGTACCTGTTCTTGTGGACACCAACTTGCTAATAAACCCCTTTCTTTGGTCTCTGTCAAGAACTCGGATGGAAGAATGGCCGAGTCACCCTCCACAAGATCAGGCCTTATTATCCAAAGGAATGTTTGGTTGCTATTTGCCAGTCCCCAAGCAAACTCAATTAATTGATTGCTTGTCATGACTGTAATGCTCCCAAAATTCACGTAAACGACGGAGTTGGGTTCTTTTTTCTCTAGCCATTCGAGACACCCCGCTTCTTCTTTCCATAAGTTTGATCCAATTAATTTATAATCGTTACTGGGGATCTGATTTAGGAGGAGATGTAAGGGACCGATGGAGAAAATACGGGGAAACATGGATGAAAGTGAGTCCAAAACTTCTTCCTCCAAGGCATCAAAGGTATTGAGGATGATGGCTGAAGCCTTTTGAGCTCTCTCGGATTCAACCACTAGAAAATCGAGCATCTTGTCATCTGGGTCTGTGGTTCTAATGAAGCTTGGAAGGTCCCTGAGGCGGATACCTTCCATACCTGGAATCCAATCGATGACCATCTCCAAATAACCATTTGTTAAATAACTAGCATCTGCGTACATTAAAGAGATGCATAATCAATTAGGGCTGCAGGACCGGAAATCCGGTCCGGTTTTTGGACCGGAATGCAGTGGACCGGACCATTTCCGGTCCGGTCTGCTGTTAAACGGTCCGGTCTGGACCACTTAAGTGGTCCAGACCGGTTTCAAATTTTTTAAATTTTTTTCCTTTTTTTTCGTTTTTTTTTTCATGCTCAACACATATTTTTTAATTTTGAGATTAAAAAAAAAATGTAAACTTCTAGTCTCCTACTATAGTTTGCTCATTAATTTTAAAATGTGAATTCATTTAATTCATATTATAGTTTGCTCATTAATTTAAATATGTAAATTCATTTAAAAATTTAAAAATGTGAATTCATTTAACTCCTACCATAGTTTGCTTATTAATTTAAAGATGTGAATTCATTTAAAAACTTATAGATGTGAATTCATTTAAAGACTTAAAATGTAAATTCATTTAAAGACTTAAAAATACATTTAACTACTACTATAGTTTGCCATTAATTTAAATATGTGAATTGATTTAAATACTTAAAAATGTGAATTCATTTAACTATACTGATAGTTTGCTCATGTGAAATTTAAAATATGAATTCATTTAAAGACTTAAAAAATTGTCATTTAACTAACTACTTATTTAAAATATGAATTCATTTAATACTCCTACTATAGTTTGCTCTTTAAAATATGAATTCATGTGATAGTTTGCTCATTAATTTTATGTGAAATTTAAAGAATGTAAATTCATTTAAAGTGATAGTTTGCTCTTATTTAAAACTTAAAAATGTGAATTCATTTAACTTACATAGTTTGCTCATTAATTTAAATATGTGAATTTATTTAAAGACTTAAAAATGTGAATTCATTTAACTCCTACCATAGTTTGCTCATTAATTTAAAGATGTGAATTCATTTAAAGACTTAAAAATGTGAATTCATTTAGAGATTTAAATACTTAATTCATTTGTCTGGAAATGTTACTAATTCTTTATTCTTCTATATAACCTGCACTAGATAAGTATATAACATCTATTTACTGGGGAAGATAAGATTGATGTTGTTAATCACTGATCGTTTCTATTCTTCTAATGTTATATAGGATATATGAACTAAGAAATTAACTGCTAGAATAGTATCATATATACTATATAGGATCGAAAACAAGCAATTACGTATAAATAAATAGCACGATATTTTATAAGACATATTTTATAAGATTTCTAGTATTACAAGTTAACTATATTTAAGTTAGTTGAACACGCATAAACAATTATATTAACAAACTAAAAAACTTGCAAATGTTACAAATGAGTTTTCTCTTTAAGTCTTGCCAATGGTTGATGTCCCAAGTTCGCTTGCTGCTGTGCTATTACTTGCCTATTTCTGCATGTTTAAAACTTTAAATGTCAATAAATGTTAAAAATAAATAAATATAAGTAAAGTAAATTAAAATTACAAACAAATTTTATTTACCAGAATCCATGTCATAACTCTCGATACAATCCAAAGTTTCTTTGATGTTAATTGGTTCCTTTTCATCTGCACGCCTCAACCAATCTTGGGTGCAAACGAGTGCCTCCACAGTCGCTGGAGCTAATGAACTCCGAAATGGATCAAGTATACGTCCCCCCGTACTAAAAGCGGACTCTGAAGACACAGTGGAGATAGGGATAGCCAATACATCCCGTGCAATCTTAGCAATGATGGGATATCGTAAATCATTATTATTCCACCATTTCAATACATCAAAATTCTTGTCTGGAGCAACAAGTGGATCAGCCAAATATCGATCAATTTCTAAGTTTGCACTAGGACTTGATGAATATGTTCCAAACAACACAGCTGTGCTCCAATAATCCTCAAATAAAGTTCGCTTGCTGCCAGAAGAAGCAACTACTGGAGGAGGAGGCACACTACTACTAGTTGAATGCACTTGAGTCTGAGGTAATCCCAACGCATATTCATCAAACAATGCACGAAACAAATCACTTATACTGACCACCAACTTTTCTCCCTCTATTCCACCATACATCAACCTCACCATTTGTCCCACTATTTGTAACTTAGACCTTGGATCAATCACATTTGCAATAAATATCAACAAATTTAACCTGTCATTCCTCCCCCAATATTTTTGATACTTAGCCATCATAATATCAGCCATGTCTTTCAATATTTGATCCGTACTTTGTGAATAACGACACAAATGAGAATACACTCCATAGAGTCCATGGAAGTAAGAATTCGAAGTAACATACAAAGAACCAGAAAATTGCACAGTAGCATCATAAAAGAGTTCAAGAAACTTGCAAAATACCCTTATTTTTGTCCAGTCCTCTTTTGTTGGAGGTCCCAAGTTCCTCTTCCCACATTCACCTTCAGTAAAATGAGGAAGATAATCAACATCATCACTCTCCATTCTATCAAAAGCAAACTCATACTTCTCAGCAACATCCAACATCAAATATGTGGAGTTCCAACGAGTGGAGACATCAAGGCACAGACTCTTGGAACATTCAATCCTCTCCTTTTCAACACATTGATTAAACTTGATAAGCCTTGCAGGAGAAGACCGCACATATCTAATTGCATTTCATAAAAAATGACTGTGAGAAATAACGAATTTTTAATAAACGAATTATGCATAGTATTAAGAAATGAAAAAAAAAATACATACCTAATTGCATCACGAACCCTTGTAATTGCATCATCATTTATTTTCAACCCATCACCAACCACAAGATTCATAATATGCGCTGCACATCTCATATGAATGTAAAGACCGTTCAAGACATTGCTTCGTAGATGCCTCTTCAAGTAACCAATAGCTGTATCATTTGAAGACGCATTATCAACTGTGATGGTCATAATCTTCTCAATTCCCCAATCATGTAAACACTCCTCCACTTGTGCCCCAATTGTGTCTCCTTTGTGATTATCAATCAAACGAAAACTAATCACTCTTTTCTGCAATTTCCAACCCTTGTCAATCCAATGGGCAGTGACAACCATATAGCTCAAATTCTGAATCGAAGTCCAAGCATCAGTGGTGAGACAAACTCTACCATCACAAGCCCTAATCATACCCTTCAACCATGTTTTTTTATCTTTAAAAATGTCCATACAAGTTTTAGCAATGGTCATGCGAGATGGGACTTGAAATCTAGGCTCTAACATCTGTATAAACTTCCTAAATTGGGAGACTCTACAATCCTGAAAGGAAGCTCATCAACAATAAGAAACTCTGCCAAAGCTTGACGAAGAGCTATAGCATGATTATGGTCAAACTTTTTTGTCAATACCAAATTACTAGGGTTCTCATCACCCTCAACTCCCTTCTCATATGCTAAAGTTTTTTTGCCTCTTGTCTTGTTTTGGAGGTAGCTGATTGGGGTTTTTCTTACATTTAGTAAGATGGTCCAACATATTCTTCGTCCCATTCCTATTTCCATCCGCAGCATAATCAACATCACAATAGTTGCAAAATGCCCTAGGACGTGGTGGGTCACCAACATGCTTCTTTGTAAAGAAAGACCAAACCATAGATTGATTCTTTCTTTTTGGTTTAGGTGGTTCACTACTTGGTGGGGGAATTTCTGAAACATCTTCCTCCTCAACCATCATATCCTCATCCTCTAAACTTAATCTTATTGCATCAACACTATTATCCGAACAATTACGAGAACGAGAACGAGACATAGTATCTACAAGGAAGAAAAAAACAAGTAAAGATCATGTGAAATTGTGAATCCACCATATTTAATCAAGACATTGAACAAACCTAACTAATTCCTAAAATAAATAATATATGCAAACATAATACATATGGAACGGCCACAATACATCACAAAAGATATCAAACATGAATTGTTAACATTACACAATGAATTCCACTAAACATAGGGAACGAATCAGAGTATACTTTGCCCCCAAGTAATTAGCTTATCTGTACATAGAAATTTAATATGACCTACGTAGAAATTTAATATGAATTGTACCATCTATTAAATGAAAATTAATCAAATAAAAGATATCAATCGGAGTTACTTCAATACACCACAAATTAATAATCTCGAGCAATCAAATATAACCTAAACTTTTCACGAATTTGTTAACATATATGAGAAGTTAATATGGCCTAAGTAGAAATTTAATATGAATTGTTAACATCACCATCTATTAAATGAAAATCAACCAAATAAAAAATATCAATCGGGTTACTTCAATACAATACAAAATAATCAAATATAAACTAAACTTTGCACAAATTTGTCAACATATACGAATTAATATTCAAATTTCGAAGTGGGTTTTCACAAATCTGTTAAGGGTTAACATACATGGGCGTGGGCAGCGGCAGTGGACACTGGACAGCAGCAATGGCGTGGGCAGCGGCAGTGGGTGTGGCTGCTCTTGGGGAGGGGGCTGGGGCCGTGGGTGTGGGCGTGGGCTGGCCGCTGGGGAGGGGGCAGTCGGGAGGGAGCACCGGAGCAGATCTGGCGTGGCTGCGTGGGTTTTGTTTAGCGTGGGGTGGGGGGAGGCCGGAGGGGCAGTCGGTTTTGTTTTCTTTCGTTCGCGTGGGTTTTGTTTCGTTCGCGTGGGGAGGGAGTCGGGACTGAAGGAGCACGAAGAAGCAGACCAGATCTGGTTTAATGTTTCGTTCTTCTGTTTTTTTTTGTTAATGTGTTGTTTTTTTAAAGATAACGCGTTTTTGTTTTAAAGATAATGCGCGGGGGGCTGTGGGGGGGGGGGAACATAACGCGGGGGGGGGGAAAATTGGGGGGAAAACATAACGCGTGGGGGGGGGGGGGAACATAACGCGTGGGGGAGGGGGAAAAAAATAACACGTGGGGGGGGGGGGAGGGAAGGCAGGCGCGATTTTTTTTTAAAATGTGTTGTAAGTTGTAACGGGGGGGGGGGGGCGCGGAGAACCGGGGAAGGCTTCTTTTGATTTTTTTTTTTTTTTTTTTTTATATAAAATGCGGTCCGGTCCGGTCCGGACCGCATTCTTAAAAATTTTGGACCGGACCGGACCGCATTATCCGGTTTATAAAATCCGGTCCAGACCGGACCGGATTTATTTGTAAAAACCACAAAACCGGTCCAACCGGTCCGGTTCTGATCACCCCTAGTTAAGGGTGTGAAAGAGAATTTGGGGCTTTGGGGGTTTCGGGGGGTTTATTTGGAATTTGCTGAGGTAAATTACGCGTAGCTTTTCATTTACTATTTTTGATTTTTATTTAAATTTGAGGATCAATTTCACATGTAAATTATTAATCACATATTTATTTTTGTCTACTAAATTGATTACAGGATCTGTTTGGGGTTGGAACAAAACTTCAAAGATATTTTTAAAGAAAACGTATTATGAGGATCAATCTAAAAAAAAGTCTAACCTCATACACAAATAGAGTAATTTAACTTTTATTTCTTCTATATATAATATTTATTAGCAAAATACCCGTCTAAGGTTATGACTTAATTATTTGCGATGAACATCAAATTAGATAAATTAGTCTTTCGGAAAGAAGTACTAAAAAAAACAAAGAATTGAAGGCCTGCAACAGGCAGCAGTCTGAAATCGAGGAGGATCTGCGCTTATAGCAAAAAATGTCTATTACAAAGAATCCGAACTTATGCGATGAAAGGCTTTCTGTGGCATGCAGCGAGTAAAAAAGTATAAACAATCATCTTGCAATGACACCCTGAGCGGTGCCGGACGAAAAAGAAAAAGAGAGAAGCATACAAATTATCACACTAACCTAACCCGTTGCTTTCAAAGACCTCCCAATCTCAAAAGACAAAAACGCATCAACGCAAGCATACTGCACCTGTGAAGGAGTAAGCATCTGATTGTTAAGGGTGAGAATTTTTTCCGATGGAAACTGGAAATTCCAATTTCGGTTCCGATACCGGTATTCAGGTACTGGAACCAGATCTTATTTTTGAGAAATTCCGAAACCGAAATCAGAATCAGAAATTCCAAGAGAAATGCCGAAATTTTTGGTTCAAAAAGTTTTTTTTTTAAAATTAATTAAGGGCTGGCCACTCACTAGGGTTAAAAAAAAAAAAAAAAAAGGGCTACCTGGGTCAAAACGACCCAGGTCACGTGAGAGAAGAGTTGATGTCTCTCTTCTCTTCTAGATTCTTCTTCAAGACTTCGTCAAAGTGTCTCGCCATCCAAACTCCCAGCCACCGTTCGCCAGCGCCCAGCCACCCCCCCAACTGAGTCCAACCTCCGTCATGCGTCGTCTTCCCTCCCTCCCTCATGAAATCTCATCTCTCTCTCTCTCAGCTCTCTCCCTTCCGAAATATCTCTCTCTCCCTCTTTCTCGCGTTGCTGCAAAACACTCAAATCATCTCAGAGGTTGTTGTTCCTGTTGTTTTAGTCGTGTGTAGTTGGTATTTGCATTGATTTTTGAAGAAATGAAACGGCGTGAAGGAGCTTCTCGAGCATGTAATTTTTTTTTTCTCTCTGTTTGAATATCGGCTTGCTTCCTATGGTTTGGTGGCTGCATTCCCAGGTGCGCTTTTTGTTCTTTGGTTAGCTATCCGGAACAAACTGTACACGCAGGGTAGAAATTCGGCTGACGGGTGTTGTTGTGTTTGTTGAATGTGTGATGTTTGATGTTTGATATGCTCGTATAGAATGTGAATATTCCAGAATATCGACTTTATTTTTTTTTCCTCTCTCTCTCTCTCCCCTGGACTTTAACTCTATTGGGTTTGAATAATGTAAGTTTGGGTTGGATATGATTATGTCACAGAATGATTCGGTTGATGGGTTTTGAGTTGGATGAGTAACATGTATTTGATAAAATGCCGCACAGAGATGTTGTGAAAATGGAAGATAATTTGTTTTGTTTCTAAGCGAAAATGGAAGATAATTGCTATGCTGAAAATGGGAAATAATAGAATTGGAATTTTCAGATTCCGTTTTCGGAAATTCCGGTTCCATTCCGGAAAATTTTGGAATGGAACTGGAATGAAATTATTAGTTCCGGTGGGTATCGGAACCGGAATGGCCCATTCCGATTCCATCCGTTCCGGTGCTCACCCTTACCGATTGTCCCACCTACTCATCGTAACGCGCTTCGGCTTCTCAATCTCCTTTTTAAGCACCTCAAATGCCAATTTATTCAGCCCGGCATTCCGCAGTTGCCTTTGTAAGTTTGTGCAGTGGAAAAAATCTTGATCGTTGAAATCAAGCAGCCCAAGCGTTCTACCTCATTCAGATCCACGCACAGTTCTCTCATGTGCTTATGCGTGGGATCTTTAGGGATCTCAAATCTCGACCGTAGGATTATCATGAAAATTTTTTTTTCATTTAACTCCCTTATATTCTATATTATGAATTTATGAGCTTCTACAAATTGTGATCATGTCCATTAACATATCACAATTAACCCCCGAGATAGTGAGACTATTTTTGTGAAATCTCTTTTGCTAACAATTATTTGTTTATTTATCCTTCCACCATACTATATTCCACATGAGTTAATAGGACTAGAATAATATCATTAATAAAGTCCCTAGCTCATATAATTCTTAATTGACAATCTGTAACTCGTTGGACTCTTAAAAATGTTTCTAGCCAGTGATTTCTTTTTGACTCCAACTCTATACAGATATACTGAATATACTATCTCACAAAGAGACTGGTGGATTCCTTGTTGAGCATTTACACAAAGCTCATTTATCATGCACAAGATCCAATGTTGTCTGGAATATTTGACCTGGAAAGATCATCACCAAATGACACGGTCAAGGCACAAGTACAAAAAAAAAAAAAAAACCTGTATAAACCTCTTAGGTCTAAGAGTACAATAAACTAATTGTGCTAAATACTGTCTCAACATCAGTGATTACTTATAGAACATATTCATATTTGATCTCGTTCAGTGTATATATTCTTACAGTGCATCCACTCGTTTGCTTAAGGTTGCTACCTCAATGACGAAGTCTATCATCCTATTAATAGAGGCACAACGAGTGTAGACCTATTGTACATAAATATGTACCTCGGTCTAGAACAACTGTCAAGTGAACAAGGAACTGAAAAATCATACTCTGCCGTTTTTTGATTCATTAATCATTGACATGAATTTTCTACAATTTCACTTAACAATATAACTATGTAACATCTCATGTCACAACATTATACCCAATAACAAATACATGTGATGATAAAAAATAAATAATTATCTCATAATTATTCTAAAAACTGGTTTTGAGGGCATATTTCCAAGAGCCTCATCCCCAACCTCTCCCCGACCAGAACGCGGAGATCAACCACATTGGCTACTTTGAGCCCATAATCATCTAATAGTTTTTCAGCATCTTCCTTTATCCCAACACCTGTAAAGGTGAACTTGCCATTTCCAAGAAAGCCGAATAGAGAGCCGGGGATATAGGGGGCGTGGATGATCTGAAAGATGAGGCAGCGGTGGCCCACACAGAGTTGGAGAGTAGCCACGGGGTGCTTAATGTTGCGTGTGTAGGCTAGGTGCCACTTGACGTCGAGGCTGACAATGAAACGATTTAGGTGGCAGCGGATACAGTAGATATCATTGAGCCAAGAGTGAACCACGGCAGGTGAGCGAGTGAGGTAGATCCAGATTTGATAGGAGTCCAAGGACAGATCATAGTAGTTGTGGGGGGTACAGGGGAGTCGGTTGTCAAGAATGTTGATTATAGTCATAATGAATAAATTAGAAGAGTGTGCGGGAAGGAAGATTTTTTTTTTCTTTTCTTTTCTAAATACGGGAAGGAAGATTGGAAAGTGAGATCATAATTGTCAGAGGGAATCTGAGCATTTATAGACTAATTAAGGACAAGTTTGCAAAGTCAAATTTTGTAAAAAATTTAGAACTTTTCAGGTGCATATCTAGTGGCAGAACCAAGACCTAAATTTGAAGGGGGGCGAATACCTAAGTCAAAATGAAAAAAAAAAAAAATTCCTAAGTAATGCAAAAAGTGTTAGAGTTAAAATATCGAAAATTTAGGATTAAAAGCATTAAATTTTTTTTGAAATACACGTACCGTACTATTGCTGAGACTGAGAGGTAGCAATTGGATCCTACAAGTTTGTATCTTCTGAAAACGTTGCAAAATAACTTCGTTATCAATAGTTTTATTTGGATTAAACAAAACACAAGGTCTTTTCGAACTAATATTCGTTTTAGAAGTAGTAGACACGTTAGGATATTAGACAACTGCACACTAGCTGAATTTTTTTTTTTCAAAAATTATACATTCTCTAAACTAAACAAAATTCATCAACGAATTCAATCTAAAAATTAACAAATTCACAATCATTATTCAAGCCCTAATTATTTACAAATCATTAACTAAATTCACAATTTGCAAGGAGGCGGGCTGGGATTGGGCAGGCAAAACACATATAAAAAATTGATGTTCGAAGGAACCAACTGGGGCAGTGGCCCCCCACTGCCCCTGGCTGGTTCCGCCTGTGTGCATATCTATCCACAACTTTAATATTTAAACATAGGACAATTAGAATTAAGTTTCAAATTCAAACATAAAAGATTTCTATCCTTAATTTTTAAATCATCCCTAGATTTTGTCCTATATTTAAATTCAAATATACTGACTTAATACATTTTTTCAGAGATTACGAAAATTTAAAATTTAAGAATAACAAATAAAACAAAAAGACATAAATACCCTGTTCTTCGAGTTGAGGTGTTACAAATATACAAAGGTTATAGTCATGAGTACACGAGCACATTCATCCAGTAGTGTATGTGTTCGGTGTGCCAGACATTGTTATGGAGAAAAGGGGCATAAGTGATTTAATGTAATTTAAAATGTTTTTAAAGGTGAGATTTTAAAATAGGTTGCAAAGTATAATCCAAAATAGATGATGTAAAATATTTATTTACCTTAAAAACTACAACACTCAATCAGGTTGCAAAAGACTACCGGTGACGTAGTTTTGACCTTGCGGGCTAGGTGTAATGCCCTGAACTCCAGCGGTTAAGGGTTTCTACGGGTAAAATTAGTGAAAATCGACGAAATTTTGGAGTAGAAATCAATTATCACAAAATAAATAATATTGATAATAAATTCAAAGTTTAAAACTTCAAAACAACTAAAAAATTACAAACAAAATACAGATAAAGGTGAGTTTGACAACCTAGTAAGCAAAATCATGCTAGGGTGCACTTCAAGAGTCACATTTAAAAAAAAAATATCAATAGAAAATTATATATCTCAATCCAAATAATAGTATAATTATTAATGTAAAACAACCTTTATCTTTCATAGTAATACTGTAGAAAATTCTTTTGGCAATAACTATAGGTCACATTTACCACCGTGATAGAGATGTGCAGTTGCTACCTACTTGAGAATCAACCAAACTAAACCAATACTATCGTTAGAATTCTTCTTTACTGCATCGATAAAAACCTATAAAATAAAGTTTACCGTGTATTCAATAAAAAAACCTACAAAATAAACTATTATGGTTTCAGAATGTGTGCATTTAAATATTGATACCAACGGACTGTCTATGTAAATTTTGAGCGTCAGACTTTAAAGCTTCATATACCAGCCGCGATGAAAGCCTGCCACCCAAGGTTCCAACCCTTGAAGAGAACATCGGGATTCCCTCTCAACAAAAGCAACTCAATAGTCCGCTGGCCCCAATTTAGGTAAGTCCAGCGAAGGGAACCCCTACTATCGCCTCTCGCAACACATCAGAATTACAGGCGAAGTCTCAGCAGCGACGACTAACTTCCATGACAGAAAAAAGGTCTGCCACATTTTCCCATGCAACATGGGACAAAATCTTCCTAACTATCTCAGGACGAAGCACCAACAATGAAAAGGAAGACCCTGTGATGCACTGGGCCATTGCACATGACGAGTTCCAGAAAATTCAGAGCAAAAAGCAAAAAGGATTTCAATGAAGTGTAGGCGTCGAAAGGGCCCGAAGACAGGGCTATTTTAACATGGAGCATCAAATCGCTTTGAAAATCGCAGTAAGACGCTTTGTGTCTCGTCAAGTCAGACATGCGAACAGAGCATCTCTATTAAGGGAAGCGCAAAATGCAATGGCCCCGAGGAAAATATTCCCCAAAAGAGTCAAAGGCCCCAGAAAGGTCCAAATATGTTGGAAATATGTTGGGCCCAACGAGGAGGCGCTGCTAACACCAACCAAGAGATGCTAAACTAAGACCATAAAATATCGGACCAAAAGAGGCTCCTTCCTTGAGGCCCACGGGATCAAGGGGACAACTGTAGCAAGGCCCAGCAAAAAAGTGCACGACATATAAAGCAAAGTAAGATAAAGTTTTTCTAAATTCTTACAGCAGGGAGAGGAAAGACTTTAAACATTTCAAGGCCATTTTAGTAAAAAAAAAAATCTTAGGGTGCAATAGGAAAAAAAAAAATATCAATATGTATAAATCTCATCCTAATAGTGATGCCAGAGGTACCTGCAGAACTTGAGAATCAACCAAACTAAACCAATACTATCGTTAGAATTCTTCTTTACTAAAACTTAACCATGTCTAAGTGTGCATCGATAAAAACCTATAAAATAAAGTTTATGTATTCAATAAAAAAAACCTACAAAATAAACTATTATGGTTTCAGAATGTGTGCATTTAATACATTGATATTGATACCAACGGACTGTCTATGTAAATTTTGAGCGTCAGACTTTAAAGCTTCATATACCAGCCGCGATGAAAGCCTGCCACCCAAGGTTCCAACCCTTGAAGAGAACATCGGGATTCCCTCTCAACAAAAGCAACTCAATAGTCCGCTGGCCCCACTTTAGGTAAGTCCAGCGAAGGGAACCCCTACTATCGCCTCTCGCAACACATCAGAATTACAGGCGAAGTCTCAGCAGCGACGACTAACTTCCATGACAGAAAAAAGGTCTGCCACATTTTCCCATGCAACATGGGACAAAATCTTCCTAACTATCTCAGGACGAAGCACCAACAATGAAAAGGAAGACCCTGTGATGCACTGGGCCATTGCACATGACGAGTTCCAGAAAATTCAGAGCAAAAAGCAAAAAGGATTTCAATGAAGTGTAGGCGTCGAAAGGGCCCGAAGACAGGGCTATTTTAACATGGAGCATCAAATCGCTTTGAAAATCGCAGTAAGACGCTTTGTGTCTCGTCAAGTCAGACATGCGAACAGAGCATCTCTATTAAGGGAAGCGCAAAATGCAATGGCCCCGAGGAAAATATTCCCCAAAAGAGTCAAAGGCCCCAGAAAGGTCCAAATATGTTGGAAATATGTTGGGCCCAACGAGGAGGCGCTGCTAACACCAACCAAGAGATGCTAAACTAAGACCATAAAATATCGGACCAAAAGAGGCTCCTTCCTTGAGGCCCACGGGATCAAGGGGACAACTGTAGCAAGGCCCAGCAAAAAAGTGCACGACATATAAAGCAAAGTAAGATAAAGTTTTTCTAAATTCTTACAGCAGGGAGAGGAAAGACTTTAAACATTTCAAGGCGCATTAATGCAGAGCAAGAAAATTTTCGCTTCTCTCAAAGCCTTGCAAAGGGGAAGCATCAAAGTTATCTGGGGAAAAGCCTCGGCTCCATGTGCCAATCCTTGAACTCATCTGGGGGCTCCTTGTGGTTCCCGAGCAGGTCGGCTTCCTGCCCATCTCGATCAGCGCCTGATGACCCCAGGCCACACGGAAGGCCCAAATCGCATCAGACATCTGCAGTCTCATGTCCTCGAAACCAAGCCAGGTCTTCGGAACATCCACTATTTTGAGCACCTCATCCTCGGCCCATTCCTCGTCGACTATGCATAGCATATTGATGATGTCAAGAATCACTACAATACTCGAAAGCCCAGTAATCTTGCAAGAATTATCGAGGGGGTGGCCTCGGGTCTGGAGACTTCGACGGCCAAATTAGATCTTTGGGAAGGTGATGAACTGATGATGTTAAGAATCACCACAATGCTCGGAAGTCCAGTAATCTTGCAAGAATCACCGAAGGGGGTGTCCTTGTGTCATTCTCCGACGGCCAAATTAGATCTTTAGGAAAGTGATGAGTATTCTGAAAATATAATTAAGCGTAAGTCTAATAAGGAGAATACCTGAGTTTTTATACCTATACCAGCGTCGTAGTCCTGTTAGAAGACTACTTCTTAAGGTATTATAGTTTCATTAGGAGAGTTCCCGAACAAGTAGGCTGTTTAGGAGGAATCCTGAGACTGCCAGAGTCCTATTCTTAGTTGGATAGTCAATACACGACGTACGCTAATGGGCCCGAGCCCAAGTGGCCGGGCTTGCAGAGGACCGAGTATTTCATGTTCCATCACATACAATCCTCATATTGGGCCCAAGGACACCCGAGTCGACCAGCCTGAGCAGTCATTTTCGTCCGTGTCTTGTGAGAACACTCTTCTCCGAATGCCCGTTTCCCCGCCCCTCGAGGAACATGACGTCTGGACTGTCGCTCAATCAAAAAGCATGGATGTATCGCTCTGTCTCCGAAGTCTGCAAATGTGGTGGAGGAAGCTCGCTCACACTCGCATGCCTCAGCACAGCTGGCAAACGTGTAATCTCTCGGCACAGTCGGTTGACCTCCACGATTTCAAATAAATCCACCACATCATCTCGTGCCACAAATGAGAACACCATGGCAAGAAAATCGTCTGGGAGACCCATCTACGATAAACAAGGAGCACGAGTCCTACATTTGAAAATGATAGCAGAGAAAAAAGTTTTCTCTACGCGGAAAATGTCGAAGACAGAAAGCGACAGAAAACTCTTCGAAACATTAATACTGGAAATTGCACTGCCGAGGGGTATAGAAAGAACAGCATGGCGACCCCTAGGAAACTACGGAGGGGGAGCACATGATGGCGGTTCACGCATGAAGCTTGCGAAACGTCACCATAAATGAAAGCGAAGCAGCTTGGTAAAAACACTGTTGGAATTACAGCTGCACCCGGCACAGCCCCTGACAAACAGCTTTGAAAACAACGAATGAGCGTGAAGGGAAGCCCAATCCCACAGGCCGAACGGTGGTCGAAAGACATTCCCAAGCCTCAACATTCATGCCCTAGGGAATAGGGGGATACTGATGGGAAAGGAATTATTGGCCCAGTTGAACTGGTCCAGCTCGACAAAGGATAGAAAAGCCCTACCAAAGAAGCCCACGGGGTGGGAATAAAGCGTGAACCTCAGGGGCTTCACTAGCGAATATAGTCTCTAGAAAGCCTCAAACTCAAGAAGAGGGCTGAGAGGGCCCTAGCGTGTGAGGCAATTTCCCATTCGGGGAAATGGAGCTACCGCGTGTCCGAGAATCTCGTTCTCAAAACCACCCCTACTGAAGGTGGATGCCAATGACTGTCGACCACGAGACGTTCCCTCTGCTAACATTACAAGTCGTCGTATGTAGTGTCCATTTTAGTTTGCCGCAATCAGGATCTAACCCGCCATGAAGGAAGGTTTTTTATGCCGTAAGGAAAGACGCAATACGTCATTTCAACCATCTACCATCACCCTACGCTACGGTCGGTGAGGATGGAGATTGACTCTCATATCAAAATCCTTTGGTAGTATTCTAGAGGACACAAAAAATTCCTTTCCTATTTAGGGGCGTTTGTTTGCTAAAATTTTGAAAAATATTCTTGAAATTTTAAAATCTTTACTTTATTGAAATTTATTAGGGTTTGTGAAAAGTAGAGTGTGTATATGTAAAAGTTGAAAATTTTGGATGTGTTTGTTTTGCTAGAAATTTCTATATTCCGAAATTTTGAAAAAAGGAACACTACCTAACACTTGTCAAATTTTGACTTAAGCATCAGAGGTCACCTTGAAGAGAAGCTCCATTCATATTGTCTTGTAGTGCAGATCCAATAACTTGGAAGAAGGCTTTGTAGCGACTCATCAGTTGGGTCAGATCATTTTTTCCACTATCAACTAGTATCGTTAAACTCAGTCTAACGAAGAATACAATTTTGTCCCCAAAAGATGGGCGGGTAAGTATAAAAAAATTTTGAAAGAAGGAAATGTTTTTGGACGAAAACATTTCATCACCACAAAAAAAAAAGGAAATAAAAACCTCTTTTGGGATGAAATTGATTTGTCCCATATTGGTGGCAGTTACCGTACAGGTAATTCGGGAGGAAACAATTCTTCCCAAATGATGTTCAATTGCGCGCGAACATATCCGGATGGACCAGATCGATCTTCGTTTCGGGACAAACGGTAATTCGTCCTTAGAAAAAAAAGAAAAAAAGAGACGGTAATTCGTCTCGCAGTAAATCGGAGAGGTTAACTTAAATGATTTTAGTATAACATGCGTTTCCAGGTTCAAACATTAAGTACGTAATCAAGATCGATCATAAATTTCATATGATTTTATACGCGTTTGCAAGGATTTCAGACAAAAGAGTGTTTCCATATTCGAGGTGCGTTGTGAACGGTACAATAGATACCCCACAACGCAACATGAAGAACCAAAACTCAAGTTGAAGGGGGCAAACTTTTAAGGTGAAATGACAAAAAAAAAAAAAAAAATTTCATGCAATGAAAAGTGTCTTAGAGTTAAAAAAATTTCCTACGTTAGGTGTATTAGACAATTTCATGCTGACTGAGTTTTTTTTTTTTTATCAAAAACTTATCCATTATCTAAACAAAACAAAACAAAACGAAACGAAACGAAACGAAACAAAAATTCATCAACTTGTAAAAGCACAAGATTACAGTAAAAAAGATTGTTGAATTCTGCCTCCTTCAGATCCACACACATAGTTTTTCAGAGAGTTTAGAGATAGAGATTTTCAAGAGAGAGAAAGTTTCACATGAAAATTCTCGTCCTTCTCAAATGAGTTTCTAAGCTATTTATAATGGCTAGCTCAGAACTCAATTGTGCTTACGCGTGAGATCTTTAGAGATCCCAAATCCCGACCGTAAGATCATAATGAAAAACTCTTTTTCATTAAACTCCTTATATTCTATAATTGAATTTATGGCCTTCTATAAATGGTGATCATATCCATTAACATATCACAATTGACCCCCGAGAAAATGAGATTGTTTTTGTGAAATCTCTTTTGTTAATAATTATATGGTTATTTATCCTTCTACCATACTATATTCACATGAGCTAATAGGACCGGAATAACATCACCGATTAAGTCCCTAGCTCATATAATTCTTAATTCTCAGTCTGTACCCAGTTGGACTCCCAGAAAGTTGCAAAAACAATTTTCGCAAAAACTATGAAAACACTTTTCATAAAATCTTGCTGTACAACGTTTTTTATTTGAGTCCAACAATATGCAGAGATAATGAATATTTTGTCTTATCAAGAAACTAGTGGATTCTATATTCAGCAATTATACAAATTCACTCACTATGCACAAAACCTAACATTATCTATAATATTTGATCTGCGAAGATCATCACCAAATGACTCAGTCAAAGCCCAAGCACATAACAAGCAAACCTCCATAATTCTCTCAAGTCTAAGGACAATATAAGCTAATTGTGCTGGATACCATTATCTACATCAGCGATCGTTTCCAGAAGGTATTCATATTTGATCGGGTTCAGTGCATGTGCTCTTACATTACACCCACTCATCTGCTTAAGGTTACTACCTCAATGACGGAGTCCATCATTCTATTTTATAAAGGCACAATGAGTGTAGACCTATTTGTACATTTATCATGTATTTCGGTCTAGAACAAAGTAAGTCAACAAAGGATTTGAAAAGTCATATAACACAATATGATAACTTATGTTATTGCAAAATGTACCCAAAATAATGTACAGGTGATTAATCAACAACAATAATTATCTCATAATTATTTAAAATGATTAGTTTTGAGGGCCTACATATAACACAACCAATTCACTAATAAAAATTAAAAACAATAACCTTCAACGAATTAAAATTGACTATATATGAATAAATAATCTCAAAATCCAATTCAATATAGACTTAATTGAACAGAAGAAATTTGTAGCTTAAGTTCACAAAGTATTTTCATGGCTTTGACATGGGTAGTCAATTAATGAATATAACATTTAAGATGAAATATACTTAATATACACAACATCAACACCTATAAGTAAATATGTTTAGAAATAAAGAATCGACTTAATTTTTAGGAAAATTTAGAAGTCAGACACTCATTTTTTTCACAAAAATGCTACAATAGTACAATCTATAGCAGTGTTTTTTACAAAAACGCTCTTATAGACATACTTAGAGCAGTATTTTTGGTTGAGTTTTAGCAGCGCTTTGAAAAAATGCCGCTAAAACTCACACACCTATAATAGTATTTTTTTTCAAAATGCCGCTAAAAATCAAATGTGTGACAACATCTTTTTACAAACACCGCTTAGCGGCGTTTTTAAAAAAATGCTGCTATATGTGTGTGAGTTTTTAGCAACGGCCGCTGAAAACCAGTTTTTCTATAGTATGAGTTCTATCAGGAGGACCAATCATTTGAGTTGCTGGCAGACTTTCGAGATTTCAATCTTCTACGGCCACTACTGACTGCTGATGTCGAGTCCACTATACATGAGGTATCTAGTTTACCGGAGCGATTTAAGAGAAGGTGTACGGACCATGATGAATCCCCGAATGGAGAAGAGGGGAAAAGTGAAAAGTCGGGTAAAAGAAAGTTGGAAGCATATCGACGAAGATTCTGATTCGGACCTAAAAAAAAAATTAAAATGCATAATTAAGAGATGACTGCCCCTGGGAGGCTGGGATATATAGAAGAACAGATTAAAAAAACCGCATGAATACTCTAAGGGGAGGGGACACCTAGACCTTTGGAACATGATTGGAATCGACTTTGAGTTCTCTTAATTAAGTGACGTCGCTGTACTAGATTTTTCGTGTACATAACTTAGATCAAGTTAATAATATGCCTAGTTGGGACGAATAAATACACTTTACATCTTTAATTTTGAAAATTTTGACATTTTGTATCCTTATAAATTATTTTTATCATATCAGTAAAAGTTGATAAATATAATGTGATAAAAATAATAAATTAAACTGTAAACGTTCAGGTCAGAATGTATAATGTATTTGTTTTAAATATAAAATGTATTTAATCCTTATATTCTATAACTCATAAGAACTAATATTTGAAAATTTCACGCGTCTTTGCGGCCGGGAAACTCGGATTCGACTCGAGTTTTAGAAATGACTTCATTTTTCAGTTTGCCGTTAAAAATAAATTATTGCCAGTCACGTACCTCCACGATTCACGTTGACGAGTTGGATCCGATATCCACCACGCGTTTCTCAACCTTTCATCCAAAAATAAACAAAAATAAATAAATAAATAAAAATGTAAGGCATGAGAAAAAATATATAGATTAAACGCACTCTAAAAATTAAAATGACTAAGCATATAAGAGATGGAAACAACTGAGTGAAAATTTAAAGTTACCGTCAATTTTTTTTTTGAAAAATTATATTTTATATCCTCTAACTATCACATATTTTGTAATTTACATTTTAAACTACTAAGTGAGACAAGCTTTGAAAAAGTTCCATACTTGAAACACTTTTGTGTTTTTACACATGAAAAGCATTTAGTGGTTTACTTTCTTTTTTTTGCTTTTCTCTCGGCCTCTCTTGTTTTCAAAAAGAAAGCAAAAATTTGCAGAAGTCTTTGATCTTCTTACAATTTCAACGGAATTTATTGAAGAGCACGTGAAGAGGCTTCGTTTGAAAATTATAAAAGGAGTAGAGATTTCGAAAACTAGTACACATGAATAGACGAGAGAAAATAGTCTCATAATATTGAGAGGGCTTTGCATATATTCTCATTTCTTTTGTGTAAAAATCGAGTGTATTGGGGCTTTAGCTTGAGTGTTATGTTACTACTTTTTGTACTTTATTTTTGATACAGTAAATTTATTCTTGAGTTTCCGCCAATGGATATAGGTTTTAATTAAACTCGAATCACTTAAATCTTGATGTTTTGTGTAATTGCTAATTTTATTCTCGTTTCTCTATTCCATTGCGATCCTGAATAGTTATTATTTTCACAATAATTATAACCTAAGGTAATACTGGTAGTTTAAAGTGCCAAATTTTATAGTTTGGATACACAAAATGTGTGATAGTTAAAAGCTATATATAAAAATATAATTTGGGAAAAATACACTTTTCACCCACAAACTACCGGAGTAGTGACACATTGCACCCCAAACTACCATCTTTAAGACATTGCACCCTCAAACTACTAATGTTATACACTTTGCACCCTAAACTACCCACTTTGACACATTACACCCTCCAACTACTTATATTAAACATTTTGCACCCTCCATTTGACAATAATACTCTTGAAAAATTAATGAATTGACAACAATATCTAAGGGCATTATCGTCATTTTAGTTTAAAAATTTGATAAAGGGTGCAAAGCGTTAAAAATTAGTATTAGAGAGTGCAATGTGTCGAAATTGATAGTTTAGGGTGCAAAGTATAAAATATATAGTACTTCGTGGTGAAAAATATATTTTTCCCATATAATTTCTTCAGAAATTCAAACACACCGAAAATAGTAAAACACTAGGAATGAACTGAAATGAAATGCGTGCCCAACCGACAACGGAGCGGAGGGGAAACTTGTGGGGGCAGGAGCTTCATCCCATCCATTTGCTGGTGGTCATGAGACATGCACCTTTCCTCTACCTCGATCGAGTTATCAATCCTGCAATGTGGGTGGATCACACCTGGAAGTGATGAGGGTGATTTCTTCTTCACTAGCCTGCAATGACGAGATGTTGGAGACCGACGGGAAGGCGGAGGGCCATTTGATGGTGAAATCCACCCGGCCCCCAGTGGACAGGCCCCCCTTTTTTTGTACTATTCTTGGTTCCTATTCGCTTTATCCCGATTAGAGTTTAATTTTCTCTTAATTACTAATTTCCAGTCTTTTAAATTGTTATTATTCATTTATTTGTTTTTTTTTTCTTTTTTAATCTATTCATTTATTTTTTCAGTAAACCATTGTTTCTCTTTATCTCAGGGGATAGAATATTGAAATACCGCGTGTACCAGATCTTGAATATATGTCAACTTATTAGAAATATATATAGTGCTACATGATCAGGCATAACGTGGCAGGCATTATATATTTTGTTGGACAGCTGTTGGATTGACTTGGTCAAAACAAGGTTAATACATTAAGGAAAAGGGTTAATGACTATTTTTGTCCTTGTGTTTTGATCACTTTTATAAATTCGTCCTTGAGTTTTCCTGTTTATCACACATAGTCTTAGAAAGGGGTGGTTCGACCTCCTTGGTTTTGGAGTGGAGGGTGGCTAGCGGCCACCCTCGGCTTCCCTGGAGAAGGGGTGGCTGCGCGCCACCTTGTGGTTCGTTTGTTTTTTTTCTTTTAAAATTAATTAATTAATTTTTTTATAATTTTGTGTATTTTACTAATGTGGCACAATAAAATTGACGTGGCATTTAAAAAAAAAAAATTATTACACGTGTTATTTTTTAATTAGTCATATAAGGCCGTTGATGGGATAATTGCCTAACGAAAATAGATGAAAGTACTATTTTGATAAAATCATAAATTACAAGGACTGTGTGATAAACGTGAAAACGATAGATCGATAAAAGTGATCAAAATTCAGGGATAAAAAGGTTATTAACCCTTGAGAAAAAAAAAAAGTTCAAAGAAATGCTCTAATTAGTCTCGTTACGATACCATGGCATTGACTCGGATCTACCGTCAGCGTATCCGTCGGGAATGCGCAATGGAGAAACTTCCACGAGTTTGGGTGGAATGAACAAGCGAAGCAGCCACAAGTACGCGGAAGGCAAGAATGGACTTTTGCTCTATTTATAGGAGATGTAGAAGTTTCACAGAGGGGATGCCTAATAAAGTCTTACAAGCTGCTACCTGCTTTCATGGAACACCACCGTAATTCAGCAAGTCGTAGTTATTTGAAGCAACAGCTCCAAGAAAGCTACACCGAGCTTCATATCATCAGAGAGAGACAAGAAAAACAGGTTCACTACCATGAGACTAGAGCTCGAAACCTGACAATCGGATACCTCATCCTGCAGGCAATATATTTAAACGCTGTCTCACAGAGATCGACGGCTCTCCAGTGTAGAAACTGGTGGGCAATTTTTGCTATTTCCTTCTCAGCTTCTGTAGTCTACTTCATCAACTTTTTAGATGCAGTAAGCAAGTTTTACTGGACCCAGTATAATGTAGACGTGAATCAAATCGAATGGGAAACCTTGCGAGCAAGAATACGTGAAGCTAGTGACGAAACAAAAGGCCATTGCAAGATACAAGTCGATGGGGACCTCGGTGATCCTGTGCTGCTGTTCAAACGTAAACTCTGTATTAGCATCACTTGTCTTGCTTTGATTGCTATTACAGGTTTTGAATTATATGCTTGCCGGTCATTCTTGTATTAAAACAAAGCGCTCGTAGCGGGTTGGCGTGTCTTTCATTCTCTTTTTTTTTCGTCTTCCAAATGTATAATAATGGCAATGGGGAAGACCAGAGATTGAAACTCTGTATCGTACTACCCTTATGTTAGGGCATATATGCTAGGAGGGACTTATACAGGCCCTACAAAAGAGTTCGTTCTCTAAAGCTCCATCGTACCGGTTTGGATTCACACTACAAGAAAATGCACTTTGGGTGTCAAAAAATTGTCACCCAAAGTGCATAGTTAGTCACCAAATATTTTGGGTGACAAAATTGAGTTGTTACCCGGCTTGTCACCTAAACTTGTTAGCAAAGGTTTTAGGTGACAATTTCTGGATTTCCTCGGGCACAACCGTTCGAATGGCCAACTATACCGTCCGAATGGTTTTCTGATATCTTGACAAACTTCAATTTCATTGTGGCTTAGTTCTCTCTATCCGTTCGCATGAGACGTGCAAACGTTTTGTCCAATGTGACGAAAATCATTTTATCATGGAACATTCGTGCGCACGGTTTTAAAACAACGTCTGCATGGTTATTTCATTTATGATGAAATAGTTATTTGTTACCTCACAAACTGTGCGAACAGGTATTCAGTAAGTGCAGATGCCTAGTCTATTGAACTCGTGGGAACGTATTAAATGTCGACGATCATATATTTGTTACCCATTCAATGGTTTGAACTGAGTTTCATACCGTGCGAACAGTTTTTTAATTTAGGATTGTGTGCACGGAAGAATTACCCTACGGACGGTATTTCATACTGCGAGTGCGGACAGATGTTTATGCATGTGCACATTTTACCAACAAAATTGAGCGGATGTATTTGTTAGATGTATGCCCTCAAAACCAATTATTTTGAATAATTATGAAATAATTATTGTTGTTAATTAATCACTTGAGTACATGCAATGACATAAGATGTCATATTCTTGAGGACATATTCTTGAGCAAGATTGTAGAAAAGTCAGGTAAATGATTAATGAATCAGAGGTGACGTGTATGACTTTTTAGATGATTGTTGACTCACTTTGTTCTAGACCGAGATACATGATAATATATAAATAGGTCTATACTCGTTGTACCTCTATAAAATAGAATGATGGACTCCATTATTGAGGTGGTGACCTTAAGCAGACGAGTGGGTGCAATGTAAGAGTACATGCACTGAAACGGATCAAATATAAATACCTTTTGGATTGGGTACGACCCGGTTCACACCCAGTTGACCGGATCGGTTTGACCGGTTGACCCAAAAAAAATCCCTAAATTTTTATTTATTTATTTATTTACAGATTTAATATAAGTGTTAAATGGGATTATTTTACAAGAAAATCAATCCCATGGCCTTCCATTGTTGGTATTTGGAATTTTATTTGATTGATGATTGGTTAAAATTAAAATAGTCATGGCCAATTATTGATTTTATAATTTGTCCTGTATACTTTCTATCAAGATAAATGAACGTGTATGAGTAGTGGGGGTATTGACTAAAATAACAATGTCAACCCATTACAAAATTACATGTCATTTAGACGATGGTTGCACTTAACCAAATAAACACGCCCGCTAAAATTGTGAAGATTGTGCTATGATTACTAAAATAGGATTATGTGCACATAAGTTGAAAGTTATTGATACCCACTGCAAATACTGAATATAAAATGTTATATTCTGTTTTTTTTTCTTTAGTTGCTGTGATTCAGTGGGAGGTACCATTAGCTATTAAAATCCTATGCTAATGGAGCGTTAATATACTTGTGAATTTTCTTTCTAATATTTGCAGATTCATGATGCTGAACCCATTATCTAGAATCCTAGATGATAACAAACTGACTGGGCCAAACTTCCTTGATTGGAAGAGAAATCTTATGATATTACTCACTGTGGATAAAATAGCTCATGTCCTCATAGAGGAGACCCCTCAGCTTGTCTTAGCTGATGCCACTCAAGAACAAAGAATTGTTTTTGAAAATGGCATGAGGCAGATGAATTAGCTGTTGTTATATGTTGGCGTCTATGTCTAACCTATTACAAAAACAATGTAAGGGCATTGCAATAGCCAAAGAGATACTTGTATATCTCCAGAGCTATTCGGAGAGCAAAGTCAGTTCTACATGCAGCAGTTATGAAACTGCTGATGACCACCAAAATGGTGGAAGGTGCCCCAGTTGGGAACATGTCTGAAGATGATATCTTTCATCACAGAACTGGAGACACTAGGTACAAAAATAGATGCGAGACCAAGGTTGGAGCGATATTGGCATCTCTGCTTGAATCGTTCAACCAATTTGTATTAAACTATATATGAACAAGATGCTTGTGACTTTGTCCGAGCTGCTTAATATGTTGCAAGTAGCTGAAGAGTTTATCAAAAATGAGAAAGGTTCTATGATGATAATGGACAAGTCAAAAGGCAGCTCTCCCTGGGTATTCAAACCCAAGTGAAAGAAATTTAAGAAAAATAAAAGGTTTTAGCCTAGCTCAAAGGTGAAGAAGGAGATCAAGAGCGAGCCAAATAAGAAGGCTAAGGGAAATTGTTTCCACTGTGGCAAACTAGAACATTGGAAAATTAATTGCCACGTGTATCTTGCTTCTTGAAGCGAAAGAAACTTGCTGAAAGTATGCTTGTCATTGAAATGAATTTAATAGATGGTCCATTAAATTCATGGTGTGTCGATTCAGGCACAATGTCTCATATCTGCAATATGTTGCAGGGGTTTAAAGAAACTCGGAGACTAGGTGAGCGGGGAAGTCATTTGAGTCTACAATGACACAAAGTTTTAATTTTGGAAGATTGTCTATACGTACCAGAATGTTCGTAGAAACTTAATTTCTGTTTCAAAACTTGGAATATTTAGATATTCACTTGTCTTTATTTCTAAACTTGTTATTAAGTTTCAAAATCAGTTTATTGCTTATGGTATTATGATAAATGGTCTTTATATTTTGGAAAATGTGTAGACTCTATGAATAATATAGAGAATGATGCTAATACCAGTGTGAAAACTCTCAAAAGGAAGAGGGATGTAAATCCCACTTACCATTAGACCTTTTGAAGGTTGAGCCTTACCCAATATGTGAGCCTTGCTTGTAGGGAAAGATGACCAAGAATCCTTTTAAAGGAAAAGGAACTAGATCCAAGAGTTGTTAGAGTTAGTTTACATTGAATCACATAGCCAGTGGAGGGTTCTCATACTTCATCACTTTCATTGATGATTATTCCAGGTATGGTTATGTATACCTGATGAAATACAAGTCTGAATCCTTTGAAAAGTTCAAAAAATTTCAGAGTGAAGTTGAAAATCAATTGGAATAGAATATTAAGATATTCCGATATGATAGAGGAGATGAATATCTCTTCGGAGATTTTCAAACTCATCTTAGAGAGAAAGACATCATATCTCAGTTGACTCCCCTGCTATGCCACAACATAATGGTGTTGTAGAAAGAAGAAATCGAACACTATTAGATATGGTTCGGTCAATGATGAGCATGTCACAATTACCTATTTATTTTTGGGGTTATGCCTTAGAGACAACTGTTTATATTCTAAACAGGATACCCACTAAGTCCGTTCCTAATACTCCATATAAGTTATGGACTAGCAAAAAGTCAAGTTGAAATACTTGAGAGTGTGGGGATGCCCAGCTCGCCTTAAAAGGTTTGATATGGAGAAGTTAAAGTCAAGGACTGAAAAATGTTTGTTTGTGGGTTACCCCAAAAGATCAACTAGTTATTACTTTTATAACCAAAAAGGTCAAAAGGTGATTGTCAGTAGGAATGCGATATTCCTTGGAAGATGAGTACAACCTAAGTGATGGGAAAAGCAAGATTGTTCTTGACAAACAATTAGCTAAACCAGAAACTGTGGCAGATAAGATTGATGAAAGGGATATAACTGAACCCACTGATGAGTTTGAAAAATTCAGAACTCAAGAGCCTCGACGCAGTAAAAGAATACATAAACCTCCAGTTAGATATGCATGATAAATGAGATTTATCAAATGCAATCGGAGGGGTTGGATGATGATCCATATACTTACCAAGAGGCTATCGGTGACAAAGATGCAGCACACTGGAAAATAGCAATGAAATCAGAAATGGACTCCATGTACTCAATGAGGTCTGGACCCTTATTGATCAACCAGAAGGCATCAGCCTATAGGTTGTAAATGGGTGTTCAAAAGAAAACGAGGACTTACTAGAGAGGTAGAGACCTTCAAAGCTAGACTGGTTGCGAAAGGTTATATTCAAAAACATGGTATTGACTAAGAAGAAACCTTTTCATGAGTAGCTATGATGAAGTCTATTACAATCTTATTGTCAATTGCCGCTCATTATAACTATGAGATCTGGCAGATGGATGTGAAAACTGCATTTCTGAATGGGAACATCCAGGAGGATATTTATATGGCACAACCTGAAGGTTTGCTTTCTTCTGGACAATAATCTTAAGTGTGAAAACTAAACAAATCCATTTATGGACTAAAACAAGCATCACGTTGCTGGAACATCCGTTTTGATGAGATGATCAAATCGTTTAGTTTCTCACAAAATATAGATGAATCTTGTGTTTACAAGAGAATTAGTGGGAGTTCAGTAATGTTCTTATTCTTTATGTCGATGATATTCTACTCATAGGGAATGACATTGGTGCAATGTCATTAGTGAAAATATGGTTAGCGAACCATTTTTCAATAAAAGACCTCAGAGAAGCATCCTACATTCTCAGAATCAAAGTGTTTAGAATCTGAGAAAATAGGCTTTTAGGACTTTCACAAGTCCATTAACAAGATATTGGCACAGTATAACATGTAGGATGCCAAGAAAGGGTTTTTACCTTTAGGCATAATATTCATCTCTCCAAGAAAATGTCTCCTATAATGCATGAAGAGAGAGATAAGATGAAGAAGTTTCCTTATGCTTCTATTGTAGGAAGCCTCATGTATGCAATACTTTGTACAAGGCCAGATATCAGTCATGTAGTTAGTGTTGTGAGTAGATATCAATCAAACCCAGGCCCTGAGCACTGGACAGCGGTCAAGCATATTCTCAAATACTTGAGAAGAACCAAACATTATTGCCTAGTGTGCTGTGGAGAGGATATGCTAATTGTCCAGGGATGCATAGATTCAGATTTTCAATCAGATTTGATGATAAAAGATCTACATCTTGATTTGTGTTTACATTGGGTAAAGGAGCAGTGAGTTGGAGAAGTTTCAAGTAGAACTCCACTGCTGACTCCACCACAAAGGTGGAATATGTCGCTGCCAGTAAATCTGTAAAGGAAGTTGTGTGGATATGAAAATTCATACAAGAGCTTGAAATTGTCCTTTCAATAGAGTCACAGATTACCATTTATTGTGATAACAATGTGCTATAGCACAGGCAGTGGAACCTAGGGCTCATCAAAAGATAAAACACATAGAAAGAAGATTTCATCTTATTGTGACATTGTGAATCGGAGGTGATGTAGTGATGGCTAAAATAGCATCAACTGAGAATGTCACAGACCCGTTCACTAAACCGCTGACTTAGAAAGTGTTTGAGAAGCATTTAGAGTCTATGGGTGTCAAGTACATGTTTGATTGGTTCTGAGTGCAAGTGGGAGATTGTTAGATGTATGCCCTCAAAACCAATCATTTTGAATAATTATGAGATAATTACTATTGTTGATTAATCATTTGGGTATGTGCAATGACATAAGATATCATATTTTGTAATGACATAAGATGTCATTTCATTGAGCAACATTGTAGAAAAGTTAGGCCAATGATTAATGAATCGGAGGCGAGTATGACTTTTCAGATCCTGGTTGACTCACTTTGTTCTAGACCAAGATAAATGATAATGTATAAATAGGTCTATACTCTTTGTGCCTCTTTAAGATAGAATGATGGATTTCGTAGTTGAGGTAGTGGCCTTAAGCAGACGAGTGGGTGCAATATAAGAGAACATGCACCGAATCAGATCAAATATGAATACCTTCTGGAAACAATCACTGTGTAGAGAATGATATTCAGCACAATTAGCTTATGTTGTCCTTATACCTGAGAGAGTTATGTATGTTTGCTTGTTATGTGCTTGTGCTTAGTCATTTGGTGATGATCTTCGTAGATCAAATACTCAGAATAATGTTAGGCCTTATGCATAGTAAGTGAATTTGTATAATTGCTCAATATGGAATCCACCAGTATCTTATTGAGGCAGTATATTCATTATATCTGTATATTGTTGGACTCAAATAAAAACGTTGCATAGTGGGATTCACAAATTGCAATTCAAGTATTTTAGGTATAATTGAATCTAGTCTTCATAATGGTCCAATCCATTTTGATTGTTTTCCCGATTTTACCTTAAGTCTAAGTGATAAACATCTTCTAAAAGCCTTAACCTTGAACATTAAAACTTCAGGTTATGAGATGTTAGAAGGAAGTCAACCTTTAGCTTTGATCTATAGGATTTATTATAAGTGCATTCGAACCAACTTGAATGTTCATGCCTTAGTCAAAAGTCCCAAAGATCAAACCTTGTTGATCCAAAGTCATACCAATGATGCCAACATCAAGGTCCCTAAGTTAATTGTTTGGAAAGATGTCACCCTTCCCAGTGAATGGATCCTCGAGAATGAGAACCCAACCAAACCAGTTCATAGTGACATCACCAAGTTAGATATGATCCAACAATACCTTGATAGATCAGTCAGAATTAGTT
This sequence comes from Morella rubra, assembly GCA_003952965.2. Lineage (NCBI taxonomy): Eukaryota > Viridiplantae > Streptophyta > Magnoliopsida > Fagales > Myricaceae > Morella > Morella rubra. Next base: position 16,922,969 of record CM025850.1, on the reverse strand, counting down.
TTAATGAACCCAAAGGTTTCCAACCGCTTAGGATTCAGGAACCAGGTAGTCATTCTGCCAGAAGATCCACCTCTAGTATCCCTGAACCTAATCTTAGAAGCTTGCATTGTAAACTCAAAGGAGTTCAAGTCAATTCCCAGGTGAGTACTCTCTTGTATTCCACAAAGTCTCGACAGGTAACTGTTGAAGAAAATGATGAGCAAGATTCTCCTACTCAGACAGATTTCGAGTGTGTCATCAATCCTCAGTTAATGACCATAAGTAAAACCTTTAGTCCTGACATGAAAACTCTAGAAGATGAATTTATGTCTGAAGCCAATTGAGTCAAAAGAACTCGGTATCGTGAAAGTCACACAAAAGCCAAAAAGAAAGTCATTTACGATAAATGGCAAGAATTTATGCTTCAACTTGGTACGAACATAAGTTTCTTTGAATATTTAGAGAAATATCATCTATTGAACTTGAATTGCCAAGTTCTGACCAAAGTCAAATGGGCTACTTCGGATAAGAAGTCCATTAAGGCTAGTCATCCTCCACCCGAGACTATTGTAGTATCCCATAAAGGATCAGAAGTCATAGCCTCACCTTTTAAGATTCCAATTCAGATAGTAAGAAACAGCTGGTTGAACAAAACAATTACACCAACTAGTATCTCCAAACCATAGGTCATTAGTTATATAAGATCAAACTCAAGTTCGATGGTTAACACCCTGTTAACGAGACACCTTTAATTAAGTTGTCTAGTAAACCCATAGGATTAAGAACATTAAAGCAAACTGCTCTAACCATAGTCACATAGATGTTACAAAATTTAGTTCCAACTGATGGTAAGATATCTTCTTCTTCTCACCAATTAGGTGTCCATAACAAGGCTGAACCTGATTCTTCATCTGACTCATATCACCAAATTGGCGAAATTGAAGATCAGTTTAAACAACTAGAAGTCAATAGGATTAAGACTTATCATCCAAATCCAATGTCCTTACCAAGAATTGATATAATAAACCAACTCCTCCTGATCTTCAATTCGAAGAAAGGAATTTCCATAGTCAATTCTCTGTCTCTTCTGACAAGTTATATGAATGGAATATTGATGGATTATCTGAGCAAGAAATCTTCAATAAACTCTAGCATATGACCATGGTAGCCAATAGTTATTTAGTCAACCAATCCCTCAGTCACCCAGAAGGTTGTTGAGTTAATTATCTCTGGTTTCACCGGATCTCTTTGCCAATGGTGGAAAAAGTATCTCACTGAAGTAGATCGTGATTTATTCATTATGCTGTTCAGCATGATGAAGCAGGTTTCCCAATTTTTGATGAAACCATAGGTCAATGTGTTAGTGATGGTATTAATACTCTTATTTATACCATTATTAAACATTTTCTTAGTAGGCCTAGTAATATCTCTGCTAGGATCCATGATTTAGTAACTTAAGTGCCCAACCTTAAGTGATTTTTGGTACAAAGATGTCTTCATCTCTCGCGTCATGCTTCGAGATGATTGCAAGAATCCATTTTGGAAAGAAAAATTCATTAATGGATTACCCAACCTTTTTGCCCATAAGATCCGAGAAGTCTTAAGTCAACCCTCAGGTATCATAGATATGAAACCTGACATATGGTGATCTTGTTAGTACCATCAACAAAGAAGGTTTGAAGATGTGTATTAACATGAAGATTAGTAATCAACTTAGCAAAGATCGTAGGAAAGCTAAGTATGAAATGGTAATTTCTGCAAACAGTATGGTCTGCCTCCCATAGCCATCAAAAAGAATACCACCTTTAGGCTCCTGAAGATAGAAGTAAGAAAGCCTCTCCAAAAGGTGCAACTAAAACAAAAATTGGTTTCCCTTAATAGCAGAGATAGAGCTGAAGGAAAACATCTTCCTTAACCCCTGATTCCTTTCCCTAGCTATTTTCCATTTTGGAATAAGAGATTCTAGTGGTAGTGATTTAGAAATAGATGACTCCCATCTTCTAGTTCCAGTTCAACCCTAGTACCGACACAGAATCTGACACCCTAACCAGAAATTAGGATGTCAAGATAGTTGTTGTCACCCAAGTAAAACCCTTAATGTCATTAGTAAACAAGAACTTTTGATCGATTTAATTGACAAAGTTGAAGATCCAGAGCTCAAGGCTCAGTATCTTACCAAGTTAAAACAATATTAAGCAAAAAAGAAAAAAGTTAAAAGTCCTTGAAACCAAGATAGTCTTAATAAAATCTTAGACAAGTTTAAGAAAGCCCATAAACCTGTCACCTTACAAGATTTACAGACTGGTCAATCAGAATTCTAAAAGACAAAAACAAAATTCTTGAACAAGAAGTCCTCCTTCTTAAAATTAATTAAATTTTAAGAAGAAACAAAGTCAATCCTCTTCCTCTATGTTTGTTAATTAGAATCTACTCTTCCTCTTCCCCAGGATGATTCTGAAAGTAGTAACAAATTCCTTAGTATTAAGCAGAATGCATTTTCAGAAATGCATTCTAAAGTCACCATTATAGTCAATTCGAATATTCTTTTGAGGTTTTTGCATTAATTGATTCTGGGCAGATCTAATTGTATTTAGGAAGGATTAATTCCCACCAAGTACTATGAGAAGTCAAAGGAACGACTCCTCTCTGCCAATGGTAGTCAAATGGGAATTAGTTACAAGTTAACCAAAGCACACATTTGCAAGATAATGTCTGCTTTAAGTCACCCTTTTGTTTTAGTAAAAAACATGCCTGATCAGAAAGTCATCTTAGGTACTCCTTTCATTGTTTGTTGTATCCTTTCACCACAAGTAGTGAAGGTCTTACAACCAACATCTTTGGTCAAGATGTTACCTTTGAGTTCGTTAGTCCTCCTCGGCCTAGAGAACTTACCATGTTACAAGAAGCATCCATTAGTAAAACTCTTAATTTTATTGTTAGTAAAACAAGCATCTTGATTTTCTTAAGGAAGAAATCAAGTTCAAAAGAGTTGAGGACAACTATTAAGTCAAAATCTCAATCTCAGATTAAGTCATTCAATAAGTTCGAACAACAAGTTGTTCTGACTTACCTAATGCTTTCTGGCATCGAAAGCAACACATTGTCAAGTTACCGTATATTCCAGGGTTTAGTGAGAAAAACATTCCCACTAAAGCTCGCCCGATTCAATGAATCTAAGATGATGAATTCTGCAAAAAAGAATCCAAGATCTCTTAAGTAAAGGAATCATTCGCCATAGTAAATCCCCTTGGTTCTGTTCTGCTTTCTATGTCTACAAAAATGCTGATATAGAAAGAGGAACACCCAGGTTAGTCATCAACTACAAACCTCTGAACAAAGTCCTTCAATGGATTAGATATCCTATCCCGGACAAATGGGATCTCATAGGTTGCCTTTCAAAAGCCATTGTTTTTAGTAAATTCGACATGAAAAGTGGATTTTGGCAAATCCAAGTTCATGAGTCAGACAAGTACAAAACAACATTCACCACTCCTTTGGACATTACGAATGGAATGTAATGCCCTTTGGTTTGAAAAATGCTCCAAGTGAATTCCAAAATATCATGAATGATATTTTCAATCCTTTTAGTCATTTCACCATAGTTTACGTTGATTATGTTTTAGTCTACTCCAGATCCATAGAGGAACATTGGAAACATCTCAATAAATTTCTCCACATTTAAGACAAACGGCTTAGTGGTCTCTGCCCCTAAGATCAAGTTATTCCAAACTAAAGTCAGATTTTTAGGTTTTAATATTTACAAAGGTCAAATTCAGCCTATTGATAGAGCTATTCAATTTGCTGACAAATTCCTTGATGTCATCCTTGATAAAACCCAGCTTCAAAGGTTCTTAGGGTCCTTCAATTATATTGCTGAATTCTATCAAAAGCTCCATGTAAACCTCTTTTTGATCACCTCCAAAAGAATCCTCCTCCCTGGATCAAAGAACATACTTCTATTGTCCATCTCATCAAGTCACATGTTAAGACACTTCCCTGTCTTGGCATTCCTTTTTCGAATTCTTTCAAATTGTTGAAACAGATGCCTCCAAATTGGTTATGGTGGCATTCTCAAATAGAAAGTCAATTTTGATTCCTTTGAACAAATTGTCTGTTTCTACTCCGGTAATTGAAATCATCCTTAGCAGAATTATAGTACTATCAAAATAGAAATTTTGTCTATAGTACTATGCATAAGTAAATTTCAAGTTGATCTATTAAATCAAAATTTTTTGATTCGTGTTGATTGCGAAAGTGCAAAGTTTGTTTTAGAAAAAGATGTTCAAAACATTGCATTAAAACATATTTTTGCTAGTTGGCAAGCAATTTTAAGTATTTTTGATATTGAATACATCAAAGGAAGTCAAAACAATATCCCTGACTTCCTTACCCGTGAATTCTTGCAGGATTCCCATGGCACCTAAACCCAAAGGAAAAGAACTGCCAAGTCAACCAAGTCAACACCACCACCAACGTATCTCCCGGACAGATTGTCGTCAACCAGGACATGTCGTCACATATGATCATTCACCAAGTCAACCAGCAAATAATGTAAACCGCTTTCGTGTCTTAGGTGAAGTACCTAAACCGTCATCAATGGCCAGAGTCCGACCCCAGTCTGCTCTAGCCCTAGTTAGCCAATAGGTAAACCACCTATTCTGCTTTGCCTCTGCAAGTGCCCCTTATGAAGTATTGAGGCTTTGTCTCCGGCCCAGTCTCCGTTAAGACTACCAAATACAACCCAGTCTCTGGCAAAAGACTACAAAGTAAAGTTCCTTATGTAAACCCTACATCAATCAAGTATTCCATGTCGAGCCATGCCACAATTACTTTCTCGAGCAAAAATGGGATAATTGGACAGTAGTGAGCAAGATAAAGAACTGCTTGAAAAATGTCAAGTCATTGATTTGGTCCAAGCCTACTTGCCTCCCAAGTGGCAGTTTATCCCAGATCACCCATCCAAGTCAACCAGCTTTTACAAAGCTATCTTAGTTACCACTGGTTCTGTGAAAATCGATCTCATCCTTGATCGTTTTGATGCGTCATAGAAAAAAGTAATTTTCCACAAATTATTCATAGTCAAAATTCTTTCTTGTGAAGAATGGGGATCACATCCCTCTAAATTATGAGAACTCCATGGTCATCCACACTTCAGTTATTATGATGATATTGAAGCATGGACCAAAGTAATCTTCTACCAAAATGAGACTTTTACTCATTCTTGGTTTCTCAACCTTGGTAGTAAATACGCCAATCCATTTCCTTCTTAGTTTCACCATTGGTAGCAAATGTTTGGCTCCTTTCTCGACATTTTCCCTTCTCCTCTTATTGAAGCCATGAAAGTTTACTCCACAAGTCACAAAGTTAACTTCCGTCAAAGTCAATTTCCTATGATCGCCCTATTTTCAAGTAAATACAAGATTCCTTGGATTCTCAAATGGGAATACCAGATAAGTAAAACATCTGCACTCACAATTTTATGTTAAATGGTGGGACAAATTCCAATTTGATCGCATCATTCTCCAAGTTAGAAAGGAATTTCCTCCTCAATAGGAAATTTCCCAATTCATGGTTAATAAAGCTAGCCTTTAGACAGCTATGGCTTCCGCCATGGTTCAAGTAAAAACCAAAGCTGACCTACAGGAGTTTTGCCAGCAGCTCCAGCTTCAAGTTAGCCAAATCAATGGATAAGATGAGCACTCCCCAGCCTCATCTAACTCGTCATCCACCAGTCAAGTTAAACCTGATTATCTGGACCCTCTATTCCAAGACACCTAGGACCCTTATGATCTCGGTGAAGATTTCTGAAACTATGTAGCACCACATCTGCGCCGACAAGTCACACCAAAGTCAGCTGAAAGTAACTCGACAAGTCACTATTTATGAATAGTAAAAGCAGTGAAAGCAGCCGACAAGTCACTATTCATGAATAGTAAGCAGCCGACACATCAGGCGTGATTGCACAGTATCCGCATGATTCTACAGTTACTCCTCTAGCTTTAAAAACAGAAGTCGAAGTCATTTTAAGGACATAATTCCGTTCCGGATTTCTGAAGTCTCTCTCTACCTCTTCTCTAGGATAGCAACTCTCTTATCTTGAGTCTTTCTATCCATTCTAAGTCTTAGAGTAACCATGTCTCTAAGCTTGTCTTTCTTTCTTAGTAACTTGTGTAAGTACTTTGCACGTCACTTGTTTATGAAGTAATTTGAAGTTATCTTTATCTTTCTCTTATCTGTTTACCTGCTTATCTCTCATTATCTACAAGCATGCATACCGCCAGATTGGATGATTCTAAGTTACTGCATTCATGCATTACCATCTACATGGCTGGTTTTACATAATTCATTAGTTTATGTACAAGTTAATTTTACACCAATAACAAGTGGATACCAGCTAAGTGGCGCGTTTGCACCATAAACTCTCTTCCCCTCGCTTTCTTCATTTCAAGTAAGCTATCTAGCCTTCCGCTTGGAATCTTTGGAATATATATATATATATTAAGTAATTATTTGCAAAAATTATTTTTGAAACTATTGGGATGTCCAACTAGATATAAACTCATAATTAAGAATTATGGTTAATTATACTTTGCAATCACGTGGTTTAGGGGTCTTGACATTTTGCACCCCGTTCTTTTAATTTGATACATTTTCACTCAAGTGGTTTGGATTTTTTTTTATTTGCACCTCCTTGTCTATTTATCCGTTATTTCGAACAGAAAAGTCAGTCACGTGTTTCGCAAGTGGCTCACTTGCCCATTTTGCCCCGATATTTAAAAATGATTAATTAGATTTTACACCCACGAGGTTTGGGAGGTCTGACATTTTGCACCCCATTTTTTTTTTTTTTAATCTTTGAGACACTTTGCACCCCATGTGTTTTGCATGTGGTTGACTTTTCCATTCAAAATAACGGATAAATTGATGAGGGTGCAAAGTGTCAAGATCCACAAATCACGTGAGGAAAATGTCTTATTGATGGGCAAAAGCGGATGTCCCTTTGACTTTTCTGTGTCCTCAGGTACTAGCATCACATGAAGGAACTACGTCAGTAGAAATCCGTATGGCAGCGCCGATAACTCATGTGAGCGGGCATTCTCCTGTACTGTCATGAATAAATATGTAGATATATCAACTAGTGTCCCACGTGCCACCAGGAACATCAGCTTGGCCTGTACAATCAGACACTCTGTAGTGTGCTTCTTCGGGTCAATGTAGTACGCGAAGATGAGATGTTTGATGTGCCAGACGGGAAGCAGCTGCCCATGCTGAATGTTGCAACCCTCCAGCACCACTATATGTGGACCCACCATCGTCTGAAATACCTCAAATAGAGGAGTATGGTCCTCCTCAGGATGCCCTACCACCGGCAAAGCATCCACAGGCCTCTCATAGCCCATAAACCTCGCTAGCCCATTCAGCAAGAATAGGGCTCGAGTGTTGCAGATATTGACCACCCAACCAACATCCAAGACGTTGGGCACTAGAAGTATTGCTGTGTAAAACTCTCACACAATATCCATGAAATCCACACCCATCCGTTGCAAGTAAGGTCCCCAACTTTAAAAATCTGTTAGGAGGACTTGTTGTTGAAAATCTACTAAAAGGACTTGTCGCTCAATAATGATCTATTGCGACAATATAAGGGCCTGATACTGCTCAATTGATAAGGGTGAGTCATGTTCTGCCTGGCTGCCGGAAGCCTCACCCATGCCGTGCTGATGTTTGCTCATGTTTTCTTAACTTGCAAAAAAGCGTTTACATAGTTAGATGCGTTCTCACAGTTAGAAAATGCGTTCGCATAGATGAAAAAAAGTTTGCACGGAAAACAAGAGTTTGCAAATTTAAAATTTCATTCGCATGAATAGCACAAACATCAAACACTTTGGAGAAACGTCCAATCGTTAAAACGGTTCAAAACATTAAACACGTTTGGACCAACAAAACCAATTTCAGAAAGACTTCTCCTAACATTGTGCAACGTGGAAGCACATGTTTAACTGAATAAATGTTACTCATCATCCGGACGCTTAGTCCACCGGTCTAGACGGATACAACTGTTTTTAACCATCATCCTCATTAAACACTTGTAAGCCATGCAATGGTTATGTGAACTTCCAGACCCATTTTTCATGCATTCCGACTATATCGTTTGAAGTTAAGCATTTGAACGTCTTGTTAATTCATGTGGACAGTTAACAATCAAATTCAACATGGATTTGAACTTAATTTATTTATTTTGTATCGCATTTTGGCTACTTAAATCATATAAATAATTAAGCATGCTTTTATACTAAACATCCGTTATAACTAGTTATACTCGCCGTTCGGTTAAATTAGCACTCTTACTAATCGTCCGTTTAATTGTACTAATTGTTCGTCTAAATTGTAATAAATTTAAACTAATGAAAAAACATAATTTATATAAAATATCTAAGACAGAAATCCAAAACGAAAAACATAATCATAAAGTCTGGTACAAGCCAAAAACTAATCTTAAAGTCTAGTACAAGCTAAAAACTAATTATAAAGTATAGTACAAGCCGGAAACATAATCATAAAGTAAATAATAGCAAAAAACTAGTCTGAATCGCAAGGACGAGCTGGCTCATCGAGATCTTGTTCGATAGCGTCACAAACATGCTCCAAATGCACCTTCATATTATCCACCAGTCTGATGAGTGTCCGGAGCTGTATCTGAGTGGTATTGAGAGATTGGTACAACTAGGACACGTGTCTTGTCACAGAAGTCAATTCGTTCTGCATAGCAACCACCTATTCCCTGAGACTGGCCCCTATCAGAGCAGAATTATTCTCCAGAATGGCCAAGCGGGTATGGATATCCATGCACAACGTCTGCGTTGGCTCCACAATCGTCTGAATATTCTCCTTTAGCTCCACTATCATAGTGTCCGCCTAAGCTAGTCACTTTATCTGTGCCCCGACCTTGGTGATCCATGACCAACCTAACAAAAACCGTCCAATCGTTATCTTAACCTACTCGCACAACCATGGAACGACGATGTTTTTGATAAATGTGTCCAAATGTATAGTCACCTCGTCCAGATGAATAAAAAACAAGTCGTTTTAACTAAAAATGTCAATATTATCATATAGGCTTGTCTGAACGTGTTAAAAACTGTCCATATAGGGCTTCAATGAACACAAAATTGAAACAACCATATTATCCTCCCAAAAACAATCAATATGCATGAAAATTGAAATACAAAGGCACGAAGAAGGTATTACTTGAGCTTGTGAGTATAGATCTCGAAATATCGAAAAAATTTATGAAGTTGGAGAGAAAAGGTTGAGAGAAAATCAAAATGGAATGGTTGAGAATGTGATTTTGACAACTCTATCTATTTTTAAGTTACGAGTTCAATGTCTGCATGCTTTCGAGGCTCGTTCGGACAGTGTCCCATGGTTAAATTTACACGTGGCTCAATTAAGTTCAGTCTCATTAAATACGTATCTATGACATTTTCAAAAATCTTCCAGAAGCTACTAGCGTCTAGACAGTCTGGTGAATGTCTGGATAGTGTCGACATCACGTATGTGAAATTATGCAACGTGGAACCACACGATTCGCTGAAGAAGCATTCCTGCCTATGTGGACAATTTTCTAGTGTCCAGACATTGTTATCCTTTTGGGCGTTGTGACGTACATGATGACATTTGGACGGGTTTCAATATGCATGACGATTTTAAATGCATCACTAACTAGTGACAATCATTATCGTTACCTAAAGTTGGCTCGGACGGGGTCAAAAAGTTGTCTAGACGTGAAAGAAAAATTTATGACAATGCTAGTCGTCACTCATTTACAATGATTTTTATTTTGTCACCCAGATATCCGTCTGAACCATTTTTGAACCTATTTGGACAGATATGAAATATTTGTGACAAAACTAATCATCACTCATTTGCAGGGACCTGTATTTTGTTGCACCACAAATCCATTCGAACGGTCTTTATACCTATCCAAATCGATTTGGCATTCCTAGATGATTTCAGGTGATGAAATTAATGTTTTGTTGGGAAAGGTAACTTTAGGTGACAAAATTTGGTTTGACACCTAAAAATTTGTCACCTATATTCCTATTTCTTGTAGTGTCAAACCAGACTGTACATATCCAAACACATCTAGATCTACGATTTGGAGTGAATCTCACATGATCCAACGCCCTGTGAGGTCGTTGGTTCAGCTGGGCTCCTCAAGCGCATCAGTCTCCTTTTTTTTTTTTTTTTTTTTCTTCTTTTAGCTATATCGATCGACCATCAAACAGGTTATGCGACCAATCCTCCGATCGGTATGAATGGAACATGCGCTTCATCGCTCATTGTGGTAAAAAATAACGGTCTAACTAAATTATTATTGAAAAAATCAATTCACCAAAAATTAGTGGTCAAACCGCATCATTGATGTAAAAAGTAGTGGCAACAAAACTAGTGGTTTGATCGCATCATTGGTTGAAATAGAAAGTTTTTAAGTTTAAAGAAAAAAAAGAAGGAAAAATAAAGTTCTCTATTTTTGTTAAGAGCTTAAAAAATTTGGCTTTTTGTACTTGCCAATCCCTGGGGTTTGAACTTTACCTAAACTGGTCCCTAGGCTTTCATTATATCCCTAAAGATCCCTGGGCTCTTTTTTTTTTTTTTTAAGGCCTTCCATCAACTAAGGCCCAACTTCGTGATGGAAAACAACGACGTGGCATTTTTATCCACATCACCATCCCTTCAGATTGCAACACATGTGAAACTTGTCTAACAGCACACCATATCCATTAAAGGCACGCCAGGTCGACAATTCCCCCCCCCCTCAATTTAACTCTTGCATCAACAGAACTAATATTACTCGAACCCTAACCTCCCGTCTCTCTTTTCTCCACTGAATGCAAAGATTCCTCGCTAGCTCCTTAGCAATCTCCCTCGAAGGCATTCTCTCCGTCGAAGGCATCCTCTCCATCGAAGGCATTCTCTCCGTCAAAGGTCTGTAACTTATTTAGCTCCTGTTTGTTTCCATTTTTGAACTTTTTTCTTCCTTGCCCAATGTTTCAACCACTAACCCATCTGAATAAGTTAACGATTTGCCATTAGGATTTGCTCTATTTTTTGCTATTCTGCTTCTCAAGAGGGAATTACTAAAGGGCCCCTTTCTTTTGGGGTCGCTGTTGGGAGGAGAGTGAAAGGGGTGTGGGTAATCAAGATGTGGGGTTGAAAAGCCAATTCTCCCTGGACCGATTATTCTTCAAGAATATTGAGCTTGTGAACCATAGTTGAAAGTATTGTCACAACCTTTCTATTTTCCTGGTGTGTTCTATTTGTTTCTATGATGATTCATTAACTACCTGGAAAATGTGGTTTATACTGATTTTCCTAAGTATTTGTTATTTTGGAATGTTGATAATGCCCTGTGGGACATTGAAGATGCAGAGAAGTCTGTTGTTGAGGCATTATAGTACTTCTTGTTTTATTGCTTTCTTATCTCTTTGTAATTTTTTGGTATTTGCTAGCTATGATATTGTGGCAAAACCCAGATAAAGATTGTCAGGTATGAAACCCAGATTGTAATAAAAATTGTGATATTGCTTTATTGTTCTACCATCTTTCTTTTGTTTTATTTAGCTATTTACTGCTTGTGTGTCGAGGCAAAACTTGGCTGGTAGGGCTAGTACTAGTACAGCCTGTATAGTGCTATGTATACTACAGCAATACCCCATGATAGGGCTATAGGCTGGCTTGGCAAGAAATGAGCAAGAGATTAATTTGCTGCAAGTTTGTGTTTAAGAAATTAATCAGCTGGGTGCGATGATGGTGTCTCAACTGAGTTGCTCCCCCGGCCACTGTGCAGGTGTGGGATTCCAGCGAAGTTACAGACTAGCATGACTAGTGGAAATCCACGCCGACGCTTTTATGGATGTCAACGATATGGGAAAATGGTTTGCAATTTTCTCTATTTTTTCTATCACATTTAGGTTTCTGTTCATTTTTCAATGTTGTTTGTTTTTTTTCCCACTAAGTATCATACGATAAACTTGTGAATCTGTAGACCTAGGATGGATACGATTTCTTTCAAGGGTTAGAATCCCCTATTTTTATGGAGAAAATGCTGGAAGAAGAAACTAGAACTTCAAGAAACGTCACAGATATGGCTGAAGTCATTCGTGTGCTGAAATCGATGGCTCAGGAGATTGAAAGGGTGGTTGAACATCAAAAAAGCATAGACGATCAATGTAAGAGGGTGCTTGAACAGATTAAATTGGTAGATGCACAACTCCGAAGTCACATTGCAAAGGAAAATCAACTTAAGGCCATTATAATTGGCGTGTTGTTTATTGTATTTGGGTTTGTTAGGTGCTAATTGCTCCAATGTAATTTGGGTTTGTTAGGTGCTTTTGTAGTCTGTTCTCTTCATTGTTCATGTTCTAATGTGTATGGACCCTTATTGTGAATGTGAACTTATTGCTCAGTTATTTGGAAGATTGAAATATACAATACCCGAATAGGCTACTACATTTCTACACTAAGCAAAACAATTCCTAACCTGAGTGCAATAATGAGTCCTCCTAATGAGTGCAAAATTCCTAACTTGAGAGTGCAAAATGAGCCCTCCAAATGAGTGCAAAATTCCTAACCTAAGTGCATAACCCGAATCCAACGTTTTTCACAATATATTTCCATAACACTAGAATAGATTCCACAATGTTTCTCCATAACTTGATATGACAATTTTTACATTGCCAAACTCAAAATATAGTTTCAGTAGCACAAATCCAGCTCCCAATGTAATAACTACATCAGAATGAATTTAGTTCAAACTACAATTAGAACAATAAGTTCAAAATATTGCTCCAAACTAAATAAACAATTCAGTTCCCATGAAATATAAATATATTAGCATCTGAAGAGTGCAAATCTCCTCATGAAATATAAATATATTAGTATTCCAGATTAAAGCAAATGAAGAGATTAAAAAATGTACATCTTTTGATTTTTCCTAATAAAATGGATCATAAGTTAATTTAAACCCTAATAAATTAACTTCATGTAATCATAAAAGCATCAAGGTACCTTTTGTCTATCAGACATCAAGGTCCAAGCACGTGTATTCTCTAACCCAATATCCTCCAACAGAATGGTGAGAAACCACATCCGTGACATCCTACACTCCGACTTTATAATGGCCATTGCAATTGGGAACATGTCATCATTGGTGTCCTTCTCCACTGCGCATAAAAGCTGGCCTCTCAAGGGCCCCTTAAAATGACACCCATCAACACATATGAAACCCATCATCACATATGATTGGCCTGTAGCCATGCAAGAACCCACACTTAGTCGCATCGAACCTTAGGTACATCCTTTGAAAGAATACCCCATCCTTAGCAATCTTCACGCAACTACCCGCATTCCATTTGTAAATTGTTGCAGCATAGTCGTACAAAAACTTATATTGGTCCACATGTTTCCCATACACCATCTCAATGCTCAGTTTCTTGGCCCAATACATATAATTTTTCAAGACTTCAACTTGAAAATCCCTCTGTATCTGCTGTCGTAAGGCCATTGATGGCATATTCGAGTTGTCTCTTATCTGCTCAACATAATGAATAGATAAGAGACAACTAATAAGCAGCACTAAACCGATAGCTGAGTTTGCTATTCTTGCAATGTGCCCCGCAGTTATGCTCACTTAGAAACTTCTTCACTTGAAATGCCTCCCCTCGATTCATCCACGAGGCTTGGATCAGCCACGGACATGGAGGCTTCCTAAGAATGGCCTTGACTCGCAACTTGTCGTTCTTCAAAAATTTGTAATCAAATTTAGATTGTATAGCATACAACTTCAAAGCTTCCTTGAAAAGTGCAATATCTCTGAACTTCAACCCATTCACCATCTGAATTGGTCTCGTCAGGTCATCCTTACAAAATTCGGGGTACCGTATCTTGCGAGCACAGTCACTATCGGAGCCTACATCTTCACTAATGCTGTCAACCTCCTCTGATATGACTCCGTCATCAGCCCCGTCCTCTATTGGGTTCTCTGCTTTACCACCATGACCAAACCATTCAATAGAATATTTGAGTTGAGATGCAGTTGCCTCGGTTTGAGATGGAGGCTCCCTCACACCTTTACTTGTGGCTGTCCCGTCCTTTGCCGCCTTCTTCCCCTCCCACTATTAGCACCTTCACTATCCGAATCCTCTGAATCTTCTTCCAAGTCATAGTCTACATCGTGACGTATTGAGTACAGCTCAGGCAGCCCTTCTTCCCCTTTATGAGTGTCGTACATGTCACTCCATTTGGCACATTCACTTTCAGAATCCGAACCACTATTTTCAGACCCAACTTCAGAGTTTGTTACAGCACCCTCATTCCCTCCCAAGTCATCACCCAATCCCTCTCCCAATCCATCTCCCAATTGTTCACCCAATCTTTCACCCAAACCATTTCTCAAACCATCTCCTAATCCTTCACTACAGTCTTTATCAAGTGGTTGTTGAGGTAAAAGAAGCGGAAGCTCCATGCTATGCTCCAAGTATATATGGAGGTCATCCCGGACCTTACTTTGACTTATTCTGTCGATCACCCTCAACACGTCAGCATTAGTTTGAAGAACAACCATTTCATCCACAAATGAGTCTCGACCAAGCTTGCAGCACATTCTCTTCACATTGATGTACTTCAGTTTCACCTTTATGTGCTTCAATATATGCATCACGCTTATGAAGTTTGGGTCTAGATCACCATGAAAGGTGACCTCATCACCTACATAAGCTCCTTTTCACAAAGTTCAGTGATCCACCATGATAAAGTAGCAATCTCACCATTTGCAATAAACACAAGGCTTATGAGCTGTGTTCTAATCATGCAAACATAAGAAAAAGCAAGCAAGCCATGCAAAAAGAATAATCTGCAAACATGCCATGCAAAAAAAAAAATCTAAATAAGCCATCCAAAAATTATAGCAGTTTACAAGCCATGCATCTAAGGAGCAAATAAGCCGTGCAAAAATAACAAATGACTTAACAAGCCATGGGAAAAATTAGCAGCTTACAGGCCATGCAAAAAAGTGGTGCAGAACTTTTAAAATACAACAATTACAGCAAATAAAAGGGGACCACTACGGTTAATTGATACAATAAACCAGAGAAGACAATAAACAACAGGGTCCCACATGATCTCTCTCTCTCTTCAAGTGTATCTTTATCTCCCTCTTTATCTCCCTAAACCCTGCCCACGGTCAGTACTATTAGGTTCGATCTAATACCCAAGCCAAATAATAATGTGTTATGTCTCAACCTTGTTTGTCTTTCTGAGCTTCTTATTTAATCGGATCTCTCTTCGACGTAAAGGGAAAAAGTTCAAAATAAAGCACATAAAATTTAGTAGCAGCGCAGATAGTGCAATAGATACGTAACGTCCACTACTCCAGTCCTGCAAAAGAAGAAAAAGTAAAATGGAGCACATGACAGGAGTATCACGAGGATATTAGGAGGGTCCTAGTGGGTGAGAAGGCACTCCCCAGTTACTAAAGACAGGGCTTAAACAGTAGCAAATGAAGGGTCCCACAGAAAGTGCTAACCGACAATAAATCAAGTGCTCACCGACAATAAATCATGGTTCCCTTTGTTGAACAAAAAAGTGAATATGTAACTGATACAAGACCTCAAATATAATTTTTAATATACCCAACTATATAACTTACTGTATATCACACAAGCAATTTTTAACTTCAACACCGAGTTCCAATTCCCCTTTTCCATTCGTTGCAGGTCCCACACCACCCTAACGAAGAGACAAACATATATAAGAAATAGACCATTCAACGCAATACCCAAGGAATTCTGTAAAAAACAGGTCCTATAAATACCACGCAAGCAGCACCACCTTCGTAAACAGGATGGAAAATAAGTAATCACATTTTCTTGCAAACCGTGGAGAATATGGGTCTTTAGGGGTACAAAATTTGCAGACGATGGAAACGAAATAACAGAAGCCAAGCTAAATACCTTAAGTGGACAAAGCTTGAAGACACTGATAGGTGGAATCTTACTGCTATCGAAAGTTAGGGTTCGTCGTCGCCTTTGAATCAATTTGAGAATTTTTTTTTGGGCTGTTATGCTTTCGGCTAGTAGTTTGTTATGCGAGGGGGGTTAGAAGGAAATAAGTGCGTGCAGCTGTGGCAGAAGGAAATAAGAGCTCGCATACGTGGCTAGTTGTGATGTCTTCTGGTGTGCTGATGACACGTGTTGCGATCGGAAGGGATGATGATGTGGATAAAATGCCACGTTGTTGTTTTCCATCACAGAGCTGGGCCTTAGTTGATATAAGGCCTTAAAAAAAAAAGAAGAGAGAGCCCAGGGACCTCTGGGGAGAGAATGAAAACCCAAGGACCAGTTTGGGAAAAGTTCAAACCCCAGGGACTATAGGTACAAAAAGCCTAAAAATTTATCAAAAAGCAGCATTTTCTCTCACTAGTAATAAAAACATTGCACTGCATCTTCCAAAATTCCTGCCAAGGGAACCTATTTATGACAACAATATGCTTATACTGTTATATTAGAAATGAATAACATAGTTGTCAGGGTCATTAAAAGCCATTATTGTCTCTCTATAAATTTCATAGATAAGAATCTGAATTCGCCAAAAGGTTTGCCTCTATAGTTTTCATCATTGTCGTATTCCCTTCCTTAATACTTGTAACTTGTTCTTTAGACAGTAAAGTCAAATTCACTACCATTTCAGTACATCTTCAAAGTGCATACCTGCATTTCAACTATTTTTCAAAGTTATTCTAAGCGGAAGGATGAAACAACTTTAAAACATTAGCTTCCCAAATTTCTTTAAAACATCAAGAATTAAAGCATGTCTTTAAAACATTGGTTTCCCAAATTTCAACCACTAGCATAACAGCCACAAGTACGTGTTTGGGACGTGACGTACTTTAAAACATCGGCTTCCCAAACCTCTAACATTTTCTTTAACCTTATCTACATATGGATTACAAATACACTAAAGAAATCACGATACGTAACACGTATGCGTTTGGGTAGTGACCTGCGTGCGGTTTCTTCTTTTCCCAAGGTCTTAGTAACAAAACTAAAAAAAAAAAAAAGAACAACTCAGCAATGAGAAAAAGGGAGAGGAAATTCATGGGGTTTGGGGGATTTAGAAACTAGGGTTTGAAATGAGTTTGAAAAGGGTGGGATTTGGGGAGTTTGAAATGGGGGGTTTGAGGAGAAAAAAAAAGTGTGTTCCAATCATACCGATCAGAGGACTTATCACACAACCTATTTAGTGGTCCGACCAATTGATGTGGGAATTTATATCACACATTTTCTTAGTAGTAATTTTTTTGATTTAAAGTGTTTTGTATGTTTTTAGCTCCTTTGTCTAGAATTTTAAGTGTCTTTTACATTTATTTAATTCTTAGAATTCTTGATGTTTACAGGTATTTAATCATTCAATAAGGTAGAAATTGAGCTAATAAACGGATCAGAATTTAGGCTAAGTTGAGAGAGCAAATCCTAGTTGAACTGGTCTAGTAAAAATAGAACATTGTTTGATTTTTGGATTTCAACTAGAGCTGCAGACCTCAAATTTAGGTGACGTTTCATTTATTGGAAAGCTAAGATGTAGACCTAGAACCCAAAACTTAGTTTTGCCATTTTGAAGTTCAAAATCTAGACAAACGGAGACATTTGAATCTATCCAGAAGTTTACTGCAGCCCAACTTGTTTAGTTGTCCGACCAATACGGCTAAAAAGAGAGAAAAAGGGGACTGACGCATGCCTAGCTGGCTCTACGAGGATCCTGGCAGAGCCAACGCCTCACAGGCCTCATTAAATGAGTTGGAGAACTGTGAGACATTGGATCATATGAGATTCAATTGAGACCATAAGTCCAGATGTGTTTGGATCCGTACAGTCTGGTCTGAATCCAAACCATCATTGTTAGGGATGGCTGCCGACTTGCTTAAGCAGTTGTTTTAGGATACGCTAACAAGTTATGTGGCTTCTCGGCAGAAGTAAATCCACCAAACAAGCAAGTACTCCGCTTCTTCCTTGCTGGCGATGATTGGGAACAATTTGAACCGTATGTATTAGTCATGAGTGCATTTTCAAACTTGTTTTGTCTCTCTCTTCTCTTGTACTCTGATATGTACCTTTTCAACAACAAAAATCGTTATTCAATCTAATTGTTCTAAGTGCGGAAAGATATTTTCATCTATCTTTGATCGTTCTCCATCTGTTCCTCTGCATGCCGATCCTTCCTTATTGGTTCCTTCAGTATCTGATATTCCTGCTTCTTACTTAACTCTATCGCCGTCCTTGGAAACCGCTTTTTGTTGCTCTTTTCTCATTTCTCCCTGATCAGCTCTCCATTTTACTTGACCAATCTCAGTTTATCCAAAGTGTGACAGCGAAGAGTCAAGTCAGACAGAACAGAATGTGGCAGACATCAAACGTCTGCGCCAAGAAGTCACCTGGATTCGCCATCATTTGGAGACCGAGGAAGGATCTACAAACGACTCCACCGAGCTTGCTCCCCCGATTCCCTCGTTGGATCCTGCAATTGCTAGACCTTCTACGGTTCTAGTGCCTATTTCTGCTGCTATTACTATATCTGGGTCATCGTCTGACTCAGATGGATTTGACTCTGCTATCGAGGATGATCCTTCTGCACTTGCTTGGACTTGACCCTTTGTCCACTCGTGACAAAAGGGCAGTGATATGAAATTTCGATAGAAATACATATGTTTTGGATTTGAGGGAGTAGATTTGAGGCGGAGTACAAAGAAATAATGTAGACTGATCTGATAGTGCAGGTAGACCTGATTATTTAAACCCGTATTCCATTTGTGATGTATTGTTTTATATGCTGATTATGTGTTTATGGAATTGAGGATATTTGTTCTGGATATTTATGTGTAGTTTAGATGCTTATGATATGAACCTTATTTTGCAATCTGGGCACTATTTCCCATGCTTTTCTCAGTCTATGATATTGTCTTTTATGTGGACTCTTGAACACCATATGGTTGAGAGTGAAGGCGAAGATCTCTCTCTATTTTTTTATTTGGATCTAAGCTTTCTAGTATCATTTTGTATATTGGGAAAATTTTAGGTAAAACTAAGTCCAAATTTAGTTATAATTGGTTATTCTTATGTTTGGTCAAAGTGTTCCAGATTTTGGTGAAGCAAGATGTGTCGCTCAAGTTACAAAATCCACGATCGAGCAAACTTTGTGAAAAAAACCTCACAATGTCTTCTTGCTAGCTTGAGGCTCGACCTCTGGCTCAAGTGATGCCTGAGACAAGTCAGAGATTAGTCCCGCGGCTCAAGCGAAGGATGTGGATGAGTTGCATATATCATTGGTATTCCATCTCACTTTGGTTTTCATCATACTTTCATTGTTGAGGACTTAGTTGCCTACAAAGGCCCTCCCAGCTTCAATTGATCCTTTTCTTGACACCACTATACCTGACCCTGAGCCTATTCCTACGCCTACACCCATAGATAAAATTGATGCTATTCTAGATGAGCAGGTTGTGCTCATTACAAATGTAGCGGTTCAACATTTCCTTGGCTGCTGGGTAGACAAACCGGATTTTGAATTCAATTGGATTACTTGAGATATTCTCCAACAACTTTGATCTGACATATTAGAGCTCTATAGAAGTCATCAGGATCTTCTGACAATTAGTGGACACTACATTCAACCTCCACTGAGTCTATGAGCGTGAAGAAGAAGACTGGCTTAGTTTGTGGTTGGGACTTGAGAGTGATGATTTCATCATGTTTTGTTTTACTCGATGGGGTGTTTCTCCACTGGCAGAGTTAATGGGGACAATAATTTTAACAAAAGGGCAGTGATATACCACGCAAGCAGCACCACCTTCGTAAACAGGTGGAAAATAAGTAATCACATTTTCTTGCAAACCGTGGAGAATATGGGTCTTTAGGGGTACAAAATTTGCAGACGATGGAAACGAAATAACAGAAGCCAAGCTAAATACCTTAAGTGGACAAAGCTTGAAGACACTGATAGGTGGAATCTTACTGCTATCGAAAGTTAGGGTTCGTCGTCGCCTTTGAATCAATTTGAGAATTTTTTTTTGGGCTGTTATGCTTTCGGCTAGTAGTTTGTTATGCGAGGGGGGTCAGAAGGAAATAAGTGCGTGCAGCTGTGGCAGAAGGAAATAAGAGCTCGCATACGTGGCTAGTTGTGATGTCTTCTGGTGTGCTGATGACACGTGTTGCGATCGGAAGGGATGATGATGTGGATAAAATGCCACATTGTTGTTTTCCATCACAGAGCTGGGCCTTAGTTGATATAAGGCCTTAAAAAAAAAAGAAGAGAGAGCCCAGGGACCTCTGGGGAGAGAATGAAAACCCAAGGACAGTTTGGGAAAAGTTCAAACCCCAGGGACTGAGGTACAAAAAGCCTAAAAATTTATCAAAAAGCAGCATTTTCTCTCACTAGTAATAAAAACATTGCACTGCATCTTCCAAAATTCCTGCCAAGGGAACCTATTTATGACAACAATATGCTTATACTGTTATATTAGAAATGAATAACATAGTTGTCAGGGTCATTAAAAGCCATTATTGTCTCTCTATAAATTTCATAGATAAGAATCTGAATTCGCCAAAATGGATAATGTGTATTGATGTCGTATTGTCCTTAATTTTGCAATAGACTTTAAAGTGCTTTTCTTTCAGTGCATAAGTCTTTTCCAGGCGACTCTTGAAACTAACAGCTTCCCAAATTTCTTTTTCCTTTGCATGTCTTTAAACATTGGTTTCCCAAATTTCAACCACTAGCATAACAGCCACAAGTTGTTTGGGACGTGACGTACTTTAAAACATCGGCTTCCCAAACCTCTAACATTTTCTTTAACCTTATCTACATATGGATTACAAATACACTAAAGAAATCACGATACGTAACACGTATGCGGGGTATGCTGCGGGGTTTTTCTTTCTCAAAGTTCTGTAACTAAACTCGAACAACTCAGCAATGAGAAAAAGGGAGAGGAAATTCATGGGGTTTGGGGGATTTAGAAACTAGGGTTTGAAATGAGTTTGAAAAGGGTGGGATTTGGGGAGTTTGAAATGGGGGGTTTGAGGAGAAAAAAAAAGTGTGTTCCAATCATACCGATCAGAGGACTTATCACACAACCTGTTTAGTGGTCCGACCAATTGATGTGGGAATTTATATCACACATTTTCTTAGTAGTAATTTTTTTGATTTAAAGTGTTTTGTATGTTTTTAGCTCCTTTGTCTAGAATTTTAAGTGTCTTTTACATTTGTTAATTCTTAAAATTCTTGATGTTTACAGGTATTTAATCATTCAATAAGGTAGAAATTGAGCTAATAAACGGATCAGAATTTAGGCTAAGTTGCGAGAGCAAATCCTAGTTGAACTGGTCTAGTAAAAATAGAACATTGTTTGATTTTTGGATTTCAACTAGAGCTGCAGACCTCAAATTTAGGTGACGTTTCATTTATTGGAAAGCTAAGATGTAGACCTAGAACCCAAAACTTAGTTTTGCCATTTTGAAGTTCAAAATCTAGACAAACGGAGACATTTGAATCTATCCAGAAGTTTACTGCAGCCCAACTTGTTTAGTTGTCCGACCAATACGGCTAAAAAGAGAGAAAAAGGGGACTGACGCATGCCTAGCTGGCTCTACGAGGATCCTGGCAGAGCCAACGCCTCACAGGCCTCATTAAATGAGTTGGAGAACTGTGAGACATTGGATCATATGAGATTCAATTGAGACCATAAGTCCAGATGTGTTTGGATCCGTACAGTCTGGTCTGAATCCAAACCATCATTGTTAGGGATGGCTGCCGACTTGCTTAAGCAGTTGTTTTAGGATACGCTAACAAGTTATGTGGCTTCTCGGCAGAAGTAAATCCACCAAACAAGCAAGTACTCCGCTTCTTCCTTGCTGGCGATGATTGGGAACAATTTGAACCGTATGTATTAGTCATGAGTGCATTTTCAAACTTGTTTTGTCTCTCTCTTCTCTTGTACTCTGATATGTACCTTTTCAACAACAAAAATCGTTATTCAATCTAATTGTTCTAAGTGCGGAAAGATATTTTCATCTATCTTTGATCGTTCTCCATCTGTTCCTCTGCATGCCGATCCTTCCTTATTGGTTCCTTCAGTATCTGATATTCCTGCTTCTTACTTAACTCTATCGCCGTCCTTGGAAACCGCTTTTTGTTGCTCTTTTCTCATTTCTCCCTGATCAGCTCTCCATTTTACTTGACCAATCTCAGTTTATCCAAAGTGTGACAGCGAAGAGTCAAGTCAGACAGAACAGAATGTGGCAGACATCAAACGTCTGCGCCAAGAAGTCACCTGGATTCGCCATCATTTGGAGACCGAGGAAGGATCTACAAACGACTCCACCGAGCTTGCTCCCCCGATTCCCTCGTTGGATCCTGCAATTGCTAGACCTTCTACGGTTCTAGTGCCTATTTCTGCTGCTATTACTATATCTGGGTCATCGTCTGACTCAGATGGATTTGACTCTGCTATCGAGGATGATCCTTCTGCACTTGCTTGGACTTGACCCTTTGTCCACTCGTGACAAAAGGGCAGTGATATGAAATTTCGATAGAAATACATATGTTTTGGATTTGAGGGAGTAGATTTGAGGCGGAGTACAAAGAAATAATGTAGACTGATCTGATAGTGCAGGTAGACCTGATTATTTAAACCCGTATTCCATTTGTGATGTATTGTTTTATATGCTGATTATGTGTTTATGGAATTGAGGATATTTGTTCTGGATATTTATGTGTAGTTTAGCTGATGCTTATGATATGAACCTTATTTTGCAATCTGGTTATCTGCACTATTTCCCATGCTTTTCTCTTAGTCTATGATATTGTCTTTTATGTAACAGATTCAAAGACTCTTGAACACTTGTATTTGGTCATATGGTTGAGTATCATCTAAACAGGTCTTTGCTTTGGTGATAGGCGAAGATCTCTCTCTATTTTTTTATTTGGATCTAAGCTTTGCTAGTATCATTTTGTATATTGGGAAAATTTTAGGTAAAACTAAGTCCAAATTTAGTTATAATTGGTTATTCTTATGTTTGGTCAAAGTGTTCAAGAGAATAAAAAAGTTTGTCAAGATTTTGGTGAAGAACAAGATGTGTCGCTCAAGTTACAAAATCCACGATCGAGCAAACTTTGTGAAAAAAACCTCACAATGTCTTCTTGCTAGCTTGAGGCTCGACCTCTGGCTCAAGTGACGCCTGAGACAAGTCAGAGATTAGTCCCGCGGCTCAAGCGAAGGATGTGGATGAGTTGCATATATCATTGGTATTCCATCTCACTTTGGTTTTCATCATACTTTCAATGTTGAGGACTTAGTTGCCTACAAAGGCCCTCCCAGCTTTCCAATTGATCCTTTTCTTGACACCACTATACCTGACCCTGAGCCTATTCCTACGCCTACACCCATAGATAAAATTGATGCTATTCTAGATGAGCAGGTTGTGCTCATTACAAATTAGCGGTTCAACATTTCCTTGGCTGCTGGGTAGACAAACCGGATTTTGAATTCAATTGGATTACTTGAGATATTCTCCAACAACTTTGATCTTGACATATTAGAGCTCTATAGAAGTCATCAGGATCTTTGGACAATTAGTGGGGACATACATTCAGACCTCCACTGATATGAGTCTAGAGCGTGGAAGAAGAAGACTGCACTACCACTTAGTTTGTGGTTGGGTACTTGAGAGTGATGATTTCATCATGTTTTGTTTTACTCGATGGGGTCGAGTTTCTCCCACCTGGGCAGAGTTAATGGGACAATAATTTTAATTGTTTTGCATTATTAGTTGTGATTTATATTTTGATGATTAGTAGTTATTAGGTTTTAGTCCATGGGCTTTTAGGATTTGCTTAAGACCTTTTTGTTCTTTATTTAAGGTTTGTGAGAACCTTAAGTTATTTTAGACTGAGATTATAAAGTTTATTAGCGACTACTTTTGCTCTCAAATGTGTTTTCCCCCTCTCCTTGGCTTTATCTTCTCTTCTTCTTATTATTTCTTGATTTCTCTATCTAATTCCTATTTCTCCACTATATTCCGCGTCAGAAGCTTTCATAGAAACACTCGCCTTACTACCATTCGACCTTGGCTCTAGCAGGAATAGTCAATTTTCAAAAAACCTTACCTTTTAGAATCCCATTTCTCTTTGAATTTAAGGCAACCTTTAAATAGTCTGGTGCCATCTCTTAACCCTAAGGAAAACTTTCTTGAGTTTTCTTAGAGCCTCAATTTGAGAGAAAAAATTCCTTTGTGATTTTGAACCTAAATCGACCAGTTTTTCTTTCACCCAAGTACCATTTGAAACCCATCTTATGTTGTGAATTCTTTTGAGTTTAGAAGTAGTTTGAATGTTGGTGTTTCAGTAATAAAGAACAAGGTTGTTGGTCAAGAGTCCATAAAAAGAATCTCAGAAGTCTAAGGTAGTTGCTGCACAAATTTCTTAGATTATTGCATCGTTTGTACTAGAGTAAATTTTGGGTGCCAGCCCTAAGTGATTTTTCTTTTAAGCGTTACTTAAAAAATTTTGCACTTCATCAACAAAATTTTATCTCCTTGCGCGATGATATTTGAGTTCATCTTCAATCACTTTTTTTTGTTGATTAAGTTTGTGTTTATTCATATCTATACTTAACAAATTTAGAACATGTTTTAAAATTATTATAGAATTTGTAATTGTAGTAGAAATCACCTATTTAGATGTTTTCTTGTTCGTGCCCCCTTGCTGAGTAATTATTCCCCTTCCTCTATATATCTTCCTAAAAAGAAAAAAAGAAAAAAAAATATCTATTCACCCCTCTAGGTGTTGTTTGGGTTTCAGAATTTGTTGTTACTGCCACCAAAGTAATTAGCCTAGAAACAAAAGCTTAGCCTGCCATAAGTTTTGATGGAGTAGTAAGATCAGGCTTTCAAATCTCTACGGGCATATTTCTAATGCCACCAGGCACATGCTAATTCTCATGATCTCTACTCATCAGCTTTTTATTATAATTATCTCCTTGGTGCATAGGATCAGAATTTTTAGAAACTGCTTGTCTTGAAGGAAGCTCTACTTCCTTCTGTTATGTGCCTTTCAGAACTTCTAAAAATATATTTCTTGATCTGAATCCTCCCCCAAAGAAGGCAATATAAAACCATAATTTAATCCTAAGAGTTCTAAGTGCGGAAAAGATAAAGTCAAAGGGCGGTCAGTAGTCTTCATAAAATAATAAGTTACTGAACGGTACGTAATCTTCATATGATTCGGCATTATGGGGAGAAAGATTTCAATTTCTGAAAGCCAGTGGCACGTATAGTGTACCATGCTTCAAAACACACTTACTCCGTATGCAGCAATAAAAGCCAAACGCAAAAGACAGAAATAGAAACCCATAAAACCACCGCAATCTTTCTCAAAACCAATATCGCAAAATATATCTCACAGTAACCTTAACCCCCTGCATTCAAAGTCCTCCCTATCTCGTAAGATAGGAACGCATCCATAGTAGCATATTGCACCTGAGCAGGAGTAAGCTCTCGATTGTCCCACCTACCCATCCTAATACTCCGCGGCTTCTCAATGTACCTTCCAAGCACCTCCGAAGCCAATCGCTTCAACCCAGCATTCCTCAGAGCCCTTATCCCCAACTTCTCCTCCGCCAGATGTCTGGATAGAAACCATTTTTCAGGCCAGTCCTTCGGTCAACCTTACCAACTAAATTGTTGAAGTGGTTAACCGTGACATTAAAAAATTAATATAAATTATTAAAATATTAACTCCATGAGAAAAACAAACATAAAAATGAAAAAAATTCTACAAATAGTTAGGACACTAGGCCCCTTGAAAAAAATATAAAAATATTAAATAAATAACTGAAAAATACAAAACAAAGAGAGAAAAAAGTGAAATAAACTGAAAAAAAAAAACATCTAAACAAGTAGGACCCTCAAATGTTGGAACAATATTAAACCACTTAAAATTAACTGAATAACTAAAAAATACAAAAGAAAGAGACAAAATTGAAATACAATCCTTGAAGAAGAAAATAAATAGAAAAAGACCAAAAAAAGACCAAAAAAGGACAAACGAGTAATATAAAAATATAAAAAATGGGGAATATTTACAAAACAGAAGTAAAATTAAAATAAATCATTAATTGTCTAAATAAAAGTAATAAACAAATTCTAGATACTAGTAATATTTAAGTACCAATGCTAAATTTTTTTGGGAAGAGGGTCGTATTGTGGTGGCCTGGTGTCTCGCGACCCATCTCTTACAAGGTGGATGAGTACTGAAGACTGCCACCTCCACTCGTCCATAATGTTGGATCCCAAGCGGAGGGATTTTTCAGAATATATTCGAATTTTTATCTCTTTTTTTTTTTTTTAAAAATTTTACTATTTATATTTTTTAGTATATTTGTTTTCTCTCTTTCTCGTTATTTTTATTTATCTGATTTCCTAAAATTCATTAGTTTTCTTTATATGAGTGATTAGTTTACTTTCGGATTAATTATCTTTATTAGTTTAAAAATATAGAAAAATCCTTAAAAATTGCTAGTAATTGCCAAAAATTACTAGAAAATTTTCCTCTTTGCATTTTTAAGATTTGAAAATGCCACTATTCATTGTTTTTGCTTATATAACCTTTTTAAACCTAAATTTTTCGAAACTTTTTACCTGTGATTATATTATTTTCTTAATTACTAAGCCAATAGGATATTTTCTAGCTAGCCGTGCATCTTAGGAATATTTT
Source organism: Morella rubra (assembly GCA_003952965.2). Taxonomy (NCBI): domain Eukaryota; kingdom Viridiplantae; phylum Streptophyta; class Magnoliopsida; order Fagales; family Myricaceae; genus Morella; species Morella rubra. The sequence goes on along the minus strand of CM025850.1, from coordinate 16,896,164 downwards.
TAGGATTTATTTCATTTAATTAGCTAAAATATGTTTAGAAAAAAAGGTTTTATTACAAAAAGGCTTGAAATAAAAGCCTATTGGGTCTCCATCAAGCCCATGCTCTGCCCAGCCCACTCCTCAAGCTCAGTCCACCCCATTTTGTGACTCAAAACTGGCTAGCCCCTAGTTTAGTGCCCCTAGGAAATTTTTTAATCGTTAGTCATCATTTGGTCTACAAAACCGTGTAATGACATGGCTTAATAGCAATGGCTGCCTCCCTTGCTCCCCAATCCCCTTCAATTGCTTGAGTAGACCTCCTAGCTAGTGGTAGGCATAATCATACCTTAATTTTAGACATATTAGGATGATTATATGTGATCTGATCGATATATGTGATTATTGTGATTGCTGATGATCAAGAGGGTGTTAGGAGACCTAAGAATAGTTTGCATGAAAGAATTAACGTGTAAAAATGGTGAATTAAAAATATAGACAACACGTGCTAGTTTTGCTATTATGGGAGGATAGTGCACTTAGGTGGTTATCGCATGGGTCAAACGACATTCTTTTGGCACCAAATTTGGAGGACAAGAACAAGATAGAGTGAGGAAAGTGTGGTCAAAATTTCAAATCAATTATTAGGAGTTAAGGTGAGTGAGTTATTAACATTTGACAATTAGGACAGAAATGAAGTTTTTAATGCAAAACGGGTCATTTTATGTGAAAACGAGTTGGACTTTGTTTCTGATGTTTTGGCTGATATGAATGGGCCCTATAACTCCTAAAACTTGATAAGATGTGGCTTGCAAGTAGAGCCCAAGTATATGTCCTTGCTGGACTTGAAAAAGACCTAAATAGGATAGCTTAATTAAAAGCCTATAAGTTAAAGTGTTCAAGAGAACAAATAAGTCTCTCAAGATTTTGGTGAAGAACAAGATAAGTCACCCAAGTTGCCAAATGCACAAACAAACAAACTCTCTGAAAAAACCTCACAGTGTCTTCTTGCTCGCTTGAAGCTCAACCTCTGGCTCAAGCGATGTTGGAGACAAGTCAAAGAGTGTTCTAGCTTGCTTGAGCCCTGACCTATGGCTAGATCGACACCTGAGACAAGTTAGAGATTAGTCTCGCTCGCCTACCCACTACAAAAAAAGGTCTTTAGCGACAGTCAAAAACTGTTGCTATATGTGCGTCGGGAGAGGTTTTAGTAGAGGTTTTTGCTACTGTCGATGAAAAGGGAGAAAAATAGCGATGATCGCTTAGCAGTGGTCACAAACATTGCTAAAGACCCGAAGCTCATTTTTGAAAATTTTTTGGCAGCATTTCCCTAAAATGCCGCTATAGGTCTTTAGAAGCATTTTTTTGACGCTGCTATAGCTAAAATTTGTCCTGCGTTTAAATATCTATAGTCGCGTTTTGTGACCGCTGCTAAAAACATGTGCTAGCATTTTTTTTTTTGGTATGTTTTGTGCCAGTGTTTTTAAAATGCAACTAAATCATTTTTAAAAACGCTACAATAGAAACATTTGTGTAAAAACCTGTGTTTTTTTCCTGATTTTCTTGTTGTACAAATTTTAATTGATTAATGTAAAAACATAAGAAGATGTGTAATAAAACAAAATATATTTCATCATTGACTAAATAACCACATCTTTCAAGTTTTGCAACAAACACAAAAAGTTCTAAAAGTTTCTAAGTAGTCTAAAAAGAAACAAGTAATGACATTTAACAACAAAACTATAACTTTAATCCTTAGTAGCTTCAGTGCTCTAGCACTATTACACCATTTGCACTGTAGCACTATCTGCACCATCATCACTAGCACCAACACCATAATCATTGGCTGCAATTGCAATATTGAAAATTAACAAACAGTAATATTTTGAACAAAGATAAAAATAAATAAATACAAACACAAGAGCTTAGTACACACTTAAGGACAAACGTATTATGACTGCATACAATTTATCTTCAAACACGCAAAAAATATGAATCCAAAGAATTTAGCAGAGGAAGCCCAACAACTAAAATCAGATATAAATCATGTTAAAACCTCCGTTATTCCACGCAATGCAAGAAAATAAAAAGAGACAAACCTGTGACTCGATACTGATTTTATGATATGCAACCCATAATTGCTGTTAGAGGTGCTTTTAGCATTAAGTGCAGCAATGTATCTTGCCATCCCTACTGCCAGCGTAGTAGACATGTTCACTAGGGTCAAGTGCAATTACATCAATTATTGAAGAGAATACAACATTTCGTAATAATTTCCCCTTTGACAAGCTCTAGACTTGGCAAAAGGTATAGCATAAGGAAGGCTACAATATATTTGACAAGACCCCAAATGAAGTATTGACATCACATGCAATCCGATAGAATGCATCATAGTGAAGTGAGGGAAAAAGAGAGGGGGGCCATAATAAAAAAAAGTGCTCCAAAAAACAAGGCAAACACATAACTAGATGAACCACAATGCCTGTCATATGCAAAATGACAAGCAAAATTGTTGAGAACCAAACACAACTGCTACATACGAACTAGAGCCATTTTTCAAAATTGGAAAAAGTGGGCCAGCCCCAATGGATTAAGTAATGGGAATCCAAATCAGAAATTCTATTGCCACCAAAGAAGTGGAAAAGATTATCTACAGTGCATAACATCCACACACTGAGAGTTGGTTGACAGTGCATGTGCTTGGAATCCACCTGATGGAAATCAAGGCACTGCTTAGAAGGATTTCGTTCAAATCCCAATTGGGCCGATTACGAGGGCACGAGCCAAGAAGTTTAAAGATGTACTCAACGGTCTAATTCAAGAGGCATGGGCTCAAGCAAATGCGTGGAGGCCCATTGAACATGATCCACGTGAACAACAAAGGATTGTCAACATGATTCAAGTTCTAGAAGGATCCGGTTAAGGCTAAGCTCAAATTGGCAAGACCATATTCTAGAAGACTTAATTAGGCGCCACTTTAAGGAGGCTCAATTAGGCGCCCCTTTCTTCCCTTTTTTGGTTCGGATTACTATGGCTATTTAGGCGCCATTTTGTTTCCTTTCTTGGCTCTTGTAGGCGCCAACTTTTATTGCCTTTTTAGTTGTGTTTTGTTTTAGGCGTGTTAGGCTTTATTTCCTTGTTTTTTTTGTTGCCTTGTTCTCTTTTAGGCGAGTAGGATTTATCCCTTAATTAGGTGATTTGTGTTAGGGTTTCTCCTTGTAATGGCCGACCTATATATAGGTGCCTAAGCAATGAAAAACGCAGACATTGATTTATGAAATTGTGAGAGTATTTCTCTTTGGTTCTTTGAAGAACTTCTCGAACTTATCGGGATTTCCCGTGGCGTTCATCTGACTTATCAAACGGAGTTTCCACCACCGTTTGTGGCGTCTTCCTTATACCGAGGTTCTTGTTTATGATAAACAACGGGTCGAGGTCTTCCATTCGAATCTGTCCTAGAACGATCTTGGGTTTCCTATTCGTTGTTGGGTCTCGTTATTCTTGACAAGGTTCACATCACCACCATTATTGGGGTAAAATCAGGTTCATCCCCTCCCCCTCCACCCCCAGACAGAATGAAAAGCAATACACGAACTGACTCAGGAAGCTGTACTAAATCAGCCTTGTCTAACAATAAGAAATCTCAAGATCTACAAAACATTCCCAGTTTCTTTCATAGCCATTCGTTGTTTTCGAAGTAATAGCATATAAACCATCTGATGATAAGCTAAACACACAACTTGCAACCTTAGTGAGGGTGAAACTCACTTGAGACATGTAGTTACTCCGTTCCCATTTTAATTTCCTTAACAATAAAAAAAAGGCAAAAACAATAACTAAGAGTAGACAAAAACAATAAAAAAAAGTACATGAAAAGCGACCAAACTCTTACCGATTCTTCCTTTGAACTAGAAATGAGCAGCGAGTCATCATTAGAAAATACTGAGCAAGTAACAGCTCTATAATGACATGCCATTTTTTAAGCTGCCTAGCACTCGCAACCTAAAAAATAAAAAAGTAGATATCACTACAAGAAATATAGCTTTAGGTGACAAAGTTTTGGGTGTCGAACCAAATTTTGTCACCTAAAGTGGCATTTCCATGACAAAACACTAATTTTGTCACCCAAAGTCACCCATGAATGCCAAAATTATCTGGACAGGTCCCAAAACCATTTGGACGTATGTCTCGTGTGACAACATACCACATACCACGCATGGCGCATGAGTGAAGATTAAAATAGTCACAAAATAAAAAATACCGTCCGGACTCACGATCAACCCATTCGGATCATTTGCTGGGTGACGAATTCCAAATCGTCGTAACCGAGTGACGTTTAGAATCATCACAATTTTTTTACAATGACATCCGGATGTAATAGATACAACGTCCGAACAACATCACGTGACGAATAATAATCGTCAAAATATAGTGACAAATTGAAAATCGTGGCGAACGCTCAATCACGTATGGACCTCCACTAAAGCGTTCGCATGTGAAAAAATAACTACGTCCTGATGCTAAAGAACATGTCCGCACGCGTATGAATGCTGATTCCGTGATTCGTGTGCTTCCACGTTGCAAAAGTTCCACTGGACACCGTCCGGACCAATAGATACCGTTCGAACTGTTTTAGTTCTAAGAAGCTTCTCGAATCAGTCATATTTAATGACGTTAAATTTGATTGGGCCACGCGTGAATTTAACTGCTGATAGGAGTCTGAACCCCAATATTACCGTTCGGACTCATTCTTGACAAATTAAAAAGGACATACACTTTAACTCTATTCTCTCAAACTTTTCTTTCAAAGTTTTCACTATTCTTTTGAGATCTCTTAAACAACTTCAGGTAAGACCTTCTTCGTGAGTTTGGTTTTCAATTTCATGCATTTCAATTGAATACTTTTGAATTTTTTTGCGTTCTTTGTGTTCATCTATGGTAGTGTTTGGTTTGTGTTCGTTGAATCATCGTTCGGACTGTGGTATATGTCATTTGGACGTTAATATTTCGTCTGGGCGTTAATCTTTAGTTCAGACGCATTCTAAAAATAAACGTCGCCGTTTGAACTGTGTGCGAACGTTTGTGCTTATGTTCGGACGGTTTTTGCTAGGTTGACCATGGATCACTCCGAGAGAAGTATCACTAATGTTGGGAGATAGACTCAGAAACCAGCTTGGGTGGACGCTTTTTTAGCGGAGCTAAGGGGGAGTATTCGGGCGATAGCTGAGCCAATGCATTCGTTGTGCATGGAGTTGGAATGCCGCTTGATCGGTTTGGAAAATAAATTTGCTCTAACGGATAGGGCTCTAACGGAGGAGATGAATTATTATGCAAAGGGAACTGTTCGCTGTGAGATAACAATTGTCCCAGTTGTCCAAGTCTATCCACACCGTTCCGATATAGCTCCAGACACTCATCAGACTTGTAGATAATATAGAGGAGCATTTGGCGCATGTTCGTGATGCCCTCGGACAAGATCTGGATGAGCCATCTCGTGATTCGGAGTAGTTTCATGTTTATGTTTTATCGCTATTATTAACTTTTCCTTAGAAGGATCGTCTTCGACTTGTACTAGACATTATGATTGTGTTTTTCGTTCGGTATTTAAATTATTTTTGATATTCCATATTAATTATGTTTTTTCATTAGTTTAAATTTATTAAAATTTAAACGGACGATTAGTATAATTAAAAGAGTTACTAGTATGAGTGTTAGAATAGTGACGTGTTTAAAAAGGTAAGAGTTCGAACGTAGCAAAATAGTGTCCAGACCTGTTTGATCATACGACATGGTTCGAACGGACATGATAATCGTCCGGACATATTTTGTAACAGTCGCATGGCTTACATGTGTTGGTGTTACATGACGGTTGACAACAGCTGTCCCCATTCGAACCCTATTCATAACGTCCGGACGTAGTGTGATGTTTATTCAGCCAAACGTGTATTTCCACGTCGCGTGAAGACAGGGAAAACACCGTCCAGACTTACCATAACCGTCCGGAAGTAATTAATTTTTTGAACCGTTTTAAATGGTCTAAATTTTTTCATTTAATGTGGAGGACTCTCATTGGGCCATGTGTGCTGAAAAGCGTCCAAACGTACATTAACCGTCCGGACAGGTTTGAAGGATTATGAAAAAGCGAAGAGTTCGATATTTTCATTAAACCAAACATTTTATCATCTAAACTCTCTCGACCCTCAGTTGTTTCTTTGACAAATCTTGGCGTAAACTTATTCCGTCGACATTCTAATCACATCCGGGTATGTTTTGTTGATTTTTAACATGATCTTTGCTTTAAAATTTTCGTTTTTTTACAGTTTTACGTATAGGATTTCAATTCTATTTTTTGTATACTACATTGTGTTTTTTGATTGATTTTTACGTAGAAATGGATTGTGTTAAGTGTTAGGATTGTGTTAAGTGTATTTGTTTGTGATTTGGCATTTTGGATAGTGTGTGGAGGTTTTGAGACGCTGCCATGGCGGAGTTAACTCGGTCATCATCCCAATAGTGTTCGGACATTTAAATCTTCCGTCCGGACGTCTAAAACATCGGTTCGGACTCCTTTTAGTATCAAAAAGAAATACATTGTCGTTTAGTTTGTGTCCGGACGCTACATGAAACACGTTCGGACTGTGTTATATTAAAAGTTATAAAATTTTACTATTTGTGTTTAGTTGGACGGATATCCAAAAGTGTTCGGACGCAAGGAATTATCCAAACATGAAACATTGTCGTTTTTCTTATGTCCGGACGCTATGTCAATGCTGTCCGGATGCTTTCATAGTAAAGTTAAATTGTTTTCTTAACTGCATTAAGTTCGGATGGCTATCCAAATCTATCCGGATGCTATTTTTATCTGTCCGAACACCTTTTATATTAAATTTGCATTTTCTTTTTTTATTATACCGTTCAGACTCCTTTTATGTTATTGTTTGGATGTAACCATTCGAACACTTTTTTTGCTGATTATTGAAAATGAGCAAGCGTTTGCGTACTAGTAGCCAGGTTGATGTCGAGGAATCTCCTGCTCCAGCTTTATCGTTGGAGGAGGATACGACAGTCATCATGTTCCGCTCGGTCGTTCTCAAGTGGCATATCCAGTTGGCGAATTTCTACGAGCTTCAATTTGAGGATCAGACGCTTCTAGAGATAGTGGAGAAAGCAGGTTGGCTTCCGTTCCCCCAGAGGACTGGGTATGCATCGAAGAACTTGGCGAGAGAGTTCTATGCTTCTATACTTTGGGCGAGGGACCTTAAGGAGCCCAGTATGGAGGTGATCGTCCTGAACGTGCAGATCATATTCTCGCCAAACGAGCAGGCGGGATTTTTGGGGTACGTGAGGGATGTGTCAGCTTTCCCCAAACGTGCCAATGACAAAGAAGGGCTGGCCTACTAAGGCCGAGGTTTTCCGAACGTTGCAGGGCTTGGATACGGCTATCCTGGAGGGAACCAACATGCTTCACGGGCAGCTGCTTCCTTTCTAGAGGATCATGCACCTGATTCTATGCTCCGCCATCGACCCGAAGAAGCACACGACCGAAGTTCTTGTACATGGTAGTTGTATGGGGGCTTCCTGTTGATATGTCATCATTCATCTACCAATCCGTCCATGCTAAGGCCTTGAAGATCGATGCTTAGATTTTGTTACCCTATGGTGTTCTTCTGACCCAATTCTTGCATAACTTGATGGTACCCGATTGTGCCGATGAGCTAAGGGCGCTTCCACTTGGGTCGATTAACAAGACAACGCTCTCAAAGTCGATGGCGCAGACACGAGTGCTAGGTGCTGCTCGGGCAGCTAGAGCTAGACGAGAGGAGCCGGCTTAGGGGACCGAGGAGCAAAACCTTGGACAGGGCTCCTCCTAGGGACTAGAGGGACAGCGGCCGAGTTGGGTGGCGGCTATGATGACCGAGTTGACTGAGCAGATGTGAGTGATCATGCAGCTTCTCTTTGATTAATTGATTAATTGAATTCGTCACCCAACAATGGATCCGAACGGGTTGATCGTGAGTTCGGACGTATTTTGTATTTTGTGACTATTTTAATGTCACTCATGCGCCATGTGTGGTATGTTGTCACATGAGACATACGTCCTGAATGGTTTTGGGACCTCTCCGGACGGTTTTGGCATTCATGGGTGACTTTGGGTGACAAAATTAATGTTTTGTCATGGAAATGCCACTTTAGGTGACAAAATTTGGTTTGACACCCAAAACTTTGTCACCTAAAGCTATATTTCTTGTAGTGATATCTACTTTTTTTTTTTTTTAGGTTGCGAGTGCTAGGCAGCTTAAAAAATAGCATGTCATTATAGAGTTGTTACTTGCTCGGTATTTTTTGATGATGACTCGCTGCTCATTTCTGGTTCAGAGGACGGATCGGTAAGAGTTTGGTCGCTTTTCATGTATTTTTTTTATTGTTTTTGTCTACTCTTAGTTATTGTTTTTGCCTTTTTTTTATTGTTAAGGAAATTAAAATGGGAACAGAGTAACTACATGTCTCAAGTGAGTTTCACCCTCACTAAGGTTGCAAGTTGTGTGTTTAGCTTATCATCGGATGGTTTATATGCTATTACTTCGAAAACAACAAATGGCTATGAAAGAAACCAGGAATGTTTTGTAGATCTTGAGATTTCTTATTGTTAGACAAGCCTGATTTAGTACAGCTTCCTGAGTCAGTTCGTGTACTGCTTTTCATTCTGTCTGGGGGTGGAGGGGGAGGGGATGAACCTGATTTCACCCCAAGAATGGTGGTGATGTGAACCTCGTCAAGAATAACGAGACCCAACAACGAATAGGGAACCAAGATCGTTCTAGGACTGATTCGAATGGAAGACCTCGACCCGTTGTTTATCATAAACAAGAACCTTGGTATAAGGAAGACGCCACAAACGGTGGTGGAAACTCCGTTTGATAAGTCAAGATGAACGCCACGGGAAATCCCGATAAGTTCGAGAAGTTCTTCAAAGAACCAAAGAGAAATACTCTCACAATTTCATAAAAATGAAGGTCTGCGTTTTTCATTGCTTAGGCACCTATATATAGGTCGGCCATTACAAAGAGAAAACCCTAACACAAATCACCTAATTAAGGGATAAATCCTACTCGCCTAAAAGAGAACAAGGCAACAAAAAAAACAAGGAAATAAAGCCTAACACGCCTAAAACAAAACACAACTAAAAAGGCAATAAAAGTTGGCGCCTACAAGAGCCAAGAAAGGAAACAAAATGGCGCCTAAACAGCCATAGAATCCGAACCAAAAAAGGGAAGAAAGGGGCGCCTAATTGAGCCTCCTTAAAGTGGCGCCTAATTAAGTCTTCTAGAATATGGTCTTGCCAATTTGAGCTTAGCCTTAACCGGATCCTTCTAGAACTTGAATCATGTTGACAATCCTTTGTTGTTCACGTGGATCATGCTCAATGGGCCTCCACGCATTTGCTTGAGCCCATGCCTCTTGAATTAGACCGTTGAGTACATCTTTAAACTTCTTGGCTCGTGCCCTCGTAACCGGCCCAATTGGGACTTGAACGAAATCCTTCGAAGCGGTGCCTTGATTTCCGTCACTCACAAAAATATTTCTTCTCATACTTTAAAATAGAAAATAATGAAAAAAATACTTGATCTTTTATGGACTATTGTTGTAATCAGTATTTGATTTACTCATATACCATAATATAATATGATATATCATGCATGAGTGTCATACTATTCTATGCCTTAATAACTTCAATCTAGTGGAGCATCATATTCTAGTTTAATACATTCTTGATGAAACCATTTTTAACCAACCACCACAAAAATCCATTGAGGAGGGACCCCGAGGGAACTGAGCCAGAGACTTAGCATGAAGAACGGTGGAGAACCTGTCAAAACTGAGGAAAAAGTGAGTTTGACTACCCTGTGGGTCAGCCTCCAAAGCTCAAGTTAGTTCTTTGTGAAAATCATGAGATAAACGAGAGGAAAGAGATGACTTTTGTCATATTCCTTACCATTACTGCTATTGCAAGCCAAGGAGCCCTTTCTTTATAGAAAATAGATTTTCCCCTTTTTCACACAATGAGTTGATTGGCTGTCAGTGGAGCAAGTCTCTTTACAGGCTAATGTGACTTTTGGCCAATGGGGTGTGGCACTGTAGGGACCCACTTTTAGGCTTTTTATAGCCGTGCCTCATTAAGGCGTATTGGGCCTCACCTGGGCACGAAGGCCTCATCTTTTTCTTTCATGGGCACGAGGGCCAAATAGTCATCTTTCACAATCCAAGGTATGAGGGTCTCATCTTTGTTTTTCATGGGCATAAGGGCCAAATCGCTAATCTTTTCCTGGGCACAAGGGCCAAATAGTCATCTTTCACAACCAAAGGCACGATGGCCAAAATGGTAATCTTTTCTAGGCATGAGGGCCTCATTGTAACCTTTTTTGGGCACAAGGGCCAAATAGTCATCTTTTATAATCCAGGGCACGAGGGCCTCATCTTTTTTTTTTTTATTAGGCATAAGTGCCAAATCGTAATCTTTTCTGGGCACAAGGCCCAAATAATCATCTTTTGTAATCCAGGGCACGAGGGCCTCATCTATTTCTTTCTTGGCCACGAAGCCAAAAATGTCATCTTTCATAATCCAAGGCATGAGAGCCTCATCTTTTTCTTTCTTAGGCATGAGGGCCAAATAGTCATATTTAATAATCTAGGATACGAGGGCCTCATCTTTTTTCTTTCTTGGACACGAGGGAAAAATCGTAATCTTTTTTGGACACAAGGGCCTCGTTGTGATCGTTTCTGGCCACGAAGGCCAAATAGTCTTCTTTCATAATCCAGGGCACAGGGGCCTTATCTTTTTCTTTCTTGGGCACGAGAGCCAAATAGTCATCTTTCATAATCTAGGGCATGAGGGCCTCATCTTTTTTCTTTCTTGGGCACGCGGGCCAAATCGTAATCTTTTCCAGGCACGAGGGCCTCATTGTAATCTTTTTTGGACATGGCTCAAGGGCCAAATAGTCATCCTTCATAATCCAAGGCACTAGGGTATCTTTTTCTTTCTTGGGCACGAGGGCCAAATTGCCAAATAGTCATCTTTCATAATCTAGGGCATGAGGGCCTCATCTTTTTTCTTTCGTAATGTTTTCTAGGCACGAAGGCCTCATCTTTTTTGTTTCTTAGGCACTAGGGCCAAATCGTAATCTTTTTTGGGCACGAGGGCCTCATTGTAATCTTTTTCGGGCACAAGGGCCTCATTGTAATGGGCACGAGGGCCAAGGGTCTTATCGTAATCCAGGGCACGAGGGCCTTATCTTTTTCTTTCTGGGCAGGGCGAGGCAATCGTAATGGGCAAATCGTAATCTTTTCTGGGGGCCAAATAGTCATCTTTCATAATCCAAGGCACTAGGGCCTCTGCCAAACTATAAATCCAGGGCATCAAGGCTCCAGTGTACCAGGGCTCTTTTTTCTTTGTTTGTTTTTTTTTTTTTTGAAAATTTCAGTTAGGAGTAAAGGATAATATTTATTGGTAGTATCTTTTAAGAGGCTCCACCTTTCTAGGATGGAGGATAATTCTTCTCTATATGTCCTCAAAGTGAAGCTCTACTTGTGAAGTGCCATTGAGGCTCTTTGTTGATGTACATTTTTTGGAGGCCACATAGGCACTCTCATCCTAAATTTTCGATGATGTTGTGGGCCAGTTAAGCCCCTTGATTACGTGATTCGGCTGTATACCTGAATCATGGCATAAGATGAAGCATAAAATCTGTTGCATCAAAGCAAAATAAATTATAGCTTCAACATTTCACAGATTGGGTCATCTTGGAGTAGAGATCACTTTAACCATAAAAGTTTAACTCGTGAAGGACACGTTTCATACTCCCCTGCTGCCGGGTGTTGTCCTTGTCTTCTACGACTATTTCAAGGCTGAGTTACATTTGACCTGAGTGCTCTACTTGCCTAGTTGCCAACATCTTATAAAGTTCAGGATTCAAGCAATTGTATGCATTTTATCACTTTATCAAGTGCAAGCAAAGGCCTCAGTGGCCTGAAAGCTACAATTCTAACATAAGCATTTAAAGGGAGATATATGGATTACCTTAGCAATTGATATTTGGGCTAGTCAACATCAGAATTTGTATAACTAG
>CM025850.1:16867893-16878887 GCA_003952965.2 Morella rubra | reverse complement strand
GTTATAATTTCAGCCAAAAACATAAGTGTTCAACCAGCGCTCAAGCAACTTCTGGCAAATTTCAAAAATTACTAAATTTTTAAACTTTCCCTGTGAAAACTTTGAAACCCTACTAGGTTTCGTGGGAGGCCGACTAGAACTTGATTGAGGCTTCCTTTGAGAGTATTTTGTGCCTCCTTCCTTGAGAGAAAAAACCCAGAAGATTTGTGCTTCAACATTATTGAAGTTTTTCTCTATTCTTCCATGGTATTGCTTTGTTCCCTTCCTGTAGTGTTAAAGGCGCTGCTGAAGACAAGGATTTGTTCGTGGAGATCCTAAGAAGAACCTCAAGTGTTGAGGTGAATGCGCGCTAGAGCAGATCTTAGCGATGGGTGCTCAGATTATTACATCAGGTTTGTCAGAGTCAAGCACTGGGTTGTCCGTGTCTGAATCACTGTTGTAAGGTTTTCTTCTTAGTGGATTTCGGGTGGCTGGCTAGCCCAAAGTGGTTTTTCCTTTGAATATTTTTTCAAAGATCACTTCGTCATCAAATCTGTATGTCTCTTGTGTGCTTGTTTATTTCTTTACAAGTTGATTTATTGCTTTGATGATTGTGTTGATTGATTGATATATCTAGACTGATCAATTTTAGAACTTGTTTTAAAATTGGTATTGAATCATTAATTAGAGAAAAAATACATATTCACACACACCCTTTAGGTGTTAATAGGGTCTAAAACAGATTTTTCAATTGGTATCAGAGCCTAAACTCGGTCCTTGACCCTTAGATCTAGATGAATCAAAGTCAGCCTTTATCTGTGCCTCCATATTTTGATGGAAAACAATTGTGCATACTAGAAAGTACGCATGAGATCGTTTCTAAAATCCTTAGATGAACGTGTCTAGGGTACTTGTGTAAAAGGTTGGTTGGTACCCTCTACTGATGTCAAAGGTGTTGTGACACCTAAAGACACAAGCACCTGGTCTAAAGATGAGATGAATGAGTGTAATTGGAATAGCAAAGGTTTACATTCTATTTTTATGGCTGTGTCTGCTGATGAATTTAAATGTATATCTATGTGTGAAACATCTAAGGCAGCCTAGGATATTTTGGAAACTACTCATGAGGGAACCAAAAAGGTAAAGAATTCAAAACTTTAAATGTTGACTACAAAGTTTGAAGAGATTCAAATGAAAGAAGATGAAACCTTCAATGAGTTCTATGCGAAGCTGAATGACATAGTCAACTCAAACTATAATCTGGGTGAAAAGATTCCAGAACATCGAGTAGTAAGGAAAGTTATGAGATCTCTACCTGAAAGATTCATATCCAAAGTCACTGCTATTGAGGAAACAAGGATCTTGATACTATAAAGATTGAAGAACTGGTAGGTTCTTTGCAGACTTATGAAGTATCATTGCCTCAACCCAAGAAGAACAAGTCCATTGCTTTGAGATCAATCAAAGAAGAAATCTCCGCTGATTCAGATGAAGAAGTTCTTGATGCACAATTTGCTATGTTTGTCAAACAATTCAAGAAATTCTTGAAATCAAGAAATGGTCAGCGATCATTCAACAAGAACTCTAAAAAGAATCAAGGTAGTTCTAGTGGGTTCAGGAAGGACAAAAAGGAAAAACACATGTCTAATGACTTCAAGAGTAAAAAACTGAAGTGCTTTGAATGTCAGGATTTGGTCATGTCAGATCAGAATGTCCAACATACCTTCAAGTCAAAAGGAAAAAGCTATGAATGCTTCATTGAGTGATGATGAGTCAAAAAGCAGCAGTGATGATGAGAATTCTTCCAAAGACAAAAGTTAAATTTCATGGCTTTTGTAGCTAGTACTGATGGTTTGGTTTTGTAGAAGATTGATGATGATTTTGAGGATTCAGACGTTGATGGAAATATTGAAGAAAGTCTTCAAGAAACTTATAATATATTGTTCGAAGAAAGTCTGAAGCTTTAAAAGACAAAAATCTTTTCTCAAGAAAATGCACGAAGTGCAAAGTGAAAAAGGTGAACTTATTGAGTAAGTTTGAAGAAGTCAGTGCAAGAAATGTGGAACTTGAAGTTGAAGTAAAAATGCTGAAGTGTGCTCTCGACAAGTCCAATACACAACTTCAACAGTTTTTAGTGGAACAAAGAAGCTTGATCACATGTTAAGTCTTGGACTTTCCATCTGGAGATAGGAAAGGTCTTGGCTACACTGAGTCTCAAGGTGCTTCAACTTCGAAGATGACATTTGTTCCAGCATCTATACTTGGAAAAATTCCAGAAATGAATAGACCAGCTCTACAGGTAAGCAAAGGTAAACAAATTGTTTCTAAATTTGTTGATTCTAGGTAACAAAAGAAAAATGCTAGGAATCACACACCACAAAAATTTGTTCCTACATGTCATTTTTATGGAAAGGTTGGTCACATTAGACCAAGATGTTTTAAATTGCTCAGACAAGAGAAATCTTTGAATCAATCTTCATCTAATGATAGTCATGAGAATTTAGCTTATCAAGTTAAAGTTTTAACTGAGCAAACAATGTTGTTAAACAAGAAATTTTAGCATTTGTCGAAACAACCACATGTTCAAGAAAAGGTTTGGATCAAGAAAGATGAGGTAAATTATTTTAATTTTGTTGTAGCTTTTAAATCTCGATGTCTTTCGTTGTGGTATTTGGATAGTGCTTGTTCCAGGCATATGTGTGGTGACAAATCTCTGTTCACAACACTTAAAGATCATAAAGCTGGATCTGTGACATTTGGCGATGATGGTAAAACACTAAATACTTGGAAAAGGTACAGTTGAAGTTGCAGGTATGCCTACTTTCAAAAAAATTTTGTTTGTTGCTAGATTGAAGGCAAATCTGCTGAGTATTAGTCAAATTTGTGATTCTAGATTTGAAGTCTGCTTTGGTAAGAATTTTTGTTTTGTATTTGATTCTGATGGTGAATGTCTTGTGCAAGGTACTCGCACGTCTGATAACTGTTATAGTATTAGTCCGCATACTGATTTGAAATGTAGTAATACAAAAATTGATGAATCTGAGTTATGGCATCAAAGACTCGGGCATGTGAATTACAGAGATTTGTCTAAAATCTCTAAGAAAGAACTAGTTATAGGCTTGCCTAAACTAGAAAATGTTAAAGACTGAGTGTGTGGACTATGTTAGCTTGGTAAGCAAATAAAATTAGTCCATAAAATAACTAGTGATGTTCTGACTAAGAGACCACTAGAATTGTTACATATGGATCTCATGGGACCATCAAGAACTGAAAGTCTAGGTGGTAAGAAGTACATCATGGTGGTGGTAGATGACATCTCAAGATTCACTTGGGAGGATCTTCTGAGAGAGAAGTTTGATGCTTTTGAACAAGTTGAGACCTTGTTTAAAAGACTAATGAATGAAAAGGATTATTCCATTATTAGAATCAGGAGTGATCATGGTAAGGAATTTGAAAATTCTAATTTCTTGATTTTTGTGCAAATGCAGGTATACATCAAGAATTTTCTGCTCCAATCACACCTCAACAGAATGGAGTTGTAGAACGAAAGAATCGTGTCCTTCAAGAAATGTCTCAAGTGATGATTCACAACAAGAAGGTAGCTCTTCATTTTTGGGGTGAAGCAATCAACACTGCTTGTCACATTATCAACCGTATCTACCTAAGACTAGGTATGAACAAGACTCCATATGAATTATGGAAAGGTAAGAAACCTACTGTTAAATATTTCAAAGTTTTTGGCAGTACTTGTTATATTCTCCAGGATAGAGAAAACATTGCTAAATTTGATACAAAAAGTAACAAAGGAATTTTCTTAGGTTACTCTTCAAACAGTAGAGCGCTTCGTGTGTATAATACTTGTACTCTTACTATTATGGAGTCCATTAATGTTGTTGTGGATGATGCTTCAGTTGATTCTAAAGATAACGAGAATGAAGAACATTCTTCTGTTGAAAATGCATGTGATCCTGCAGGAGACACTGATGTCTCCTATGATTCTGAAGTTCCTCCTTGGTTGTCTAGCACCTGGTTGGCAGATTCTTCGAAATTTTTTTTCAAACTTCTAGATCTCTTCTCCTTTGGTTGGTTCTCCCTTCTAGCTACTTGCTTCCCATTTCTAGATCACTCGAGCTCTCTGTCCTCGTTCCTCACTGGTTCAAGAACTTCAATGCAGCTCTGATAGATAGAGTTTTTTTTTTTTTTTCATTTTAGAAATGAGGATGGTAGCACCGAATTTTATTGAAAATCCTCACTTTTGGTGGAGGAATACTGTGATTACATCCAAATCAGATAAGACTCGCAAAAAAATAAAATAAAAATATAGGACTCAAAATATCAAAATAAAAAAATAAAAAACTGCAAGCCAATAAACAAACCAACATACATAAATTGTTGGACTTAAATTCTAGTATTAGGAAAACCCACGCAAAATATCATTTGATTATCCATCTCCTTGAATTATATGGCTGCAATGTTCTTCACTCATTGGCTTGGCAACAGGCCGTATCATAGAGTACATGTTAAAAAGGTATTCTTCTCCATTGAATTTTGAAAAATCATGTTTAGACCCTATTAACACTAGAGGGGTAAATATGAGTGTTTCCCCTCTATTTAAAAATCAGTAACAATTTTAGAACAAATCCTTTGAACTTACTTATAAAGGGAAGGATATATTTTAATTACACAAGAGACAATGATTTTGTTGACAAAGTGGAAAATCTTTGAACTTACTTATGAAGGGAAGGAAATATTTCAAAATTTAAAATTTTGAAATAGTTTCGAAATTTTCTCAGACACTTTGCATTACTAGCTCCTTGTTTTTAGCTCTTCATCTTGATGATGTCTTTATCCTTTCAAACTTTGAAAGACTCTTTAATCTCTTGAACACTTTGACCAAACTTAAAATACAACTCAATTTGAATTTAAAATTTGACACAGAATTACCCAACATTAAAACACTAAGGCCTTGTTTGGGATCGGGATTGAACTCAGGCTTTAAGACTTAAGTCCCACTTTAAGTCCCCCGCACTTGGATGTGTTAGGATTCTAAGCTGGTTTTTGCAAACATTGCAGACCTGTCAACGTCTCCTTGCTTTGCATGCCTCGAAGTCAAAAGTCAAATTAAAAAACCCAAAAACATTCTTGTTTCTTGTTTCTTCAACTGACACTACAATTCACCGTCTGATTAACACAGCATGTGGGACCCTACACTTTTAAATGATGTACAATTAAAGTTACTTTTTATAGATGGGCTCTAGAATGGGGTCTACTTAGAGTTTATTTTTATAGCATGAGCTCTAGAATGGGGGTCCACCTAGAGTTGCTTTTCAAAGCATGGGCCCTAGAATGGGTCCACCGTTTGATTGACACATTTCTTTTAAATGCTACAAATAAAAGAAAGTAATTATTAGGTTTTACATCACCCAATCTTGAGAATCACAAACCTGATACAAAGCCCCAAGAGACACCTCAATCTCAATCTCAATACCAATCCTAAACAAGTGCTAACAAATTTCTATTTAACCAATTGAGACATGTCCATGCATCACGTGTGCTTCATTGCTCTCTTGTTCAGCTAAACACTTCTATATACGGGTGTTCAATGGAAATAATTTTTTGAGTTGACCCACATTTCTGAATTGAACCAATTCGCACTGAGTCAGAATTTCGACGAATCAGCTAGGTTAACGAAAGTGTTTTTCTATTTCCAACCAAAATCATAAGTTGGAAGAGTCTTATTGGAATTTGACTTCCGATATGACAATGTGTTCAACAACATTAATAGTATTTTTAGGCATACATCCTTTCAGTCTTAAACATCACTCATCCATTAATCCTACCCAATCTTGCTCAATTGTGATCCCCTTTAATTTTCAGAATATTATCATTTCATTGCCCAATTTGTTCAATACGGAATGTGACACTTGATTTGGGGTTGGTTTGTTTGCTTGCAAAACAAATTTTGTAATTTGTTTCACTTGTTTTCAGGTACTTGGCAAACACCTGAAAATGAAGTCAAAGTAAAAGTTTCAAGTCAACAGTAAAAGTTTTCAAGTCAACAGTAAAAACTCTATTATTTTCCTAAAAATAAATTAAACTCAAATTTTCCTTAAACCAAAATTTTTTCTTAGACAATCATTATAGTACGTCCCATATATATAGGCAAAAAACAGTAAGCCTCCCTCAAGTTTCAAAATATTTTATTTCGCCCTATATATTTCAAAAACAATAAATTCTTGCCGTTGAAATGAGCACCTTAGGGACAAAAATATTAAAATTTTGAGAAAATTTTTCATGCCACGGGACAACCTACTACTTAGTGTTGAGATGACATCTAAAATCCGCCAAATACCATTCCGTCTATTGGCTAACGACAATTGGACAGGGGATCGATTTAAATAAAAGACTTACCAAAAGTCTGACGAAATCTATATATGAGGGACTAAAATGTCAAAAGTGTAAACTACAGAGACCGCCATTTATGTAAATAAAAATATTAAGCGTGAACATAATATTTTCTTCAAAATATGATTTTTCCTTAAAAATGTCAAAATTTTTTCTGTAAACTACAGAGACTAGTACATGTTAATTAAGCATTTTTATGTAAATAAGTAAATCATTCAAGTGCGTGTCAAACCCCAAAAAATAATTTCTTGAAAATAATTTTAAAAGATCATAACCCGTGAAATTGGAAAGGAAATTTCTTTTCTTCAAATGACGTTTCAATTTTTAGGAGTTTTTCATTTACATGCCAGGCAGACAACAAACAATGAACTCTTAATGATAAAGATGATTTTCCAAATACCAAAATGAAATCCGTAATTTATGGCGCTAATTACGTAGCAATTTTTCATGCCAACAAACTACTAGTGTTGAGATGACATCTAAAATCGCCTAAATACATTCCGTCTATTGGCTAACGACAATTGGACCGATTTTAAAAAACTTACCAAAGGAGTCGACGGTCGAAATCGATATATGAGGGATTAAAATGTCAAAAGTATAAACTATAGAGACCTATAGATAATTAAGCCTTTTTATGTAAATACACAAATCATTAAGCGTGTCAAACATAAAAAATATTTTCTGAAAATATTTTAAAAGAATAACCAAACATTGGAAAGGAAATTTTTTTCTTGAAAACGTTTCAATAAAAAGTTTTTTACATAAAATAATATTTTACAAGCAAACAATGAACTTAAATGAATACTTATTAATTACTTGCGTACAAATTTAATCACTGGATTCTAAATGTATCCCTATTCTTCTATCCTAATTTGATTTACCGCCTATTATAGCTTCCAAAAAATAAAGTAAACCCACAAGTATAAAATAACATCTGCGTGTCCCCATTTAATTTATTATAAGCTATACTTACAAAAAAATTCAAAATTGATATTAGATTCCATTCTTAACCGCATAGCAATTACTTGAAAAGGGAAATTAATTTATTGAGTCACAATATATAGAACCTTAAAATGCAGAAAAATAAGCAAATAAAGGAACAACTTAAAGAAAGAAATAGGGAAAGAAATAAAGAAAGAAATGATCTCTTTCTATATAATTCAGCCCAACAACTTGAACTGTTGAAGCGTGGCCCATATTTCAGACTCCGAAACTGACATTTGAATCCAATTAGCTCCCTAGTCAGTTCGGCTCAAAATGACACATACATCGGGCGGCAAGCAACCGGTCGGTGATCGGAACGCAGTTTCCCGACCTGTCGGGATAGAATTAGTACAGTACCCTTACCTCTATTTTTCAAATATTTCACATTAGAATCTAATTGGTTTAATTTTGAAGGCATCAAAAATTCTTAAGACAAGTGGTCAGGTGATCTGAAGAAATTATGAAGTCAAAGATCAATCACAAAAAATTAGGAGAATGTACTGCTGGACTTTCTTTGCTTATGTGAAGTTATATTATCCCATGTATGATATGGAGGTCAAAACGAAAAAGTAGAGGGAATTCCATGTTGACAGCATTGCAAAGAAACTCGAAATCATTTTATTTGTTGGAATTTCTCTTTCCATGAACATAAGAAAGTCAGAAGAGTCAAGCTCAGATAGTTTTTCAGCACCCAATAATTAGCTACACTCTTTTTTCTTCCCCCTAGATTATTCCCGACAGGCTCCTCAAAAGTATCTCATTGAATCCTGTACATCACCGAAGAAAAAACGTTAGGCGATATATATGATTCAAGACTCGAGATTTTTCAGTCACAAATGAAGAAAATGAAAAATTACTTGCTGCAATCCACATTGGGATCAATGGGGACAGGGACCTAATAAAGGTTGACAGCACATTTTTTTGTAGGCTCCTCTTATCTTCTTTTGCTTCTAAGAGTACTGTTACTTTTTTTTCCAAGTAGCTAAAGAGTACTACTTATTCTAGCAATTTGAACTTGCGCACTTTGGACTGTCTAGGAGGTAAAACGTCACTTTGAGCCCCATCATATATTTGTTTTCCGTTTTTTTTTTTTTTTTTCATTTGTGTGGTTTATTTTCTGAGGATGCCTAATTAATTGCCTTCTATCGGCAACTAGAACTCCAGATAAGGTATATCCTTTAGGGGGTCGCTCCGTCCCTTTTGGTTCTGTATAGTAATTGTTGAAAATATTTCAACATCATAATGATCAACACTGTCGCTTTTCCAAGAGGGAATACGAATAGAGAATTTTATGGGTTTAATTTTTAATGTTAAAAGTTCTTTTGGCCTGAGGTCCGGCTTGAAGAGAATTACGAAGTCAAAAGATCAACAACTAAAATCGGGCCCCATTGTACTGCTTGATTTTCTTTTCTTACGTGAAGTTATATTATCTAATTGTTCAACCAAAACAAAGATAATCCCGGTCGATATATAATAGCATTGCAAAGAAAATATGAATCATTTTTTATGAGGTCAAATTTGGCCAGCCTATCACAAAGTTTACTAGGCTGAGAACTCGAGGAAACTGGGCCAAAGGTCTAGAGCTTGGGATAGGTTGAAAGGCCAAAACGCTCCTTCCTCCCTCCTACAAGCAAGAAAAACAACCTAGGACATGGGGTCATCCCCGTAAGAGGATTTCTCCAATGCCTTTATTAATTGCCTTTTTGGATATCTTTTGTTTACTGGTTCTTTTAAGAGTGAGAGAAAAATACTTTCCCTGTTTTCCATTCTCTCTTCACACACTACAAAAAAACGCACCTATAGCGGCGGTCGAAAACTGCCGCTATAGGTCCCAAAACCGCGGCTATAGGCTATAGCAGCGAGTTTTTAGCGGCGGTTGCGACCGCCGCTATATCACCGTCGGTACAGCCCTATAGCCGCGGTTATAGAGACCGCTGGTGAATATGTCGGCTTTATAGCGGCGGTCACACAGCCTGGCCTGACCGCCGCTATAGGCCCAACCGCGGTTGCGGTTTTTTCCGAAGACATTCTATAGCGGCGGTCGATTGACCGTCGCTACAGATTATAGCAGCGGTCATGTGACCGCGGCTATAGGTTATAGCCGCGGTCACATGACCGTTGTTATAACCCTTTCCGTTGGTTTACATATAACGGCGGTTCAGTGACCGCCGCTATAGCTTGCTGTTTTTTTTTTTTTCCTGCAATACAAATTTTTGTTATAGATTTTTAATTGATTAATGCAAACAAAGAAAAGTATAATAAAACAAAATATATTTCATTATAAGCATGTCTTACAAGTTTTGCATCAAACAAAAATAAGTGAAGGGCATTTTCTCAATAGTCTAAAAACTAACAAGTCATGACATTTAACTACAAATAACTATAAATTTAATCCTCTCCACCTTCAGCACCATCTGCTCCTGCACTTTCTGCATCATCGGCATTGTCTGCTATTACAATATTGAAAATTAACAAACAGTAATGACATGAACAAAGATAAAAGAGCTTAGTACACATTTAAAATTAAATTAATGGCAGTATTCATTTATGTTAGTATCTTACCAACACTCGTTTTTGACTTGCATGAGATGATCTATGAATTGCTGGTGAAACGTGATTGTTATTGGAACATCTTGGTATTGACGTTGCTCCTACAACATTAAACAAACATTAATTAACTACGAAATATACATAAATAGAATCAATAGTAATACTTGAGGATAAGTAAATAAAACTTTTACCCAAGCTTGTGCCATCATTTGTATTGTAGATTTAAGCGATGCTACTTCAGACTCCAACATCTAAACTCTATTTTCCATAAATACCGCTCTCTCGTTACTAGAGGATGCAGGCTGACTGGATCTTACGTTGGTGTTGGCAGGATGAGATGAAGGAGTTGGTCCTAATCCAACGCCGCGAATGCGACCATGTCGTTCTGGACCAATCACTTGTGCATATCGGTCAGATGGTGACCAACCGATGCTGCCATCCACTCTAAATTCGTTGGAAGTTTGTGAACTTCCTGAATCGTTCAGTCCAATCTCCTCCACTCGCCTCAGAGAGAATACAACATACAATTAAATTTTGAATTAATATTCGCACATTCAAATCAAAATTGATGTAATAGTGACATACTATTTTCTCTGCTACGTCCGGATTTATTGGAGATCCGTCAGAACGCATATGGACAGCTTTATATAAATCCGCTCGATTGATTGGAACTTGTTTCTCTTTTTCCTGCATCACAAACACGAATTCGTGATGAAATTGTAAATTACAAATAAGAATGGTAATGATAAGTACTATACTATTAAACAAACTAATGAAGTACTACATACCAATTCGTGAGCATAACGTGCGAAGCTCTTTGATCCTGCAGTGTGGACCATCGTTTGGAGCGATCTATTTTGTTTTCTGGCATGACTTCGATGCTACATTAACACAAGACATTAAAATTAATAAGAAGTTATATTCATAAAAACTATAATACAAATAAATAATGTCATACCCGTCCTGCACAGAATACCAAAAATCGACTAATTTGCAAAATTGCTCCAAATTAACGTCTGTTGGAGCATTATTTTCACATACTGAGGCGTAAAGGCCTCATCAAAAAATTCTGCTTT
>CM025850.1:16797056-16861531 GCA_003952965.2 Morella rubra | reverse complement strand
ATAGTCTATAATCAATCAAATCAAATAAACAAACTATACATTTTTAGCAACTATAAACAGACTCGGCATTCTAATTCATATAATAATATAATACAACAACCAATTCATATACTTTCAAGCAATAAATTCATACAACCAATTCATATATTTTCAATAATAAACAATTCTAATTTATATATTTCCAGCAACCATTTCAATTCATATTTTTCAGCGACCAATTCATACAAACCAATGCATTTTCAGGAATAAATTCAACGTTCCAATTACTATTTTTCAGTAATCAATTCATATATTTTCAGCAACCAATTCATACAAACCAATTCATATATTTTCCAGCAAATAATTCATACATTCCAATTCATATATTTCAAAAGATATATTTTCAGCGACCAATTCATACAAACCAATGCTTATATTTTCAGGAATAAATTCATATATTTCAATTCATATATTTCCAGTAATGAATTCATACAAAACAAAAGATTTATTTTCAGCAACCAATTCATATTATAGTATAATATAACAAGTCAACAACCAATTCATAAGCCAACACCCCAACAAAACCAATCTCCAATCTCCAACAAAATCAATCTCCAATACAACAGAACCTAATAATCCAATTCATAAGCCCTGACCTCCAATCTCAATATAATTAATTTCATTCATATTTTATAAAATACGAAAATATGCATTGAGTCTGAGTCACTGACCTGAACCGCAATGCAAAACCAATAGCAATGCAAAACCAAAACAGTTGAATTATTTCTGATTTGCTGCCCAACTATAAAAAAAGACAACAAACCCCCGATCTACCAATCGGCAATCATAGATTCACAAGCAAGCCAAAGCCAAAGCCAAAGCCACAGCCAAAGCACTTGCAATTTGCAAACTCTGCAAAAAGATAACATATGATATGGGAGTGGAGAGAGAGAGAGAGAGAGAGAGAGAGAAGAGAGAGAAGAGACCCGTGGGTGGCAGCTTAGGACTCTTATAGAGAGAGAGAGAGCTCTGCCTCTGTATGGCGCAAGTAGGGTTAGGTTTTGTTTTTCCGAAGGGGGAGAATGGAGGGGATTTTCATGAAGTTCGAATTGGGGGGGGGGGGGGGAGCTGAAATTTGCGAAGTTCAAAGGGGGAGGAGATTTGAAGTTCGAATGGAAGGGGGGGCTGAAATTCGCGGAGGGGGCCGGGGAGGGGGGGGGGGAGTGAAAATCGGAAGGGGGGGGGGGGGAGGGCTGAAATCGGGGCGAAGGGGGGGATGAAGAGCTGAAATGCGCGAAGGGGAGGGGAGCTTGAAATTCAACGAAATGGGGGGGGGGGAGGGGATTTGCAGTTCGAATTGGGGGGGGAGCTGAAATTCGCGAGAGGGGAGGGGGGGCTGAAATTTGCGAAGGGGGAAGGGGGGAAATTTTACTGAAACGCGCATTTCAGTAAACTCTATAGCGGCGGTTCAGTGACCGCCGCTATAGATTGTCTTAGCTGCGGTTTTCACAAAACCACCGCTACATGTCGTCTATAGCAGCGGTCACTGACCGCCCCTATAGTGACCGCCGCCATATGTTGTTGACCGCCGCCACATAAACCGCTGCTATATTGGATTTATAGCGGTGGTTTATAGACCGCCGCTATAGGCGTATTTTTTGTCGCATTTGAAGTAAACCGCCGGGATGTTGGGGTATAATAGGCGGCAATTTTGGTGACCGCCGCTTAAGAAAGACCGTCGCTATAGGCCTATTTTTTTGTAATGACATATTCCCTGTTTCCTACTTGTTAGGCCCTGGCTTTTCTCACAGTTCAGGCCATTACGTCTCGAAGTTAGGCCAAGACTGAGTTGAACCTTTGTAATGGGCTGTTTTTATATTTTTTTTTTCTGGATATTCAAATAGAGCTTGAATATACCTGTAACCGATTATTTCAGCCTTATTTAGCTGAGGCCCATATAATTTACAGTAAAACTTAGACAGAATACAATTGTAGATTTCAGCCTTTTTTGCAGCCTTATTTGATAGATTGCTAAAAAAACTCGATTTGAATATAAGTATATAACTAAATTACCACATTCTAATATACTATATAAGGATATAAGTACTAACTATAGATCACATGCCAATCAAACCAAACATTAACATACAAGGTCTTCCACACTCCTAAATTTTTAATTAATAGAAATAAAAAAAATTAAAAATAAAAATAAAAATAAAAGCCACTTTCTAGTCTCTACAAACTAACAAATGAAACAAATTACATTAAACAACCCAATTCAAATATATGGAAAGCCCGAGTAAGAAAAATGTCATTCCAATTACTAAAAAAAAGCAATGTTTTCCATCCTGTAGACAATGAATTACTGTTAGAACCTGAAGGCTAGAATTAAGATAAAAAGAGAAACAAATAAGTGCAATATTATAAGTAAGATATTACTCACATAGTCATAATGATGTCCAAAATCCAACTCATTCAAGATTCATCCAATAAGATACGCACAGGATCATCTTCCAATTCTATACAAAAAAATGAAAACAATATTAAATACACAAAAAGAAGAAACAAAACAATAAATGAATTGAATTTCAAAGAACATTATTACTTGAGTCCAGTTTAAAGCTCTCAAAGTCCTCAACCACTTCTAAGACACGTTGAGCGGGGCTAATGGGTGTTGACCTTAGCTAATTTTGAGCACATATGAGAGCCTCAACTGTTTTTGGAGCCAATGAGCTCTGATAGGGATCCAGAATGCGCCCTCCAGTGCTGAATGCGGACTCAGAAGCAACGGTAGTGATGGGAATAGCTAGCACATCTCGTGCAATTCGAGCAATAATTGGAAATTTGGTGGAGTTAACCTTCCACCAAGTTAAAATATCAAACATTGAACTAGGGGACTCCACATCCTCCAAATAATAAGGTTCCAACTTACTCTTGAAATCTAACAAATTCCTAGATGTCCGAGATTGATGGAATTCTTGCAAGATACACAATGGATTCGAACTCCCCCCTCCCCTCCCATTGTGCTGCCACTGCTTTGAGAGTCATAGTCATAGTCATAGTCATCACTAGTTTCACTGCCCATCCTAGAGTCAACTGAAGATAACCCATCATTGTAGTGCCTATACAACCGCTCAACATCCACTTTCAAGATCTCAATAAATTTTTCCCCTTCCTCAACACCCATAACCTTCTTGAACCAAAATTCTAGGGTGACAATCTTGTAACGTGGATCAAGATAGCAGCCACAAACAAGAGCCTATTGATCTTTTCAACATCCCCCAATATTTTTCATACTTCAACTTCATTCTAAAAGCATGGCACTCAACAAATCATCATGACTATCACATTATGCATCAAGTGAGTATGAATGTAAGAGACTTCTTGAAAATGCAAATTAGAAGTGGCATACATTGAACCAGAGAGGCATCGTAACATCATAGAAAATTTGCAAAAATCTCACAAAAGTTCTAACTCTTTTCAATCATCATCATCAGGAGCACCCAATCCTCTCCTACCTGGCCCATTCTCATTCAAATAATTATATATATGCCATCATCCTCCTGCAACAGCTCAAAGGCCCTCTGGTATTTTTCAGCAACATTCAACATGAGGTAAGTGGAGTTCCATCTAGTTTGAACATCAAGGCACATAGATAAACCACATTGGATTCTTTTCTTCTCCACACAAGTTTTAAATTTTGCTAACCTAGCAGGAGAAGACTTCACATACTTACCAAGTTCCGAACCTTAATGACAGACTCATCAAGTTCTTTCAACCCCTCATTGACAATTAGATTCAATATGTGTGCACTACACCTCATATGAATGAAATCATGGCCACAAATAGTTTGATCACTAGTAAGGTTCTTTTCTTCAACCAATCAATGGCACTATCATTGGCAGTGGCATTGTCAACAGGGATAGTAAGAAATTTAGAGATTTCCCATTCAAGCATACACTCCTCTAATTCCCTCCCAATCGTTGCCCTTTGTGATCTTGAATCTTACGAAATGCTAGGATTCTTTTATGCATCTTCCAACTACTATCAATGAAATGTCCAGTAACACACATGTAGTTTATATTATGGATCGAAGTCCACGTATCAGTAGTTAAACAAACCCTCTGCCCTGAAGTAAAAAACATAGCCTTCAACTCCTCTTTCTCCCTTAAGAAGAGCTTCATAACATCCCTCATCACTGTATAGCGAGAAACATGGGAAACCTAGGCTCAAGAGTCTTCACAAATTCCTTAAACCCAAGACCTTCTACAATCAAGAAGGGGCAATTCATCTACCACACCATCTTAGCAAGGGCTGCCCTAATCTTTTTCTCACTATACTTGGCCAACGTAATATCTTTACTCTCCCCACTATTCTTAGACTCAAAGCTTAAATGAGATTGCCTCTTGTCCGTCTTTCCCTTGATATAAAGATACTTAGAACAACTATCTAGATGATTGAGCAAAGATGAAGTGCCTTGTAACTTGGAGTGACAATTAAAACTCTGCCCACAATAGTTACATGTACACTTAGGGAGTTTACCACCACCAATCGGTAATCTTGTAAAATGATCTCATGCCTTAGATCTATTGGACTGCCTTCTAGGCAATGGTGGTCGCCCACCACGAGTGGTTGAGTAGCAACAGAAGGCCCCTCTGCCTCTGCATAAAGCTCAATAACGGAGACATAGGAGTGTCCGGATTGGAAAGATCTAGCACCCGAAGTAAGGGTACTGTTTAGGTACCACTACCACCCATTTCAGGAGTACCACTAGTAGGGGTACCCAAATCATCAAAGTTAATTTGTTCCATCTGCTAAATTATATAACCCAATTCAGCAAATGTGATAAACAACCAAATCATTAATCAGCAACCAAATTAGAAAAGATAAACACATTTTTCAACAACTATAATACAGCAAATCAAAATAAACCAAATATATATTCAAACAACTATATATAATTTTTAGCAACTATATATAGTAAATCAAATCAATAAACCAACAATATATTTTTCAGCAACCAAATCAAGAAAACAACACATTATTAAAAATCAATAAACAGCAAAGATAATTTACATTTTTTAGCAACTATATATAGCAAATCAAATTAAATAAACAGATTATTTCAGTTCTACCCTATAGAGTTTACATAGCCAAATCAAATCAATCTTTTCTGATATAATATATATTTATAGTAAATCAAAATCAGATAATATATATATATATATAGCAAATCAGCAAGCTAACATGCATGTCAAGCAATAAACCAATTCAGCAATTAATTCAACAGATTAACCAATAAACCAATTTAGCAACCCAATCTCCAACACAGCAGAACCCAATAAACCAATTTAGCAAGCCCTGACTTCCAATCTCCATATAATTATATTCGTTAATAATTTCTAAAATACCAAAATATGTACTGACCTGAGCAACAATGAACAGCAAGGCAACAATCAAAACTCCAACAGAAACACACGTCACACAATATCTACAATAACTTCAAATCAGAATTCAGAATTAACAACAGCAAGCAACATATGTATTTTATAATCTAATAATAAATTTTATAATGAAGAAAGCAACATTACATATACGATTTAAGTACGTAGATAAAGGAAAAAACTTCAAAAAAAAATATGCATTACATATATGATTTAACGGTGAACCAGCTCACGAGGGAAGATA
Organism: Morella rubra; assembly: GCA_003952965.2. Taxonomy (NCBI): domain Eukaryota; kingdom Viridiplantae; phylum Streptophyta; class Magnoliopsida; order Fagales; family Myricaceae; genus Morella; species Morella rubra. The sequence continues at coordinate 16,855,864 of CM025850.1, read as the reverse complement.
ATATATGATAGAGAGAGAGAGAGAGAGAGCTCTGAGACCGTATTAAACTTACATATCACTATACTAAGGAGCTGTCGACAGTGACTAAGGAGCAAGAGGCTGCGAATTTGCGAAGGATTCAAGCTCTGTACAGGGCAAGGAGATCGACGATTGGTGATGACAAGGGGAATTGGCAAGTGGCGGCAACTAAGAGGGGGAGACTGGCGGTGGCAACTCACTGTTAGGGTTAGTTTTTTCTCGAAGGGGCTGGGACATGGGAGAGTGAAATCGTGAAAATGAAAGGGGGGGCTGAAACACAAAGATTCAAAGAATGGGGGCTAAAACATGCATTTAACTAAAATCAATAATTTGGGTCGAGTCGGATTAAATCGGATTTATATCTGGATATCCAGCTCCGACTCGAATACATGGTTTTTATATAAAAACTATCCGACTCTGAATCCAGATCCAACTCCACCAACCCAGTTGGGTCAGACCCAGGTCAGCAAGTCGGATCGGGTGATTTTTGAACACCCCTATAACTTATGGCGAAACCAAGTGCCCTTACTCCCTCTCTAGACCAGGTTTCTTGTATGAATATTGTTGGCTTTTGTGCACAATCTAGATTTTGATGATTTCAATAAATGGATCAAGTTTATAAAACGGACATTTTCAAAGACAAAAGACTTTTTGATGAAAGAGCCAAAGACGTGAAGAAAGAAGATCAAGAACATGCAAGGAGCTCAAAGTGAAGTTTCAAGACCTTAGGGTATAAAACCTTGTAACTCTTGTTTCACTTTTGACAAAGATTATAAATCACACTTGCATATCTTTCAAAATGTGCATAAACCGTTTTACCTTTTTTTTGAAAGATTAAAATGTTTTTTAAAGGTTTCAAAACACCACAATCAAACCCCCAAACCTTTCATATACTTATAGGAAGTAAGTCTCTAAAATTGGGTATTTCAAAGAGGTCAAAAACGAGGTTTTAATTGAACCGGATCATGTGCTTAAGTTGAGGAAATCGACTGGCTGGTGAAGCGGTCAACCGGTCTTCGACCGCTTGGTATAGCGGTCGACCTGTTGTTTTTGAAATAGATCCGTTGAGCTTCTGACAATATGACCGTTAAGTAACGGTAACTTGAAGCGGTCGACCAGTTCATGTAGCGGTTGACCGGCTCGTTTAACAGACGACTCCAGCGGCTATAAACGGCTAGTTTTCATACGTGGCCTATAAATACACCTTCATAACGTCCAAAATAAATACACAATGACCACATATCATTTAGATCACCTGAGAAATATTCCAAACCTTCATATTCGATATTTCTCATATCATTCACACAAAAACACACTTTCATATCCTTGTCTTTGTGTAAATCAAGAGATAGAGCTTTCCAATTTCATATCCACTCTTGAGAGAGTTTATTCTTCAATCTTCATATCAAAAGAGGTGATTCTTTTAATGAGGTTGTTCACTAAAGAAGAAGCTTAGAGAGGGTATATCTCAAGCTTGGTTAGGCTGTGAATGGTGAGCTCGAAAAATCACTTGTACGGTTCTCTAGCACCCGAAAGCTAAAGTGTATACTATTTGAAGATAGTGGGAAAACCTCAAGGCTCGGAGAAGGAGCTTGAAAGGTGGATGCAGGCGGGTTTGCCAAACCACCTAAAAATCACGTGTTTACTTCTCTATCCCTACTCTTTACATTTAGCACTTATTTACTTGTTGTATCAATATACTTGTGCTAAATTATCCTTTATTTTGCAAACACGACTTTAGGGGTTAAAGCGAAAAAGTTTGGAAACCAATTCACCTCCCTCTTGGGTTGCCTTAATCCTTGGACTCACAAATATACCCAAGAACAATTTATAAATCTGAAAGTTGTAGGGAAAGAATTTAAGAATTTGGGACAATATGCCAGTCAGCATCCTGAAGGATTTCAAGTGTTTAATTAATTCCTTGTCCAAGCTTTCATGGCGGTCTAATCTTTTCCCATAGCTTCTATGGCTGCTTTTGCCGCGTTATTGAGGTGCTTGCATTTTGGTTTCGAGTCATCAATACGAGCAGTGGTTTTGAAATGGATTTGTTGAGGACACCAAAAAATCCATTCCGAAAAACATAAAAGTTTCTCCTTTTGGGACAGAAATTCAAACCATCCCAAAAAAAAACTTTTTCAATGGTTTGAACTTTTTTGAGATAGAATTGCCTATCCCACAAAGTCGTTAATTATTTCTTTCGTCCAAAAAAATCTCGTTTTAGGGAAAAAAACCGTCCGTCCCGAAAAATCCTTATTAGAACGATAAACTATACATTCGAACTAAGGGCGTTATTTTACAAAACTGAACATTACCCGTTCTAACGAAAAATTGAATTTCAGTTCGAAAATAAACAGTAGTTCAAACGCAAATGAAAATATCAGAATTCAGAAACTCGCGTTCGTTCTTAAAAATTATTGTTTGAATAGAATAGAATCCTTTTTGGGACAATGGTTCTTATCCCGAAAAACCTTCAGACTTTCGAACGCCACTTTTCCACCTACCCCCATAAATGCAAGTCCAATCACCATTAATTTTATATTTTTTTTATTATCGTTCGAATGCTTGGTGTTATACGTTCCAACGATTTTTTGATGGTTTAGATATAAAAAGTTGCTCAACGAATGGTTTCGGATGATTTTTTCCTAATTGTTCAAACACGTTTGAACGATCATCCGAATATTAGAACACCCAAGCCTCATTTCCTCATATTTCCACGTACATCTCTCTTTTTCGGATTCTCTCAAACACCTATTAATCTCCATTGCCATTCTTAATTGCTAAAGTATTTCGAATGTTTTTCCATTCTATGAAGGCATATTCTGTTTGATGCTTAGTTACAAATACGCTCTAACATGTTATGTTCCGTTTGATGGTTATATATTACTGTTTGTTCTATATTCGTTCAATGCGTAGTTTCTTTACACGTTCGAAATTAGCATTTCGTTCAATGTTTATGATTTTCATTCTACATTCATTCAATGCTTCATTGAACTCTGTTCGAACGTATATTCATTCTATGATCTTCAGTCGTTCTAACTTTTTTTTTCCTTTTTTAGATTAAACTAAAATGGCAAAATGTTCAAGAGCGTCTTCCTCTTCTTCCACATAGCAAAGGCCATTGACTACAGTTGAGAGGCAAGCGATTATTTTTACGTATACAATAGTGGCTGAGAGGCCGATTAGCACATATGAGTTCTCAGAGTTTCAGTTCGAGGGTCGTACGATTGACCAAATATTTACCAATTATCGTTGGGACCGTGTGCTCTCTTGGAGGGGCCTGTACTTAAATATGGTCAAAGAGTTTTATAATGCTGCAGAATGTCAATACCTACGACGACAAGTGGGAGATCTACACTTGTGGAGGGTTGATCAGGATTTCCCCCAATAGGCTTTTCACCTACTTGCGCATTCCGAGGCAAGTGGGTGCCTATCCTGTCATAGAGCTTGTTAGGACCTGTATTTATTCCAATCATCAGTTTGTAGAGCGCCTTGCCCGCCTTTTGGAGGATTTTCCACCTCATAGTCAGCCACAACATCTTCCCAAAGCAACATCACATAGAGTGCACAGCCGAGCATGCACAAGTGATGTTGATGCTAGCTCGTCTCAATCCGTTTGACTTCCCGCTCTTCATCTTCTAGACCATGAGGACCGAGGCTCAGTCAACAAGCAAAAGGGGCCTACTGTATGGAAACTTGTTGACACAGTTGATTATGGATGACAAGGTAGATGCTAGACGTTAGGAGCCGACTTCAATGTAGCCTGGCAACATCAACAATGCGACTTGTCGGCATTCGATGATGCATGGATCGAGGTCACAGCGTCCTCCAACTGCACCACGGCATTTAGGTGGTATGACTCGGGCTGTGCAACACACCAGGGCTTTATAGAGATGGAGCACAGCATTTTACACGCAGTGGAGATGGCTATCGCTCCCATCATTAGCAGTCTGGCTGCTATGGTGAAGAGACTCGAGAAGATTGAGTCGATGCAGTTGGAGTTGAAGAAGGCAAATGACGAGGGCCTGGAAAGACATCATGCAGAGGATAGCTGATGTCGAGGGTGACGTGGTGCAGGAGCTGAAGGAGATGCCCGCTATAGTTTTTTATAGTATCTTGTCATGTATTTATGTTTTTTTTAGACATTCGAACAATTATGTTTGTATATGTTGGTACATGTTTGTACATATTATATTATTTGTGCATGATGATCTAATTTAGTTTTTGGCTAAAGGAATCTCGTTTTATTTGATAACTAAATTATAATTAAAAAGAAAATCACGCGTAATAATAAATTAAAATAAAATCACACTAAAAATCAAGTAATGATAAATTAATTTTCTGTTCTAACGATGTAAATCTTTAGAAGAACAGACGACACTATGTAACCGTTAGAATGTTAATCGTATTAACATTAGAACAATAAAAATAGTAAATAAAATTAAAATTTATAAAATGAATAAAAATAAAAAGGAATAAAATTAATCAAAATCAAATATTTACATATAGTACCTTATACGTATTATTTAATATATAGTAACTTATACATATTATTAAATAATACCTTATAACACATTTATATATTAATATATAGTACCTTATACATTCTATATGCGCAATATAATAGTACCTTGTACGTATTACTTAATACATAGTACCTTATACATATTATATAATAGTACCTTATACATTTTATGGAGCAGTACCATATATACCTTATACATTTATATATGCAATATATAGTACCTTGTACATATTATTTAATAGTAATACCTTATAAATATTATATAATAGTACCTTGTAATATTATGTAATAATATATTGTACATATTATATAATAATACTTGTAAATATTGTATAATAGCACCTTATACTATATATTAATATATGTAATATATAGTACCTATTATACTACATTACCTATAATATGTAAAAGTACCTTATATATTTCAATTATTCCACAAACATTCGAACTATAAATAGCATGAAACAACGCTGTATCAACTATAAAAAAACATTCGAACGTTACTTTGATAACCATTAGAACGGTGTTGAAAACTAAGACAACGTCGTTCAGATAGAAAAAGAATTGTTCGAGTGTGTGAAAAAATGTTCGAGCGATAGTTTACACGTGATTTTTAGTCTTGCTTTTGGCATCCCATTCTAACAAAAAGTATAATTTGAACGAAGGCTAAAAAGCACATAACAACGCTATTTCATTTTCTAAAAATGTTCAAAGATTGTTTCAATAAACGTTAGAACAATTTTCAAAACTAACGCCATTTAGATAACAAAGAAGCGTTCGAGCATTTTAAAAATAAGTTTGAACAGTACTTGGCGCTTTTTCCCGCCCATTTTTTGGAGAAATGTTAAACGTTGTAAATAGCGTTCAAACGAGACCCACTAACTCAAATACCACAGATTCGACCATGAGAGCTCATTTCCTCACACTCTCAAAACACCACAAATTCGCCTTGGTTTTTTCTTCCAAAATCTTACTTTTTTGTCTTATTATTGTGGAAAATACTCAAATGGAGCTTCTTTGTGTTTTAGAGGTAAGATTTATATCTTTATTAATGAATTTCTTAGTTTTTTATGTACAGATTTTTGGTTGTTGTGATTTGATTTGTGACGAAATTATGTTTAAATGCTTATGGTTAGTTTCATAGTGTTTAGGGGTGTTGAATGCATATTTTAGGAGTAAAAAAAATATGTTTGTGATTGACTAGGGGATTTTAGGTTGCTATTTATTGTGGTTTTGCAACGTTCAAACACTGTAAAATTTTTTTTCGAACAAATTGCTAAAATTGTTCATTTATAGGGATAACAAATACGTTCGAACGATAACGTTATAACATTCGAGCGTATTGCAGTCGTTCAAACATATGAACGTTTTTTTTTTTTTTTTTGAAAATTAGAAGTTTAAAATTATGCACAACAAATCTAAATTTAAGGTGTTGGGCCTCAAATGGACTTGCATCAGTGTAACATATTAGCATCCACATGAAACTAATTTTGAGAATTACAAAAGCTGATACAACATTTTTCAAACACATTTTCATTGTATGGAAAAAATAGAGAGCAATACTCTGGTCAGTAGGGCCAGACTTCTGAAAACTTTTGGCCACACATCGACCTAAAAGCAGTTATTTCCTTCCAAACTAGAACATGCAAAGAACTGCTTTGTAGGTCTGATATGTGGCTAAAAGGTTTTCAGATGTTCGGCCCTACCGACCAGAGTATTACTCTTTATTTCTTTCCATACAATGAAAGATGTTGGTTTGGAAAATGTTGTATCAGCTTTTGTTATTCTCTCCATTAGTTTCATGTGGATGTTAATATTGTTACAGTGATGCAAGTCCATTTCAGGTCCAACACCTTTTTATTTAGATTTGTCGTGCATAATGTAAAACTTCTAATTTTTCTAATAAAATTAAAAAAAAAATCATTTTGAATGTGCTTGATAGATCACAATACATTTGATCAGTGTAAACATATTGCATATAATCCTTCAACTGCATCAGCCTTACTGAGGCCTTAGCTTTTTCCTATGTTGATATTGGATCACCTTTACCAAAAATGATATCGAGTAGATGTATAGGTAAGTTATTTGATTTTTTCATTCAGCTGATTTTTTTAATGATTATTTTTTAATTATTTAAGCGTTATATTGATTACAATTTCTAATTTAGGAAGATAAGGATGCACGCAGAGTTGGCAAAAGTTTTAAAGCACGCAGAGTTGGATGCACCAGATAAGGTGCACAAAGAGTTGGATGGATGCCAGCGATAGATTATTTTTTATTGCATATTATATTTAATTTTTTTGAATATTATGTTTTTTAATTAATTTTTTATTTATAATATATTTTTGAATAATTTTCTAGAATTTTTAATTCCTAAAAAAATAAAAATAAACCGTTCTAACGTTCGAAATACAACGTGCCTCCCCTAGTTTGAACAGTATTCGAACCTTCGCGTTTCAATTCATAACATGTTCGAACAACAATTTTTTTTTTCCCCAATCGGTATATCGAACAGATTTAACAATTTCGGTTGAAACATCATAAAATATTCGAACTTTTTTTCACTTTCCGTCCGAAATCGTCTAAATAGTTTTCACATCAATCGTTGTAATAGATTAAGAACGGTTACACGTTTCAGAATGGTGACTTAAATAAAACATACCTATAAAAAAACAAAAATAAACCCACAAGAATAAAAATGAAAACCTCAACAAAATAACGGTTTGCAAAGAATTAAAAGAAGGGGAAGGACGCTAGGGGCAAGCGCCGGGAGGGAATCCTCCGTTTTTTTTTCTTATTTTAAGTTTCAGATTTTTTTTAGTTATTTATATTTATATTTTACGTTTTTTTATTGGTATGTTCTTAATATTTTATGTTTTTGATATAATTTATTTTTTAGTTTATCCCGTGACATCCCCACGTTCTCATTATTGGCACTTAGAGTGCAACGTCAAGAATCCGGTTGCAACCTCATGGAGGGTAGTATTTTTTTTTATGGGAAATAAATATTTTACGTCATCTAACTTTTGTTCATTGTACAATTTCAGTTTAAACAACTAATTGGGTTATACTTTGCAAACTATTTTAAAATCAATAAATAATAGGACATGTGACACAACCTCGATAGTCAAATTATAATGATCTCACTATTAACTAAAATAAATAATAGAGAAAAATATATATCACATACTTATGTTTTATACCATTTTAGAATCAAGAGTCATGCTTTAAATTTTTTTGATTTTCAGGCAATATAATTCCTTTGTTCGTGCTTTAGAATCAAAAGTACTGCTTCACTTTTATGCCATTTGATATTCATTTTATGAATTTGTTGTATTTATTGTATTTTATAATATTTTTGCAAAATAAACATGCCCTAAACATCAACAAATTTTGCCATTATATGGACCGAAAATTCATATGTGGCACTTTTTCATACACATCAGCTGTATATTGGCTTTTTTATTTAAAAAAAAATACTTCATTTAAAAGTTGACAAATAAAACATAATAATATCAGATAAATTATAAAATTGAAAATTAAATAAAAATATAATTTGAAAAAAAAAATCCAAGGGTCCTGTGCGAGGTTGGGGGAGCCGATCGGCCCCATGTAAGTTTTTAATTTATTTTTATTTATTTTGAAGTTTTTGATTTTTTTTTTTTTTTTATTTTTTTAAAAAAACTTTTCAGCTTCTAAACTCACTTAAAATAAGCCACATGTATGAATTTTCCAGTTTTTTGATAGATGACAAAATAAATAGAGTCTTAAATTCACAATACGAGAAACTACAAGTTTCAAAATTTAAAAATGGCAATTCGCATCAAATAGACAACTTTAAATCTCTTATTTTGGCCAACAGTAAAGGGCCGGTGCAGTACAAAATGGTAAGAGCTTTTGAGACCCATTTGCTTTGGTGGGAAGAAAACGAAGAACCTTAAGTACGACTAATATTTTTCAAAAAATATTGAAAAAATGTAATCACTACTTACAAAACGTGTAAACACATTTTTGTCAATCAATTATACATAATTGAAGCATAAAATAATTAATATAAGAACTGGACATGAGATAAAAATAAATAAATAAACCTCAAATCCCTATCCACGCCGAAAATTTGGCTGTATTTATCTGAGAGAGGCCGCTTCTCTCGTGCCAGCAGTCTTCTACTTCTAGTCTTTTTTTTTTTTTTCTTTTCTAAATAAGTTTTCTATTCTAGTCGACTCTCGCTTCTCTATTTCTTCGGAGACAAAGATAAGAAGGGCATTTGTTTTCCAAAATTTGGCACCTTAAAATTTCGGACTAGATTAAAAAAATATAAAATAATATCTCTTCTCCCTCAAATAATTTTTTTTCATTATAATATTTATAAAAATTTTCTTTCTCTTACTTTTTCATTAACTTTCAAAAATATCTTCACCTTTACACTAACTCTATACCTCAAAATTTTCACTACCCCAAAATTTTCACAAATAAACACCACCAAGGTATCTCAAAAGGAGAGAAAGCGAAGAATGCAGATGTGGATATAGGGACGAGTGACGTGGAGGCAATAAGACAAATAGTAGGAAACAGAGGAATAGTTAAGTTAAGGCCGCGATGAGGCACTCTGAACTTATCCCAACTATCATTGGCGGACGCAGGGGGCCAACAGGGACCCCGCCCCGGAATTGGTGCCCCAATTTTTTTTTTTTTTTAACATACCCCAGGCCTGCCCCTTGAATTATATGTGAAATGGATGGCGTGGCCATGGCTACTTTGAAACTTATAAATATTAGAACAAATCTGATTTGAGGAATAATTCATTTCAATTATATTACAAAAATTTGTGGAGAGAAAAGTGATAATTGTTAACCTTGACAGATACTATATAGTCTAGAATTGTCCAAAGGCAAGATCATATTTATCACTTGAAAATCATTAGATTAACAGGTTGAATGTAGATCTCATATATATATGATAAAACATATATATTAGTGTAGACCTCGATAGATTAATGTTTACTGGGTTGGATTACAATGACATATAGATTGAGTTTTGTTTTTGGTTGCCTTATTGATGTGTGCCACAAGTTCACTTCGCTTTCTATTTCTTAAGGATCACTTTCGATTGTTGTGTTTATGATAAATATATATAAGTTCACTTGCTGATTAATTTATGAGTTTACTTGTCAATAAAGTAGTAGCTTTTTATTGTCCAATATTATATTGTGATAAGTGTAATTTGTTACATATTTCCCACCACTACGAAAGATCGTGAACATTAGTAAACGGTCTTATGTCCTTGTACACATTTTCTTGTTAAAATCTTCAATTTTTGAAATATGTCAATTTAATGTACCACCTTAAATAATGAATAAATTTTTAATTAAAAAGTCAGTCAATGTGGAATTATCTAATATTCCTAACTGGTTACTAGTAGTCTAAAATCTTCACCATTATGCAGTAAAAAAAAAAATTTATCATTTTCTTTAAAAATTTGTCCTCCATCCATTTATGATTCCGCAACTGCCAACTACTGTAACCTCCAAGATCCTAAATTGTCAATTAGATGTCCGGCCCTACCGACAAAATATTGCTTTCTATTTCTTTCCATACAATGAAATATGTTGGTTTAGAAAATGTTGTATCAGCTTTTGTTATTCTCTCCATTGGTTTTTGTGGATGTTAATATTGTTATAGTGATGCAAGTCCATTTCAGGTCCAACACTTTTTATTTAGATTTGTCGTGCATAATGTAAAACTTCTAATTTTTCTAAAAATTAAAAAAAAAATCATTTTGAACGTGCTTGATAGATCACAATACATTTGATCAGTGTAAACATATTGCATATAATCCTTCAACTACATCAGCCTTGACTGAGGCCTTAGTATTTCCTATGTTGATATTGGATCACCTTTACCAAAAATGACATCGAGTAGATGTATAAATAAGTTATTTGATTTTTTTCATTCAGCTGATTTTTTTAATGATTATTTTTATCAATTATTTAAGCGTTATGTGGATTACAATTTCTAATTAGAAAGATAAGGATGCACGCAGAGTTGGCAAAAGTTTTAAAGCACGCAGAGTTGGATGCATGCAGATAAGGATGCACAAAGAGTTGGATGGATGCCTGGGATAGCGAAAATAGATTATTTTTTTATTGCATATTATATTTAATTTTTTTGAATATTATGTGCATTTTTAATTAATTTTTTATTTCATAATATATTGTTGAATAATTTTCTAGCATTTTTAATTTATTAAAAAAAAAAAAACATAATCCGTTCTAACGTTCAAAATACAATGTTCCTCTCCTACGTTTGAACAGTATTCGAACCTTCGCGTTTCAATTCATAACATGTTCGAACAACAATTTTTTTTTTCCCAATCGGTATATCGAACAGATTTAACAATTTCGGTTGAAACATCATAAAATATTCGAACTTTTTTTCACTTTCCGTCCGAAATCGTCTAAATAGTTTTCACATCAATCGTTGTAATAGATTAAGAACGGTTACAAACGTTTCAGAATGGTGACTTAAATAAAACATACCTATAAAAAAACAAAAATAAACCCACAAGAATAAAAATGAAAACCTCAACAAAATAACGGTTTGCAAAGAATTAAAAGGAAGGGGAAGGACGCTAGGGGCAAGCGCCGGGAGGGAATCCTCCGTTTTTTTTTCTTATTTTAAGTTTCAGATTTTTTTTAGTTATTTATATTTATATTTTACGTTTTTTTATTGGTATGTTCTTAATATTTTATGTTTTTGATATAATTTATTTTTTAGTTTATCCCGTGACATCCCCACGTTCTCATTATTGGCACTTAGAGTGCAACGTCAAGAATCCGGTTGCAACCTCATGGAGGGTAGTATTTTTTTTTATGGGAAATAAATATTTTACGTCATCTAACTTTTGTTCATTGTACAATTTCAGTTTAAACAACTAATTGGGTTATACTTTGCAAACTATTTTAAAATCAATAAATAATAGGACATGTGACACAACCTCGATAGTCAAATTATAATGATCTCACTATTAACTAAAATAAATAATAGAGAAAAATATATATCACATACTTATGTTTTATACCATTTTAGAATCAAGAGTCATGCTTTAAATTTTTTTGATTTTCAGGCATATAATTCCTTTGTTCGTGCTTTAGAATCAAAAGTACTGCTTCACTTTTATGCCATTTGATATTCATTTTATGAATTTGTTGTATTTATTGTATTTTATAATATTTTTGCAAAATAAACATGCCCTAAACATCAACAAATTTTGCCATTATATGGACCGAAAATTCATATGTGGCACTTTTTCATACACATCAGCTGTATATTGGCTTTTTTATTTAAAAAAAATACTTCATTTAAAAGTTGACAAATAAAAACATAATAATATCAGATAAATTATAAAATTGAAAATTAAATAAAAATATAATTTGAAAAAAAAAATCCAAGGGTCCCTGTGCGAGGTGGGGGAGCCGATCGGCCCCATGTAAGTTTTTAATTTATTTTTATTTTAAGTTTTGAATTTTCGATTTTTTTTCATCTTTTTCATTGTGGATTTTTTTATTTTTTTTAAAAAAACTTTTCAGCTTCTAAACTCACTTAAAATAAGCCACATGTATGAATTTTCCATTTTTTTGATAGATGACAAAATAAATAGAGTCTTAAATTCACAATACGAGAAACTACAAGTTTCAAAATTTAAAAATGGCAATTCGCATCAAATAGACAACTTTAAATCTCTTATTTTGGCCAACAGTAAAGGGCCGGTGCAGTACAAAATGGTAAGAGCTTTTGAGACCCATTTGCTTTGGTGGGAAGAAAACGAAGAACCTTAAGTACGACTAATATTTTTCAAAAAATATTGAAAAAATGTAATCACTACTTACAAAACGTGTAAACACATTTTTGTCAATCAATTATACATAATTGAAGCATAAAATAATTAATATAAGAACTGGACATGAGATAAAAATAAATAAATAAACCTCAAATCCCTATCCACGCCGAAAATTTGGCTGTATTTATCTGAGAGAGGCCGCTTCTCTCGTGCCAGCAGTCTTCTACTTCTAGTCTTTTTTTTTTTTTTCTTTTTCTAAATAAGTTTTCTACTTCTAGTCGACTGCTCGCTTCTCTATTTCTTCGGAGACAAAAGATAAGAAGGGCATTTGTTTTCCAAAATCTTGGCACCTTAAAATTTCGGACTAGATTAAAAAATTATAAAATAATATCTCTTTCTCCCTCAAATAATTTTTTTCATTATAATATTTATTAAAATTTTCTTTTCTTACTTTTTCATTAACTTTCATAAAATATCTTCACCTTTACACTAACTCTAATACCTCAAAATTTTCACTACCCCAAAATTTTACAAAAAACACCACCAAGGTATCTCAAAAGGAGAGAAAGCGAAGAATGCAGATGTGGATATAGGGACGAGTGACGTGGAGGCAGATAAGACAAAATAGTAGGAAACAGAGGAATAGTTAAGTTAAGGCCGCGATGAGGCACTCTGAACTTATCCCAACTATCATTGGCGGACGCAGGGGGCCAACAGGGACCCCGCCCCGGAATTGGCTGCCCCAAATTTTTTTTTTTTTTTAACATACCCCAGCCTGCCCCCCTTGAATTATATGTGAAATGGATGGCGTGGCCATGGCTACTTTGAAACTTATAAATATTAGAACAAATCTGATTTGAGGAATAATTCATTTCAATTATATTACAGAAATTTGTGGAGAGAAAAGTGATAATTGTTAACCTTGACAGATACTATATAGTCTAGAATTGTCCAAAGGCAAGATCATATTTATCACTTTGAAAATCATTAAATTAACAGGTTGAATGTAGATCTCATATATATATGATAAAACATATATATTAGTGTAGACCTCGATAGATTAATGTTTACTGGGTTGGATTACAATGACATATAGATTGAGTTTTGTTTTTGGTTGCCTTATTGATGTGTGCCACAAGTTCACTTCGCTTTCTATTTCTTAAGGATCACTTTGATTGTTGTGTTTATGATGAATATATATAAGTTCACTTGCTGATTAATTTATGAGTTTACTTGTCAATTAAAGTACTAGCTTTTTATTGCCAATATTATATTGTGATAAGTGTAATTTGTTCACATATTTCCCACCACTACGAAAGATCGTGAACATTAGGCTCTAAACGGTCTTATGTCCTTGTACACATTTTCTTGTTAAAATCTTCAATTTTTGAAATATGTCAATTTAATGCCATTACCACTTATTACCACTTATTGGTTGATGAATTTTTGTTTTTTTTTTTATTTTTTTTTAAATAATGAATAAATTTTTAATTAAAAAGTCAGTCAATGTGGAATTATCTAATATTCCTAACTGGTTACTAGTAGTCTAAAATCTTCACTTTTTTGCATTATGCAGTAAAAAAAAAAATTTATCATTTTCTTTAAAAATTTGTCCTCCGTATAAATCCATTTATGATTCCGCAACTGCCAACTACTGTAACTAAAAAGAAAAGAAAAGAGGATTAACAGAAGGATGTAATCCAGAAAGTTGTCAACTGCGAGACTAAAATATTGGTCGAAGTGAACCGTACGTAAGGACGTATCTGGAAAAGGTAAAACTGCATTGACTGGTGCCTGGTGGAGTATTTAAGCTTTAAAATAATTGAATAACTACAAGTATAATATAGGACCAAAATCGTGATATATAAAAGTGGGATGCCTGACTGCTCGTAGTAACAACAATAAAAATAAAAAATAAAAACCGAAAGTAGCATACGTATCACCTGTTAATGCTACAAAGAATTTAAAAAAAAATGGAAAAAAAAAAAAAAACAAAAAACAATCTTTGCCTTGGCAAGTGAATGTTGTCACTAAAGGCCAGTAAATGTTGCCTTAAATTGTTTGCTTTAAGGGATGTTTTGTTCCTATAAAATTATAACATTTTTAAGATTTGATAGAATTGTGAATATTTATTTAGATTGGAGTTTTATAAATTTTTGTAAAAAGTTGGTGAAAAGTTTTAAAAATTTAATTTTTATTAGAGTTTGTAATTGTTATAATTTTTTTTTTTTGTTTGTGTGAAAAATTGTTAGGATTGAGTAAAAGGTATTGGTGTTTGTATAAGAATTTTTGAGAATGTAAATGCTCATTTGGTAAATTTTATTGAATTTTATTGTATTTTAGAATGTTTTTTCAAACGAACATGCTCTTTGTGTTTTTTTTGTCGGGATCCCCAAATTCCTTAAATTTGGGGGCAGGGATACAAATTTATGAATGTAATTATTTGGCCTGCTTCCCCTACCTCCGCAATTAAGAATGAGGAAACCAGAAAAAAAAAAGGTAAGAGTTACAAATTAATACTAATTATAGAAGACACATTAAGGTTGATTATATATATAAATTCCTCAATCAACCTAATTTAGGGAGAGAGATAAGATTCTTCAATCAATTGATTACTAATTTATAATTTTGCAGATAATAATTATTACATTTAATTATAGTTATATCTGGTTAGCTTTCACGTGAGAATTAGATGATGCAAGTTAAAACAGTTTTGGTAGAAGAAGATTGAGAGGAAATTTAGTTGAAGTGGGGGAAATAAATGACATGATGCACACTTAATGTCTTTCACGAACTCTGATACCATAAAATATATAAGACAAATTAAGATTAATTATATAAAAATATTCAATCAACTTAATTTAGAAATAAAAAGATATTTAAATGAATTTTTTATATTTATTTAAATAAAAAATGATGATTAGATAGAAAGAAAAAATTTTAAAAAATTATTTTATTAGTGCAAAAATTTTCAAGTCTAAAACTTTCACTCCCAATAATCACCTCAATATTTAAGAAATATCATTAAATGAGACAAAGTATACGAACACTAAGTCTCAATAAATACTCGTAGTCCCTCTGACAACTTAGTTATGATCACTTTCCAATCCTCCTTCCCGCACTCTTCTAATTTATTCGCTATGAGTATAATCAACATTTTTTACCACCAACTCCCCTGTACCACCCACAGCTACTACGATTTGTCCTCGGACTCCTATCAAATCCGGATCCACCTCACTCACTCACCTGCCGTGGTTCACTACTGGCGCAATGATATCTACCGTATCCGCCGCAGCCGCCTAAACTGTCTCATTGTCGGCCTCGACATCGAGTGGCGCCCAACCTACATACGCGTCGTCAAGCGTCCCGTGGCTACGCTCCAACTCTGTGTGGGCCACCGCTGCCTCATCTTTCAAATCATCCACGCCCCCTATATTCCGGGCTCTCTATTCCGTTTTATTGGAAATGGCAAGTTCACCTTTACGGGTGTTGGGATAAAGGACGATGCTAAAAAACTATTAGATGATCATGGACTGGAAGTAGCCAATGTGATTGATCTTCGCGTTCTAGCCGAGAAGAAGTTGGGGACAAGGGAGCTGCGGAATGCAGGGCTGAAGAAATTGGCTTTTGCGGTGCTTGTAAAGGAGATTGAGAAGCTGAAGCGCGTTACGATGAGTAGGTGGGACAATCCGTGGCCTACTCCTGCACAGGTGCAGTATGCTTGTGTTAATGCATTTTGTCTTTGGAGATTGGGAGGTCTTTGAAAGCAAGGGGTTAGGCTTAGTGTGGGATTCTGTATATTTCTCTCTTTTTGTTTTTCGTCCGGCACTCAGGGTTAAGAGTTTATACGAAATTAAACTAAATAAATAACATGTTTTCAACAAAAATCAATCAGGATTATAATTGCAATTGCGGATTCGATTACTTACCTTGATATAGTAATTCGGAATCCACAAGTTTCAACCCGCTTCACGATCCAATCCAAAGCTCCAGCGATTCAGAATAGAAGAATAGCAACACAAATGTCTTGCCTCCTAAGGGATTTATGTCACTCTCTCTTTTAGGGATTTCTCTAATAGGTTCTGATGGCCAACCCCTTGAATATAACAGTTATATTTATAGGCCTTGGGAAACCCTAGAGAGAGCATGAGACATAGGATCCTTAGGGATCTCAAATTCCAGCCGTAGGATTAAACTGAAGAACTCTTCTTCTAATAAAATTAGGGCTTCTACTAATTACAATCAAGTCCATCAACATATTGTAATTGACCCCTGAAATTTGAGATTATTGCAAATATGCCCCTTTTACATACAATTAATTCCTTCCACCAAACTATATTCCATATGAGATATTAGGACTGGATTACTCATTTGGTTATCGAGGGCACATAATTCTAACAATCTCCCACTTGCCCTCAGAACCAAATATCACCGTCACGTCCCTATCTCATGTAAACCTTGATTTCTTAGTTCACAACTCAGTTGGACCACCAAAACAATTTTGAAATATATAATATACTTTTATGTATTCAAAAATAGTTTTGTAAAACACACCGGCCGGATTTCTTTTGGTCCAACACTTATATGAACATTAACTGAATATACTGTCTCTCCAAGAGACTGGTGGATTCCTTGTTGAGCATTCATACAACTCATCCATCACGCACACAACCCAACATGTCCGTATATAGTCCTGAATGGACATCACCGGTTGACAACGTCAAAGTATGTGTACATAATACATGAATAAATACAAACCTCTCAGGTCTAAGGACAATACCGAATTGTGATAGAACAACCTTTAACCTGACAGTGATCATTTTCCAAAAGGCATTCTTTATCGGATCCTGTTCAGTGTATGTACTATTACATGACACCCACTTGTCTGCTTAAGGTCATACCTCAATGATGGAATCAATCATTCTCCGCACAACAAGTGTAGACTTTATGACACAAAAGTCTAGAACAATTTCAGGCTTACAAGGAACTGAAAAATCATTATTCCCTGCCTTTGATTCATTAATCTCTAGCATGATTTTTCTACAATGTTGCCTGAACAAATTTACATACATAACATCTCATGTTACGTATAAACCCATAACAACAATAATATATGTGAAAAACAAATAAACTTTTATTATCAAATAATAAAGGGAAAAAATAACGTCAAACCCAATCATACATATATCTCAAACCCATATCCTTAATATGTTTCTCAAACACTTTCTGAGATAAAGGCTTTGTAAATGGATCAGCTAAATTATCAGCTGATGCAACCTTCACCATTGTGATATCACCTCTTGATATGATATCACGTATTAGGTGAAAACGACGTTCTATGTGCTTCGTCCTTTGATGAGACCTTGGTTCCACTGCCTGTGCAATTGCACCATTGTTATCGCAGTATAAGGAAATAGGCGCCTCAATCGAAGGGACAACTTCAAGTTCTTGAATGAACTTGCGAATCCACACAGCTTCCTTTGCAGCTTCACTTGCAGCAACATATTCTGCCTCAGTTGTAGAATCAGCAGTAGTACTTTGCTTGAAACTTCTCCAACTGAATGCTCCTTTGCCAAGAAGGAACACAAACCCGGATGTTGATCTTCTATCATCAATGTCTGATTGAAAATCCGAATCTGTATATCCCTGGACAGTCAGATCCTCACTACCATACACTAAGAAATAGTGTTTTGTATTTCTCAAATACCTGAGGATATGTTTTACTGCTGACCAATGTTCTGGACCTGGATTGGATTGGTATCTACTCACAACGCTAACTGCGTGACTGATATCAGGTCTAGTACAAAGCATAGCATACATGAGACTCCTACAGCCGAAGCATAATGGCAGTTACTCATCTTCTCTCTTTCTTCAGGTGTTTTTGGACACATCTGCTTAGAGAGATGAATTCCATGTCTAAAGGGTAGAAACCCTTTCTTGGAATTTACCATGCTAAATCTAGCCAATATCCTGTCAATATAATTGACCTGTGAGAGACCCAATAATCTCTTCTTTCGGTCTCTAAACACTTTGATCCCGAGTATGTAGGATGCTTCCCCAAGGTCTTTCATTGAAAATTGGTTAGACAACCACATTTTCACAGATGACAAAGCCCCTACATCATTCCCAATGAGTAGTATGTCATCTACATAAAGAACCAAAAAGGTGATAGCACTCCCACTAACCTTCTTGTAGACACAAGGTTCATCCATGTTTTGTGAGAAACCAAACATTTTGATTGACTCATTAAAACGGATGTTCCAACAACGTGATGCTTGTTTTAGGCCATAAATGGATTTCTCCAATTTGCACACTTTTGATTCATTTTCCTGAGATATGAAACCTTGGCTGGTCCATATAAATTTCTTCATGGATGTACCCATTCAAGAATGCGGTTTTCACATCCATCTGCCATATCTCATAATCATAGTATGCTGCAATTGCCAACAGAATCCTTATGGACTTTAGCATAGCTACTGGTGAAAAGGTTTCCTCATAATCAATACCAGCCTTTTGAGTATACCCTTTCGCTACCAGCCTAGCTTTAAAGGTCTCTACCTTTCCTGTTGGTCCAAGTTTCCTTTTGTAGACCCATTTGCAACCTATAGGCTTAATGCCTTCTGGTTTGTCTACCAAGGTCCATACCTTGTTGGAATACATGGAGTCCATCTCTGATTCCATGGCCACATGCCAATGCTTAGCATCTTTGTCTTTCACAGCCTCTGTATAATCACAAGGATCAATCTCCAGTCCCTCAGAATCCATTTGATAAATCTCATTTAACAAACTGAATTTTACTGGAGGTCTTATAATCCTTTTACTACGACGAGGCTCCTGTGTCTCAACAGGTTCAGTTTGATCAGTGGGAATAATCACTTGATCATCATTATTCTCATTCTGCTCAGTCACTGTACTATCTCTTTGCTCATCAAGAGCAACTCTACTCTCAGTTTCATTCAAACTATAATCCTCTTCAAGAAAAGTAGCATTCCTGCTAACAAACACTTTGTTTTCATTTGGATTATAGAAGTAGAAACCAGTAGTCATTTTGGGATAGCCTACAAATAGGCACCTATCAGTCCTTGATCCCAGCTTATCCACATTAAACCTTTTAACATGAGCTGGACAACCCCATATCTTAATATGATTTAGGCTTGGCTTCTTGCCAGTCCATAACTCATATGGGGTATTAGGAACTGATTTTGTAGGGATCCTGTTTAACAAGTAAACAGCGGTCTCCAAAGCATGTCCCCAAAATGATATGGGCAACTCAGATATGCTCATCATGGAACGAACCATATCCAATAGGGTTCTATTCCTTCTTTCTGCAACACCATTGTGCTGTGGTGTGCCTGGTGGTGTGAGTTGAGATATGATTCCATGATCTTTAAGATAAACTTTAAAATCATCCAAGAGGTATTCGCCTCCCCTATCGGAGCGAATCATTTTAATGGACTTTCCAATCTGTTTCTCAACTTCATTGTGGAATTCCTTGAACTTTTCAAAGGATTCCGATTTATGCTTCATCAGGTATAGATAACCATACCTGGAATAATCATCAATGAAAGTAATGAAATAAGAGAAACCTCCTCTTGCCATATGGTTGAAGGGACCACAAACATCAGTATGTATTAATCCTAATACTTCTGTGGCTCTAATTCCTTTTCCTGTAAAAGGACTTTTAGTCATCTTTCCTTGCAAGCAGGGCTCACAGATTGGATAGGGCTCAATTTTCAGAAATTGCAATGGCCCATCCCTTACCAATCTATTGATCCTATCAATATTGGCATGACCAAGTTTTAGATGCCACAAGTAAGTTGGATTAACATCCTTTTCCTCTTAAGGGATAACACACTGGAATCATCATTCTCAATATTATTCAAAGAATTATCAACATTCAAAAGATAAAGACCATCATAAATAATTCCAGAAGCAACAAATTTATTTTGAAATTTAATAACAAGCTTGGAATTGAAAAGAAATGAATATCCAGATAAAGCAAGTTTTGAAACAGAAATCAAATTTCTACGAACTTCTGGAACATAAAGACAGTCTTCTAGAATCAAAATTCTATTATTAGATAATTCTAAACTAAAAACTCCGATGGCGGTCGCTGCAACAGTTGCACCCGTCCCCATCTTAAGGATCAGCTCCCCTTCATGGAGCCTTCTGGTCTCCTTGAACCCCTGCAACATATTGCAGATGTGAGATGTAGAACCAGAATCCACACACCATGAATTAAACGGACCATCCATTAAATTCAATTCAATTACAAGCATATCAGATATACCTTCAAGGTTTGCCCTTTTTAAGAGAAGCTAAGTAAACTCGGCAGTTTCTCTTCCAGTGACCGGGCTTGCCGCAATGGAAACAATTTCCTTTGCCTTTGTTCTTGTCACCTCCTTTGTTTCTTTGTTCACCTTGAACATTCTTAGCTGCCTGATACCCCTTATTATTTTTCTTGAAGTTCTTAAACTTGGGTTTCAGTTTCATAGAGGCATTAGATTTCTCTGTGACCATCACAGTAGGTTTGTCCTTCTTGATGAGATCTTGAGCTGACTGCAACATATTGAGCAGCTCTGACAATGTCACACTCATCTTGTTCATATTGTAATTAAGGACAAACTGATTAAAAGAATCAGGCAGAGATGAAAGAATGGCATCAACTTTTGTGTCACCATCCATCTCAGCTCCCAAAAAATCCAGTTCGTTGATGAAAGAAATCATCTTCAAGACATGTTCCCGAACTGGGCTCCCTTCCACCATTTTGGTGGACATCAGATTCTTCATAGCAGTCTGCCTAGCAGATCTGCTCTGCTCTCCAAACATTTCTTGGAGATGCAACATAGCGCCTGCAGCTGTAGCTATGCCCTCACAATCTTTCTGCAAAATATTTGAGATTGAGGCCATAATATAGCACTTTGCCATATTATCATCATCATGCCACTTGTTAAAGACTCTCTTTTCTTCCTCAGTGGCATTGTTCAGGGCAAGCTCAGGTGTCTCAGAGGTGAGAACATAACCGATCTTATCGGCTGAGAGAACAATCATAAGATTTCTCTTCCAATCAACATAATTCGGTCCTGTCAACCGATTGTCATCCAGAATCCTAGCCAAAGGATTAAAAGTCATTTTTGAATCTGCAAAACAATTTCACATATATATATTTCCATTAGATTCAGGTTTTTGAAATACTAATGGTACCACCCATTCAAATAATAAACAGATATATCAAATATATCACAACAATGAGAAATATAACATTTATATTCATGACATTCTAAATGGGTATCGAGAACCTCTACCTTACATGCAACAACAATCCCATTTTGGTTATCATTGTACATATCTTGTAAAGGCGAATAGCTACTATTCATCAAAATTTACATCATATGCAAAATATTTTAAAATATTTGTGATTCTCGATTTTCTTTTGGCCTACCTAAATAAACACATCTTATACTATTTTAGTACTTGCGTTTATTTGGTTTGTGCATTCCATTATCTAAGTGTGTTCCAAATTCTTGTGAGTTTATGTCACTATTTTAGTAGACACTCCCACTGAGATGTAGACACTTATCTTCCCAAGAGATAAACAAGAAAATTTTACGAAATTAAAATCGGTCTTATCCATTTTGGCTTCAACCAATTTTAATCAAGTAAAAACTCCTATTTATTGATAATAGAGACCATAGGAAAAATTACAATAATTAATCCTATTCAGCACCCAAAAATTGGAAGAAAAATCCCTTTTTTTTTTTCGGTCGGTCAACCGTTGACCGTTGTTCAAACCGGTCAGGCCAGACGGTCAAACCGGTCGGACCCTTGCCAGGTCCAGCCCCGGACCGGTCAGGCCGGTCCAGCTTGGCGCGTGGGCTGGGTTCACAACCCAGCCCGGCCCAAGCGTTGGGCTGGGCTCCGAGCCCACCACCCCGCGAGTTGGGCTGGGCTCCAAGCCCAGCCACCCTTGGGTTGGGCTGGGTTATAACCCAGCCCTTCCTTTTTTTTTTTTGACCCAGCCCAACTTTTGGGCTGGGCTTCTAGCCTTGGGCCGGGTAGGGCAACAGTTGCCCTACCCGAGGCCCAAGCATTTGACCCAGGGCATCTCAATGCCCTGGGCGCCGCTGGCCCGGCCAGCCTCCAGGCTGGCGCCTCCGGCCAGCCACGGCCGGTCTGGCGCCGGCCAGACTCCGGCGCACTGTTCATCACGTGAACAGTGTTTTTTTTTTTTAAAAAAATAATTCCAAAATTTACTGTTCATAACTCATAAAAATTTTTATGAACAAAAACCGTGAACAGTAAAACGAATTGTCATACAATAAAATTATGCACTATTCATAATAGTGCGTGAACAGTAAAAGGGTTTTGGCTTTTGATTCTCAATCAAAAATTAGCAAGGTCATATAATCCAACAATTGCAATCATACGAACCTGGCTCTGATACCACTGATAGTTTATGCGGAATTAAACTAAATAAATAACATGTTTTCAACAAAACATCTATCAGGATTATAATTGCAATTGCGGATTCGATTACTTACCTTGATATAGTAATTCGGAATCCACAAGTTTCAACCCGCTTCACGATCCAATCCAAAGCTCCAGCAATTCATTAATAGAATAGCAACACAAATGTCTTGCCTCCTAAGGGATTTATGTCACTCTCTCATTTTAGGGATTTCTCTAATAGGTTCTGATGGCCAACCCCTTGAATATAACAGTTATATTTATAGGCCTTGGGAAACCCTAGAGAGAGCATGAGACATAGGATCCTTAGGGATCTCAAATTCCAGCCGTAGGATTAAACTGAAGAACTCTTCTTCTAATAAAATTAGGGCTTCTACTAATTACAATCAAGTCCATCAACATATTGTAATTGACCCCTGAAATTTGAGATTATTGCAAATATCCCAAACTTATTCCATATGAGATATTAGGATTTGATTAATTATTTGGTTATCGAGGGCATATAATTCTAACAAGGGTGTCATCGGTTGATGATTGTTGATACTTACTCGCTGCATTGAACGCGCAATAGACATTTTTTGCTATATCGCCGATTTCATGACTTGAACCTGCCATGGGCCCTTAATTCGTTGTTTTTCAACTACTTCTTTCCCAGAGATTAATTTCTCTAATTTGATGTTTATCGAAAATAATTAAGTCATCCGTAATTCTATCAAAAGACTTTTTCTATATGATTTCATGGAAGCCATCTAATTGTTGTTTTTCAACTACATTTCTCTAATTTTGTTTTTAATTAAGGTAATTCTATCAAAAAAGGTTGTATATTTTGGTTGGTGACAATTTTTTTTTTTTTTACATCAAAAACAAAATTTCTTGTTGTGGGTTTAGTGTTGGGAATTTTTGTGCAATAGGTTCTTAACCACCTAATGAATATTCTATCCATCTTTTATTGGACATGTATAATTAGCAACTGAATTGTATTTAAAAATATTCTTAATTTATTATTTAGTCTTAGAAAGTAACATTAATCTTCAGGACCACATATAATGAAATATCAGTATTTATAACTTTTCTACACTTTTTTTTAGGAAAAAGTACCCAAACAGTCCTTATACTTTCACGTTGTGACAAATTGAATAAATTAGTCCCTATGGTCAGCAAATTGTTGCACCGTGGTCCTTCCGTCAATCCCCGTGAAACCATTAACGGAGAATGCTGACGTGTCAATAATTTACCACGTGGACACTGATGAGCTGACAATTTTCACACGTAGAATGCCACTCCATAATATGTTAAAAAATAAATAAATTTACAAAAGTACCCAAACAGTCCCTGTGGTTTCAAGTTGTGACAAAATGGTCCATATGATTTCAACTTCAACAAATTAGTCCTTGGAGTCAGCAAACTGTTGCATCATGGACCCTCGTTAATCTCCCTTGAAACCATTAACGGAGAATGCTGATGTGTCAATAATTTACTATGTGGATACTGATGAGCTGACAATTTTCGCATGTGGAATGTCATCTCACATAATATTTAATGAATAAATAAATTTACAAAACGTAAAAAACAAAAAAAAAACAAAAGATTCGAATACCCTAAACTTACTCCCAAATCACAACTAGCTTCACCGAGAAACCTTGGCCCAAGAAAAAAGAAGGAAAAAAAATTGATAAAAAGAAGCTCAGTGTCAAAATCACTAATGGCATTTCAAATCACTAGTAAAGAGTAGTGGATTAGCGACTTACTTGTTTGTGTTTTTTTTTTGGTTATTTATTTGTAACATAAGGTCCTCAAAACAAGATCCTAATTCAACGAATATCTTGATTTTGACTCTAAGCTTCTTTTTCATTTTTTTTCCTTTATTTTCTTGGGCTCTCTTTCTAGGTTCCTATGTCTTGAGGGTTTAAGAGAAACTAGAAAGTGTCATTAGTGTTCGTATGGGAGATTTGGGCGACTAAAAAAGGCAGCAAGATTTGGGGGATTTGCGTGATGTGCGAGAAATTAAAAACATGAAGGAAAGAGTAGGTGAAGTGGGGGATTTCGGTGATTTGGGGGGAAGGGAAGTGAAGGTGAAGGGTGAAGGGAAGTGGAGGTGGAGAAATCAATTTACAGTGCAAATGGAAAGTTAAGTTTCTCAATGATGAGGAAGGTTTTTGGTAAAGGTAGTGTCATTTGGGGGTAACTCTAGGGCATTCGAACCTTTTGTTTTTTTTTTTTTCTTTTTTTTTTACGTTTTTAAATTTATTTATTGTTTTAAATATTACATGAGGTGGCATTCCACGTGTGAAAATTGCCAGCTCAACATCCATGTGGTAAATTATTGACACGTCAGCATTCTCCGTTAATGGTTTCACAGGAGGATTGACAACAGACCACGGTGCAACAGTTTGCTGACCACAGGACTAATTTGTTCAAGTTGAAACCATAGGGACGATTTTGTCACAATGTGAAACCATAGAGATTGTTTGAGTACTTTTTCCCCTTTTTTTTTAAATTTAAATTTACTTTCTTTAAAAAAAAAATTATGTGAGGATGGCATTCCACATGTGAAAATTGTTAGCTCATCAATGTTCACGTGGTAAATTATTGACACGTCAGCGTTCTCCGTTAATGGTTTCATAGGGGGATTGACGGAAGGACCATGATGCAACAGTTTGTTGACTACAGGACTAATTTGTTCAAGTTGAAATTACAGGGACCATTTTGTCACAATGTGAAACCACAGGAGCTGTTTGGGTACTTTTCCCTTTATTTTTTGGCTGAAAAAATTACGATTTTACCTTTGTCATTGCCACAAAAATTATGGGGACAAAAATAATAAATGAGAGTGTAAAATGTCAAAGACCTTCATAATTAGAGGGTACAAAGTGTATTTGTCACTTATATTTCCATTTTATATCTTCTACAATATTATCATTTCTTTGCGGCAACCATGTATAAATCAAGGGTACTCTCATTTATATTACTGCAGGTAGGGGTAAAAAATGATGATTTCATGCTATAAAAACCTACTTTTCGTCTAAAATGACAAGGAATTTTATAAAAGAATTCAAAGCGGCTGAAAATTAGAAGTGGTAGATAGGGGCGAAGCTAGGATTTAACTCTAACTTAATTACCACTATAACTTCTATGGTTTTAACTTTTAATAAATCAGTTACTTTGTACTTTTTTGAATGAGCCGGTCCTTATAGTCTATTTTTTAGACATATGAGCCCTTTCATCCACCTAAAATTAATCTTACAATGTTTTTATAAAATGAACATCCCTTAGTCTACTAACAAAAGACGGGGTGTAAATGCCCACTTTCAGGATTGCACATTAAAAAAATCAGAAATAAAACACTTAGAATATGAAAAATATACCTATAAAAAATAAAAATCCCCAAGAGTAAAAATAAAAATCTAAACAAAATAGCAATTGGAAAGAAATAAATGCAAGGAAATGATGATACCGAAACTGAATCAATCTAGCCCAAATCAATTTGGGCTGGATGGACATGAACATATGCACGAAAAGCCCAACAACAACATTAGGCCTATATTGCACCAAGCCCAAAAGAAGGAGAAACCATAACACGTGTTGTAAATGGTTATAAGCTAATTTATAACATGTAGCAACCCCACAATCCCGACGTTCCCGCTATCAAAGCAATTGCCCACTATGGAGATGTGCAAAAAGTACATCCTGGGACACGATGCTCCGAGGGATTAAATTCTTTGAAAAGGGAAAATGCAAGAACGTGGAGAAGGGCTATAAAATCAAAATGTCAGAATGAAGAAGGTAAGTAATTCTAAAGATTTTAAATAGAGATATTGAAATATTAAGATACTGACTTAAGCATCGGAGGTGCCTTATCTCGGTGTCCGGGATCATCTTTGTTATTTTATAGAAAGGAATTACGCGAAGTTTGAGATGCATTACTCTAAAGTGTTGACCATAAATCAACTGATTCGTCAGGAAGAGTGCCCAGGGGCAAGCGTTGGGTTGGCAATCCTCGCCTACCATATGTGGTTTTTTTTTCTTTTCTTTTTTTAAGTTTTAGATTTTTTTCTGTTATTTATATTTATAATTTACGTTTTTTATCGGTTTGTTCTTAACGTTTTATGTTTTTGTCTTAATTTATTTTTTTAGTTTATCATGCGACATCCCCACGTTCTCATTATTGACAACAAGGTTCCGGTTGCAACCTCATAGAGGGTTGTATTTTTTAAGGGAAATAAATATTTTACGTCATCTATAACTTTTTGCTCATTGTACAATTTCAGTTTAAACAACTAATTGGGTTACACTACGCCAACTATTTTAAAATCTCACTTTTAAAACCAATAAATAATAGGACATATGGCACAATTTCAATAGTAAAATATAATATCTCATTATTAACTAAAATAAATTAATAAGCTAAATGTATATAACATACTTGTACTTTATGTGATTTTAGAATCAAAACTCATGCTTTAATTTTTTTAATTTTAAGACATGTGGTTACCCGTTTGTGAATCTTAGACTCCACTTGTTTTGCTGACATAAAATTCATATGACATATTTTCATACACATTTGCTGCATACACGGTTTTTTTTTTTAAAAAAAAAAAAACAATTTAGTTCATTGTAGATAAATAAATAATAATAATATTAGAAAAATAATAAAATATATATTTAAAAAAAATCCAAGGGGGCTCTGTGCGAGGTGGGGGCGCCATATAGGGCCCCTTATTAGTTTATTTTTATTTTTTAATTTTCATTTTTTGTTGTCTTTTTTCATTTGTGGAATTTATTTATTTTTTATTTTTTCAGTTTCTAAACTCACTTAAATACAGTTACTTTAATTGTAAAGTTTTTAATTTGGACGGATGAGATTTTGTCTATCGTATACATATGTCACCACATATTAAAATAAGCCAAGTGTATGATTTTTCGGTTTTTGATAGAAGAAAAAATAAGTGGAGCCT
This sequence comes from Morella rubra, assembly GCA_003952965.2. Lineage (NCBI taxonomy): Eukaryota > Viridiplantae > Streptophyta > Magnoliopsida > Fagales > Myricaceae > Morella > Morella rubra. Next base: position 16,828,063 of record CM025850.1, on the reverse strand, counting down.
TTAGATTCATAAATGGAACTACCAGTTTCAAAATTAAAAAAAAAAATTAAAGTACGGGTATGGATTCCAAAATGTCATGCACAACTATGTGATATATCTTTTTCTCTATAAGGGTTAAATGATAATATGAGTGAAAAAGTAAACTTACTGGAAATTTTGAATGCAAATTACAAACTAAGTCTCTGACCTAGAAACATTTTAAAATCATTATGCCCCTTTTCTCCTTACACGTTTGCCTAAAAAATTGGAAATACAAGAAAGAAGGGCACCCCGCACGCACAGTCTGGAGGAATGCACTGGTGGACTTTGAAGAATTGCCTACAGATAGATAGATAGATACTCCATTAAAACCTTTCCGCATCAAATAGACAACTTTAATGCTCTTCTTTGAGCTTTCGAGGCCCATTAGCTTTTGGTGAGAAGAAAACGAAGAAGCTTTAAGTACGACTAATTTTAAAATTTGTCAATGAGCAGGGTCTTATGGTATCTGATGAACTTAAATTACTGATGGAGACTTGTGTCTTTGAAGAACTCTCGTACCATAAAATTATTTTACGGTATTTTTTTTCCTTTGGGAGCAGGGTCATAGAATTATTTTGTTAGAGATAAAGGTTAAACACTATATAAAATAACATATCTCTCCAATTTTTTTTCCATATCGATAGAAGATAGATATTCTTAATAAAAATTATCAGCATATTATTTGATCAATTTTTTTCAAAAAAAAATAACGAAAAAAAAAGCAATCACTGTGCACAATATTTGTAAAAACATTTTTGTCACTCAATTATGCATAATTGAAGCATAAAATAAGTAATATAATAAACTGGACATGAGATAAATAAAGAAAAATCAAATCTCTCAACACCGACAATTTTTTGTGTCCAGGTCAATCAGAGATTCAACTTACTTCTTTCCCACCTTTTAGCGTTCTAGGTGATAGTTTATGCGGAATTAAACTAAATAAATAACATGTTTTCAACAAAACATCAATCAGGATTATAATTGCAATTGTGAATTCGATTACTTACCTTGATATAGTAATTCGGGAATCCACAAGTTTCAACCCGCTTTACGATCCAATCCAAAGCTCCAGCAATTCAGAATAGAATAGCAACAAAATAAAATAGCAACACAAATGTCTTGCCTCCTAAGGGATTTATGTCACTCTCTTCTTTTAGGGATTTCTCTAATAGGTTCTGATGGCCAACCCCTTGAATATAACAGTTATATTTATAGGCCTTGGGAAACCCTAGAGAGAGCATGAGACATAGGATCCTTAGGGATCTCAAATTTCAGCCGTAGGATTAAACTGAAGAACTCTTCTTCTAATAAAATTAGGGCTTCTACTAATTACAATCAAGTCCATCAACATATTGTAATTGAACCCTGAAATTTGATATTATTGCAAATATGCCCCTTTTACATACAATTAATTCCTTCCACCAAACTATATTCCATATGAGATATTAGGACTGATTAATTATTTGGTTATCGAGGCACATAATTCTAACAATCTCCCACTTGCCCTCAAACCAAATATCACTGTCACGTCCCTATCTCATGTAAACCTTGATTTCTTAGTTCACAACTCAGTTGGACCACAAAACAATTTTGAAATATATATAATATACTTTTATGTATTCAAAAATAATTTTGTAAAACACATCCGGCCGGATTTCTTTTAGTCCAACACTTATATGAACATTAACTGAATATACTGTCTCCAAGAGACTGGTGGATTCCTTGTTGAGCATTCATACAACTCATCATCACGCACACAACCCAACATGTCCGTATATAGTCCTGAATGGACATCACCGGTTGACAACGTCAAAATATGTGGACATAATACATGAATAAATACATACCTTTCAGGTCTAAGGACAATACCAAATTTTGATAGAACAACCTTTAACCTGACAGTGATCATTTTCCAAAAGGCGTTCTTTATCGGATCCTGTTCAATGTATGTACTTATTACATGACACCCACTTGTCTTCTTAAGGTCATATCTCAATAATGGAATCAATCATTCTCCGCACAACAAGTGTAGACTTTATGACACAAAAGTTTAGAACAATTTCAGGCTTACAAGGAACTGAAAAATCATTATTCCCTGCCTTTGATTCATTAATCTCTAGCATGATTTTTCTACAATGTTGCCTGAACAAATTTACATATATAACATCTCATGTTACGTATAAACCCATAACAACAATAATATATGTGAAAAAGTCAGATCCTTACTACCATACACTAAGAAATAGTGTTCTATATTTTTCAAATACTTGAGGATATGTTTTACTGCTGACTAATGTTCTGGACCTAGATTGGATTGGTACCAACTCACAACGCTAACTGCGTGACTAATATCAGGTCTAGTACAAAGCAAAGCATACATGAGACTCCCTACAACAGAAGCATAATGGCAGTTACTCACCTTCTCTCTTTCTTCAGGTGTTTTTAGACACATCTGCTTAGAGAGATGAATTCCATGTCTAAAGGGTAGAAACCCTTTCTTGGAATTTACCATGCTAAATCTAGCCAATATCCTGTCAATATAATTGACCTGTGAGAGACCCAATAATCTCTTCTTTCGGTCTCTAAACACTTTGATCCCAAGTATATAGGATGCTTCCCCAAGGTCTTTCATTGAAAATTGGTTAGGATAAGCCCCTACATCATTCCCAATGAGTTATGACAGAACCAAAAAGGTGATAGCACTCCCACTAATGTAGACACAAGGTTCATCCATGTTTTGCGAGAAACCAAACATTTTGATTGACTCATTAAAACGGATGTTCCAACAACATGCTTGTTTTATGCCATAAATGGTGAGCACACTCCCAGATAGCAACTAACCTTCTTGTGGCTGAGGATTGACCATTATGTTCCAACAAATGCTTGTTTTATCTTCCATGGATTTTGATATACCTTTGGCTGGTCCCATGGATGTACCCAAGAATGCGGTTTTCACATCCATCTGCCATATCTCATAATCATAGTATGCTGCAATTGCCAACAGAATCCTTATGGACTTTAGCATAGCTACTGGTGAAAAGGTTTCCTCATAATCAATACCACCTTTTGAGTATACCCTTTTGCTACCAGCCTAGCTTTAAAGGTCTCTACCTTTCCTGTTGGTCCAAGTTTCTTTTTGTAGACCCATTTGCAACCTATAGGCTTAATGCCTTCTGGTTTGTCTACCAAGGTCCATACTTGTTGGAATACATGGAAAGGCCACATGCCATAGCAACTTTGTCTTTCCAGCCTCTGACACAAGGATCAATCTCCATCAATTTGAGAATTTTAGGCACGAGGCTCCTGTGTCTTTCATCACTTGCTCACATGCACACTATGCTCATCAAGAGCTCTCAGTCACATCACTCTAATTTGGGGAATATCCATTCCATCATTGACTACAAATGAAGGGACGTCCTTTTACTACGACGAGTCTCAACAGGTTCAGTTTGATCAGTGGAATAATCACTTGATCATTATTCTCATTCTGCTCAGTCACTGTACTATCTCTTTGCTCATCAAGAGCAACTATACTCTCAGTTTCATTCAAACTATAATCCTCTTCAAGAAAAGTAGCATTCCTGCTAACAAACACTTTGTTTTCATTTGGATTATAGAAGTAGAAACCAGTAGTCATTTTGGGATAGCCTACAAATAGGCACCTATCAGTCCTTGATCCCAGCTTATCCACATTAAACCTTTTAACATGAGCTGGACAACCCCATATCTTAATATGATTTAGGCTTGGCTTCTTGCCAGTCCATAACTCATATGGGGTATTAGGAACTGATTTTGTAGGGATCCTGTTTAACAAGTAAACAGCGGTCTCCAAAGCATGTCCCCAAAATGATATAGGCAACTCAGATATGCTCATCATGGAACGAACCATATCCAATAGGGTTCTATTCCTTCTTTCTGCAACACCATTGTGCTGTGGTGTGCCTGGTGGTGTGAGTTGAGATATGATTCCATGATCTTTAAGATAAACTTTAAAATCATCCAAGAGGTATTCGCCTCCCCTATCGGAGCGAATCATTTTAATGGACTTTCCAATCTGTTTCTCAACTTCATTGTGGAATTCCTTGAACTTTTTAAAGGATTCCGATTTATGCTTCATCAGGTATAGATAACCATACCTGGAATAATCATCAATGAAAGTAATGAAATAAGAGAAACCTCCTCTTGCCATGTGGTTGAAGGGACCACAAACATCAGTATGTATTAATCCTAATACTTCTGTGGCTCTAATTCCCTTTTCCTGTAAAAGGGACTTTTGGTCATCTTTCCTTGTAAGCAGGGCTCACAGATTGGATAGGGCTCAATTTTCAGAAATTGCAATGCCCATCCCTTACCAATCTATTGATCCTATCAATATTGGCATGACCAAGTCTTAGATGCCACAAGTAAGTTGGATTAACATCCATTTTCCTTTTAAGGGATAACACACTGGAATCATCATTCTCAATATTATTCAAAGAATTATCAACATTCAAAAGATAAAGACCATCATAAATAATTCCAGAAGCAACAAATTTATTTTGAAACTTAATAACAAGCTTGGAATTGAAAAGAAATGAATATCCAGATAAACCAAGTTTTGAAACAGAAATCAAATTTCTACGAACTTCTGGAACATAAAGACAGTCTTCTAGAATCAAAATTCTATTATTAGATAATTCTAAACTAAAAACTCCGATGGCAGTCGCTGCAACAGTTGCACCCATCCCCATCTTAAGGATCAGCTCCCCTTCATGGAGCCTTCTGGTCTCCTTGAACCCCTGCAACATATTGCAGATGTGAGATGTAGAACCAGAATCCACACACCATGAATTAAACGGACCATCCATTAAATTCAATTCAATTACAAGCATATTAGATATACCTTCAAGGTTTGCCCTTTTTAAGAGAAGCTAAGTAAACTCGGCAGTTTCTCTTCCAGTGACCGGGCTTGCCGCAATGGAAACAATTTCCTTTGCCTTTGTTCTTGTCACCTCCTTTGTTTCCTTGTTCACCTTGAACATTCTTAGCTGCCTGATACCCCTTATTATTTTTCTTGAAGTTCTTAAACTTGGGTTTCAGTTTCATAGAGGCATTAGATTTCTCTGTGACCATCACAGTAGGTTTGTCCTTCTTGATGAGATCTTGAGCTGACTGCAACATATTGAGCAGCTCTGACAATGTCACACTCATCTTGTTCATATTGTAATTAAGGACAAACTGATTAAAAGAATCAGGCAGAGATGAAAGAATGGCATCAACTTTTGTGTCACCATCCATCTCAGCTCCCAAAAAGTCCAGTTCGTTGATGAAAGAAATCATCTTCAAGACATGTTCCCGAACTGGGCTCCCTTCCACCATTTTGGTGGACATCAGATTCTTCATAGCAGTCTGCCTAGCAGATCTGCTCTGCTCTCCAAACATTCTTGGAGATGCAACATAGCGCCTGCAGCTGTAGCTATGCCCTCACAATCTTTCTGCAAAACATTTGAGATTGAGGCCATAATATAGCACTTTGCCATATTATCATCATCATGCCACTTGTTAAAGACTCTCTTTTCTTCCTCAGTGGCATTGTTCAGGGCAAGCTCAGGTGTCTCAGAGGTGAGAACATAACCGATCTTATCGGCTGAGAGAACAATCATAAGATTTCTCTTCCAATCAACATAATTCGGTCCTGTCAACCGATTGTCATCCAGAATCCTAGCCAAAGGATTAAAAGTCATTTTTGAATCTGCAAAACAATTTCACATATATATTTCCATTAGATTCAGGTTTTTGAAATACTAATGGTACCACCCATTCGAATAATAAACAGATATATCAAATATATCACAACAATGAGAAATATAACATTTATATTCATGACATTCTAAATGGGTATCGAGAACCTCTACCTTACATGCAACAACAATTCCATTTTGGTAATCATTGTACATATCTTGTAAAGGCGAATAGCTACTATTCATCAAAATTTACATCATATGCAAAATATTTTAAAATATTTGTGATTCTCGATTTTCTTTTGGCCTACCTAAATAAACACATCTTATACTATTTTAGTACTTGCGTTTATTTGGTTTGTGCATTCCATTATCTAAGTGTGTTCCAAATTCTTGTGAGTTTATGTCACTATTTTAGTAGACACTCCCACTGAGATGTAGACACTTATCTTCCCAAGAGATAAACAAGAAAATTTTACAAAATTAAAATCGGTCTTATCCATTTTGGCTTCAACCAATTTTAATCAAGTAAAACTCCTATTTATTGATAATAGAGACCATAGGAAAAATTACAATAATTAATCCTATTCAGCACCCAAAAATTGGAAGAAAAATCCCAATTTTTTTTTTCGGTCGGTCAACCGTTGACCGTTCAAACGGTCAAACGGGCCAGATGGACCAAACCGGTCAGACCCTTGCCAGATCGGTCAAACCGGTCGGACCCTTGCCAGACAAGTCCAGCCCCGGACCGGTCAGGGTCCAGCTTGGCGCGTGGGCTGGGTTCACAACCCAGCCCGGCCCAAGCGTTGGGCTGGGCTCCGAGCCCAGTCACCCCACGAGTTAGGCTGGGCTCCAAGCCCAGCCAGTCCAAGGGTTGGGCTGGGTTAAACCCAGCCCAAATGTCCTTTTTTTTTTTACCCAGCCCAACTTTTGGGCTGGGCTTTTAGCCTTGGGCCGGGTAGGGCAACAGTTGCCCTACCGAGGCCCAAGCATTTGACCCAGGGCATCTCAATGCCTTGGGCGCCGCTGCCCTGTGGCCAGCCTCCATGGCGGGCACCGTCCGGCCAGCCACTGGCCGGTCTGGCGCCGGCAGTCTCGGCAGCACTGTTCATCTCATGAACAGGGTTTTTTTTTTAAAAAAATAATTCCAAAATTTACTGTTCATAACTTATTATAAAAATTAATTTCATGGAACAAAAACGTGAACAGTAAAACGAATTTTCATACAATAAAATTATGCACTATTCATAATAGTGCGTGAACAGTAACCGAAAGGGTTTTGGCTTTTTATTCTCAATCAAAAATTAGCAAGGTCCATATAATCCAACAATTGCAATCATATGAACCTGGCTCTGATACCACTGATAGTTTATGCGGAATTAAACTAAATAAATAACATGTTTTCAACAAAACATCTATCAGGATTATAATTGCAATTGCGGATTCGATTACTTACCTTGATACAGGAATTCGGAATCCACAAGTTTCAACCCGCTTCACGATCCAATCCAAAGCTCCAGCAATTCGATTCAGAATAGCAACACAAATGTCTTGCCTCCTAAGGGATTTATGTCACTCTCTCATTTTAGGGATTTCTCTAATAGGTTCTGATGGCCAACCCCTTGAATATAACAGTTATATTTATAGGCCTTGGGAAACCCTAGAGAGAGCATGAGACATAGGATCCTTAGGGATCTCAAATTCCAGCCGTAGGATTAAACTGAAGAACTCTTCTTCTAATAAAATTAGGGCTTCTACTAATTACAATCAAGTCCATCAACATATTGTAATTGACCCTGAAATTTGAGATTATTGCAAATATGCCAAACTTATTCCATATGAGATATTAGGAGATTAATTATTTGGTTATCGAGGGCATATAATTCTAACAAGGGTGTCATCGGTTGATGATTGTTGATACTTTTTTACTCGCTGCATGCCCCACACTTGAAGCGTTTCGCTTAAGTTTGAGTTTTTTCATGCAATAGACATTTTTTCTATATCGCCGATTTCATGACTTGAACCTGCCATGGGCCCTTAATTCGTTGTTTTTCAACTACTTCTTTCCCAGAGATTAATTTCTCTAATTTGATGTTTATCGAAAATAATTAAGTCATCCGTAATTCTATCAATAAATATTATATAGAGAAGAAATAAATAATGACTCTAGTCAAGGTTGCTTTTATATGCCTTTGGTGGCAAATTTGTATATGGTGACAATTTTTTTTTTTTTTACATCAAAAACAAAATTTCTTGTTGTGGGTTTAGTGTTGGGAATTTTTGTGCAATAGGTTCTTAACCACCTAATGAATATTCTATCCATCTTTTATTGGACATGTATAATTAGCAACTGAATTGTATTTAAAAATATTCTTAATTTATTATTTAGTCTTAGAAAGTAACATTAATCTTCAGGACCACATATAATGAAATATCAGTATTTATAACTTTTCTACACTTTTTTTTAGGAAAAAGTACCCAAACAGTCCTTATACTTTCACGTTGTGACAAATTGAATAAATTAGTCCCTATGGTCAGCAAATTGTTGCATCGTGGTCCTTCCACCAATCTCTCCGTGAAACCATTAACAGAGAATGCTGACGTGTCAATAATTTACCACGTGGACACTGATGAGCTGACAATTTTCACACGTAGAATGCCACATCCATAATATGTTAAAAAATAAATAAATTTACAGAAAAGTACCCAAACAGTCCCTGTGGTTTCAAGTTGTGACAAAATGGTCCATATGATTTCAACTTCAACAAATTAGTCCTTGGAGTCAGCAAACTGTTGCATCATGGACCCTCGGTTAATCTCCCTCTGAAACCATTAACAGAGAATGTTGATGTGTCAATAATTTACTATGTGGATATTGATGAGCTGACAATTTTCGCATGTGGAATGTCATCTCACATAATATTTAAGTGAATAAATAAATTTACAAAATGTAAAAAACAAAAAAAAAACAAAAAGATTCGAATACCCTAAACTTACCCCCAAATCACACTAGCTTCACCGAGAAACCTTGGCCCAAGAAAAAAGAAGGAAAAAAAATTGATAAAAAGAAGCTCAGTGTCAAAATCACTAATGGCATTTCAAATCACTAGTAAAGAGTAGTGGATTGGCGACTTACTTGTTTGTGTTTTTTTTTTGGTTATTTATTTGTAACATAAGGTCCTCAAAACAAGATCCTAATTGAACGAAGATCTTGATTTTGACTCTAAGCTTCTTTTAATCATTTTTTTTCCTTTATTTTCTTGGGCAATCTCTTTCTAGGTTCCTAACACCACATTTTCTGTCTTGAGGGTTTAAGAGAAACTAGAAAGTGTCATTAGTGTTCGTATGGGAGATTTGGGCGACGAAAAAAGGCAGCAAGATTTGGGAAATTTGCGTGATGTGCAAGAAATTAAAAACACGAAGGAAAGAGTAAGTGAAGTGGGGGATTTCGGTGATTTGGGGGGAAGGGAAGTGAAGGTGAAGGGTGAAGGGAAGTGGAGGTGGAGAAATCAATTTACAGTGCAAATGGAAAGTTAAGTTTCTCAATGATGAGGAAGGGTTTTTGGTAAAGGTAGTGTCATTTGGGGGTAACTCTAGGGCATTCGAACCTTTTGTTTTTGTTTTTTTTCTTTTTCTTTTTACGTTCTTTAAATTTATTTATTGTTTTAAATATTACATGAGGTGGCATTCCACGTGTGAAAATTGCCAGCTCAACATCCATGTGGTAAATTATTGACACGTCAGCATTCTCCGTTAATGGTTTCACAGGAGGATTGACAACAGACCACGGTGCAACAGTTTGCTGACCACAGGACTAATTTGTTCAAGTTGAAACTATAGGGACGATTTTGTCACAATGTGAAACCATAGAGATTGTTTGGAGTACTTTTTCCCCTTTTTTTTTAAATGGGTAAAGGGGTATTTACTTTCTTTAAAAAAAAAAATTATGTGTGATGGCATTCCACATGTGAAAATTGTTAGCTCATCAATGTTCACGTGGTAAATTATTGACACGTCAGCGTTCTCCGTTAATGGTTTCATAGGGGGATTGACGGAAGGACCATGTGCAACAGTTTGTTGACTACAGGACTAATTTGTTCAAGTTGAAATTACAGGGACCATTTTGTCACAATGTGAAACCACAGGAGCTGTTTGGGTACTTTTCCCTTTATTTTTTGGCTGAAAAAATTACGATTTTACCTTTGTCATTGCCACAAAAATTATGGGGACAAAAATAATAAATGAGAGTGTAAAATGTCAAAGACCTTCATAATTAGAGGGTACAAAGTGTATTTGTCACTTATATTTCCATTTTATATCTTCTACAATATTATCATTTCTTTGCGGCAACCATGTATAAATCAAGGGTACTCTCATTTATATTACTGCAGGTAGGGGTAAAAAATGATGATTTCATGCTATAAAAACCTACTTTTCGTCTAAAATGACAAGGAATTTTATAAAAGAATTCAAAGCGGCTGAAAATTAGAAGTGGTAGATAGGGGCGAAGCTAGGATTTAACTCTAACTTAATTACCACTATAACTTCTATGGTTTTAACTTTTAATAAATCAGTTACTTTGTACTTTTTTGAATGAGCCGGTCCTTATAGTCTATTTTTTAGACATATGAGCCCTTTCATCCACCTAAAATTAATCTTACAATGTTTTTATAAAATGAACATCCCTTAGTCTACTAACAAAAGACGGGGTGTAAATGCCCACTTTCAGGATTGCACATTAAAAAAATCAGAAATAAAACACTTAGAATATGAAAAATATACCTATAAAAAATAAAAATCCCCAAGAGTAAAAATAAAAATCTAAACAAAATAGCAATTGGAAAGAAATAAATGCAAGGAAATGATGATACCGAAACTGAATCAATCTAGCCCAAATCAATTTGGGCTGGATGGACATGAACATATGCACGAAAAGCCCAACAACAACATTAGGCCTATATTGCACCAAGCCCAAAAGAAGGAGAAACCATAACACGTGTTGTAAATGGTTATAAGCTAATTTATAACATGTAGCAACCCCACAATCCCGACGTTCCCGCTATCAAAGCAATTGCCCACTATGGAGATGTGCAAAAAGTACATCCTGGGACACGATGCTCCGAGGGATTAAATTCTTTGAAAAGGGAAAATGCAAGAACGTGGAGAAGGGCTATAAAATCAAAATGTCAGAATGAAGAAGGTAAGTAATTCTAAAGATTTTAAATAGAGATATTGAAATATTAAGATACTGACTTAAGCATCGGAGGTGCCTTATCTCGGTGTCCGGGATCATCTTTGTTATTTTATAGAAAGGAATTACGCGAAGTTTGAGATGCATTACTCTAAAGTGTTGACCATAAATCAACTGATTCGTCAGGAAGAGTGCCCAGGGGCAAGCGTTGGGTTGGCAATCCTCGCCTACCATATGTGGTTTTTTTTTCTTTTCTTTTTTTAAGTTTTAGATTTTTTTCTGTTATTTATATTTATAATTTACGTTTTTTATCGGTTTGTTCTTAACGTTTTATGTTTTTGTCTTAATTTATTTTTTTAGTTTATCATGCGACATCCCCACGTTCTCATTATTGACAACAAGGTTCCGGTTGCAACCTCATAGAGGGTTGTATTTTTTAAGGGAAATAAATATTTTACGTCATCTATAACTTTTTGCTCATTGTACAATTTCAGTTTAAACAACTAATTGGGTTACACTACGCCAACTATTTTAAAATCTCACTTTTAAAACCAATAAATAATAGGACATATGGCACAATTTCAATAGTAAAATATAATATCTCATTATTAACTAAAATAAATTAATAAGCTAAATGTATATAACATACTTGTACTTTATGTGATTTTAGAATCAAAACTCATGCTTTAATTTTTTTAATTTTAAGACATGTGGTTACCCGTTTGTGAATCTTAGACTCCACTTGTTTTGCTGACATAAAATTCATATGACATATTTTCATACACATTTGCTGCATACACGGTTTTTTTTTTTAAAAAAAAAAAAACAATTTAGTTCATTGTAGATAAATAAATAATAATAATATTAGAAAAATAATAAAATATATATTTAAAAAAAATCCAAGGGGGCTCTGTGCGAGGTGGGGGCGCCATATAGGGCCCCTTATTAGTTTATTTTTATTTTTTAATTTTCATTTTTTGTTGTCTTTTTTCATTTGTGGAATTTATTTATTTTTTATTTTTTCAGTTTCTAAACTCACTTAAATACAGTTACTTTAATTGTAAAGTTTTTAATTTGGACGGATGAGATTTTGTCTATCGTATACATATGTCACCACATATTAAAATAAGCCAAGTGTATGATTTTTCGGTTTTTGATAGAAGAAAAAATAAGTGGAGCCTTTAGATTCATAAATGGAACTACCAGTTTCAAAATTAAAAAAAAAAATTAAAGTACGGGTATGGATTCCAAAATGTCATGCACAACTATGTGATATATCTTTTTCTCTATAAGGGTTAAATGATAATATGAGTGAAAAAGTAAACTTACTGGAAATTTTGAATGCAAATTACAAACTAAGTCTCTGACCTAGAAACATTTTAAAATCATTATGCCCCTTTTCTCCTTACACGTTTGCCTAAAAAATTGGAAATACAAGAAAGAAGGGCACCCCGCACGCACAGTCTGGAGGAATGCACTGGTGGACTTTGAAGAATTGCCTACAGATAGATAGATAGATACTCCATTAAAACCTTTCCGCATCAAATAGACAACTTTAATGCTCTTCTTTGAGCTTTCGAGGCCCATTAGCTTTTGGTGAGAAGAAAACGAAGAAGCTTTAAGTACGACTAATTTTAAAATTTGTCAATGAGCAGGGTCTTATGGTATCTGATGAACTTAAATTACTGATGGAGACTTGTGTCTTTGAAGAACTCTCGTACCATAAAATTATTTTACGGTATTTTTTTTCCTTTGGGAGCAGGGTCATAGAATTATTTTGTTAGAGATAAAGGTTAAACACTATATAAAATAACATATCTCTCCAATTTTTTTTCCATATCGATAGAAGATAGATATTCTTAATAAAAATTATCAGCATATTATTTGATCAATTTTTTTCAAAAAAAAATAACGAAAAAAAAAGCAATCACTGTGCACAATATTTGTAAAAACATTTTTGTCACTCAATTATGCATAATTGAAGCATAAAATAAGTAATATAATAAACTGGACATGAGATAAATAAAGAAAAATCAAATCTCTCAACACCGACAATTTTTTGTGTCCAGGTCAATCAGAGATTCAACTTACTTCTTTCCCACCTTTTAGCGTTCTAGGTGATAGTTTATGCGGAATTAAACTAAATAAATAACATGTTTTCAACAAAACATCTATCAGGATTATAATTGCAATTGCGGATTCGATTACTTACCTTGATATAGTAATTCGGGAATCCACAAGTTTCAACCCGCTTCACGATCCAATCCAAAGCTCCAGCGATTCAGAATAGAATAGATAGCAACACAAATGTCTTGCCTCCTAAGGGATTTATGTCACTCTCTCTTTTAGGGATTTCTCTAATAGGTTCTGATGGCCAACCCCTTGAATATAACAGTTATATTTATAGGCCTTGGGAAACCCTAGAGAGAGCATGAGACATAGGATCCTTAGGGATCTCAAATTCCAGCCGTAGGATTAAACTGAAGAACTCTTCTTCTAATAAAATTAGGGCTTCTACTAATTACAATCAAGTCCATCAACATATTGTAATTGACCCCTGAAATTTGAGATTATTGCAAATATGCCCCTTTTACATACAATTAATTCCTTCCACCAAACTATATTCCATATGAGATATTAGGACTGGATTAATTATTTGGTTATCGAGGGCACATAATTCTAACAATCTCCCACTTGCCCTCAGAACCAAATATCACCGTCACGTCCCTATCTCATGTAAACCTTGATTTCTTAGTTCACAACTCAGTTGGACCACAAAACAATTTTGAAAATATATAATATACTTTTATGTATTCAAAATAGTTTTGTAAAACACATCCGGCCGGATTTCTTTTGGTCCAACACTTATATGAACATTAACTGAATATACTGTCTCTCCAAGAGACTGGTGGATTCCTTGTTGAGCATTCATACAACTCATCCATCACGCACACAACCCAACATGTCCGTATATAGTCCTGAATGGACATCACCGGTTGACAACGTCAAAGTATGTGTACATAATACATGAATAAATACAAACCTCTCAGGTCTAAGGACAATACCGAATTGTGATAGAACAACCTTTAACCTGACAGTGATCATTTTCCAAAAGGCATTCTTTATCGGATCCTGTTCAGTGTATGTACCTATTACATGACACCCACTTGTCTGCTTAAGGTCATACCTCAATGATGGAATCAATCATTCTCCGCACAACAAGTGTAGACTTTATGACACAAAAGTCTAGAACAATTTCAGGCTTACAAGGAACTGAAAAATCATTATTCCCTGCCTTTGATTCATTAATCTCTAGCATGATTTTTCTACAATGTTGCCTGAACAAATTTACATACATAACATCTCATGTTACGTATAAACCCATAACAACAATAATATATGTGAAAAACAAATAAACTTTTATTATCAAATAATAAAGGAAAAATAAAACGTCAAACCCAATCATACATATATCTCAAACCCATATCCTTAATATGTTTCTCAAACACTTTCTGAGATAAAGGCTTTGTAAATGGATCAGCTAAATTATCAGCTGATGCAACCTTCACCATTGTGACATCACCTCTGATATGATATCACGTATTAGGTGAAAACGACGTTCTATGTGCTTCGTCCTTTGATGAGACCTTGGTTCCACTGCCTGTGCAATTGCACCATTGTTATCGCAGTATAAGGAAATAGGCGCCTCAATCGAAGGGACAACTTCAAGTTCTTGAATGAACTTGCGAATCCACACAGCTTCCTTTGCAGCTTCACTTGCAGCAACATATTCTGCCTCAGTTGTAGAATCAGCAGTAGTACTTTGCTTGAAACTTCTCCAACTGAATGCTCCTTTGCCAAGAAGGAACACAAACCCGGATGTTGATCTTCTATCATCAATGTCTGATTGAAAATCCGAATCTGTATATCCCTGGACAGTCAGATCCTCACTACCATACACTAAGAAATAGTGTTTTGTATTTCTCAAATACCTGAGGATATGTTTTACTGCTGACCAATGTTCTGGACCTGGATTGGATTGGTATCTACTCACAACGCTAACTGCGTGACTGATATCAGGTCTAGTACAAAGCATAGCATACATGAGACTCCCTACAGCCGAAGCATAATGGCAGTTACTCATCTTCTCTCTTTCTTCAGGTGTTTTTGGACACATCTGCTTAGAGAGATGAATTCCATGTCTAAAGGGTAGAAACCCTTTCTTGGAATTTACCATGCTAAATCTAGCCAATATCCTGTCAATATAATTGACCTGTGAGAGACCCAATAATCTCTTCTTTCGGTCTCTAAACACTTTGATCCCGAGTATGTAGGATGCTTCCCCAAGGTCTTTCATTGAAAATTGGTTAGACAACCACATTTTCACAGATGACAAAGCCCCTACATCATTCCCAATGAGTAGTATGTCATCTACATAAAGAACCAAAAAGGTGATAGCACTCCCACTAACCTTCTTGTAGACACAAGGTTCATCCATGTTTTGTGAGAAACCAAACATTTTGATTGACTCATTAAAACGGATGTTCCAACAACGTGATGCTTGTTTTAGGCCATAAATGGATTTCTCCAATTTGCACACTTTTGATTCATTTTCCTGAGATATGAAACCTTCTGGCTGGTCCATATAAATTTCTTCATGGATGTACCCATTCAAGAATGCGGTTTTCACATCCATCTGCCATATCTCATAATCATAGTATGCTGCAATTGCCAACAGAATCCTTATGGACTTTAGCATAGCTACTGGTGAAAAGGTTTCCTCATAATCAATACCAGCCTTTTGAGTATACCCTTTCGCTACCAGCCTAGCTTTAAAGGTCTCTACCTTTCCTGTTGGTCCAAGTTTCCTTTTGTAGACCCATTTGCAACCTATAGGCTTAATGCCTTCTGGTTTGTCTACCAAGGTCCATACCTTGTTGGAATACATGGAGTCCATCTCTGATTCCATGGCCACATGCCAATGCTTAGCATCTTTGTCTTTCACAGCCTCTGTATAATCACAAGGATCAATCTCCAGTCCCTCAGAATCCATTTGATAAATCTCATTTAACAAACTGAATTTTACTGGAGGTCTTATAATCCTTTTACTACGACGAGGCTCCTGTGTCTCAACAGGTTCAGTTTGATCAGTGGGAATAATCACTTGATCATTATTCTCATTCTGCTCAGTCACTGTACTATCTCTTTGCTCATCAAGAGCAACTCTACTCTCAGTTTCATTCAAACTATAATCCTCTTCAAGAAAAGTAGCATTCCTGCTAACAAACACTTTGTTTTCATTTGGATTATAGAAGTAGAAACCAGTAGTCATTTTGGGATAGCCTACAAATAGGCACCTATCAGTCCTTGATCCCAGCTTATCCACATTAAACCTTTTAACATGAGCTGGACAACCCATATCTTAATATGATTTAGGCTTGGCTTCTTGCCAGTCCATAACTCATATGGGGTATTAGGAACTGATTTTGTAGGGATCCTGTTTAACAAGTAAACAGCGGTCTCCAAAGCATGTCCCCAAAATGATATAGGCAACTCAGATATGCTCATCATGGAACGAACCATATCCAATAGGGTTCTATTCCTTCTTTCTGCAACACCATTGTGCTGTGGTGTGCCTGGTGGTGTGAGTTGAGATATGATTCCATGATCTTTAAGATAAACTTTAAAATCATCCAAGAGGTATTCGCCTCCCCTATCGGAGCGAATCATTTTAATGGACTTTCCAATCTGTTTCTCAACTTCATTGTGGAATTCCTTGAACTTTTCAAAGGATTCCGATTTATGCTTCATCAGGTATAGATAACCATACCTGGAATAATCATCAATGAAAGTAATGAAATAAGAGAAACCTCCTCTTGCCATATGGTTGAAGGGACCACAAACATCAGTATGTATTAATCCTAATACTTCTGTGGCTCTAATTCCTTTTCCTGTAAAAGGACTTTTGGTCATCTTTCCTTGTAAGCAGGGCTCACAGATTGGATAGGGCTCAATTTTCAATAAATTTAATCAATTGCAATTTTGAAAAGTTGGACCCTTTCCCTCTTAAGGGATAACACACTGGAATCATCATTCTCAATATTATTCAAAGAATTATCAACATTCAAAAGATAAAGACCATCATAAATAATTCCAGAAGCAACAAATTTATTTTGAAATTTAATAACAAGCTTGGAATTGAAAAGAAATGAATATCCAGATAAAGCAAGTTTTGAAACAGAAATCAAATTTCTACGAACTTCTGGAACATAAAGACAGTCTTCTAGAATCAAAATTCTATTATTAGATAATTCTAAACTAAAAACTCCGATGGCAGTCGCTGCAACAGTTGCACCCGTCCCCATCTTAAGGATCAGCTCCCCTTCATGGAGCCTTCTGGTCTCCTTGAACCCCTGCAACATATTGCAGATGTGAGATGTAGAACCAGAATCCACACACCATGAATTAAACGGACCATCCATTAAATTCAATTCAATTACAAGCATATTAGATATACCTTCAGAAGGTTTGCCCTTTTTAAGAGAAGCTAAGTAAACTCGGCAGTTTCTCTTCCAGTGACCGGGCTTGCCGCAATGGAAACAATTTCCTTTGCCTTTGTTCTTGTCACCTCCTTTGTTTCCTTTGTTCACCTTGAACATTCTTAGCTGCCTGATACCCCTTATTATTTTTCTTGAAGTTCTTAAACTTGGGTTTCAGTTTCATAGAGGCATTAGATTTCTCTGTGACCATCACAGTAGGTTTGTCCTTCTTGATGAGATCTTGAGCTGACTGCAACATATTGAGCAGCTCTGACAATGTCACACTCATCTTGTTCATATTGTAATTAAGGACAAACTGATTAAAAGAATCAGGCAGAGATGAAAGAATGGCATCAACTTTTGTGTCACCATCCATCTCAGCTCCCAAAAAGTCCAGTTCGTTGATGAAAGAAATCATCTTCAAGACATGTTCCCGAACTGGGCTCCCTTCCACCATTTTGGTGGACATCAGATTCTTCATAGCAGTCTGCCTAGCAGATCTGCTCTGCTCTCCAAACATTTCTTGGAGATGCAACATAGCGCCTGCAGCTGTAGCTATGCCCTCACAATCTTTCTGCAAAACATTTGAGATTGAGGCCATAATATAGCACTTTGCCATATTATCATCATCATGCCACTTGTTAAAGACTTCTTTTCTTCCTCAGTGGCATTGTCTAGGCAAGCTCAGGTGACTCAGAGGTTAGAACATAACCGATCTTATCGGCTGAGAGAACAATCATAAGATTTCTCTTCCAATCAATATAATTCGGTCCTGTCAACCGATTGTCATCCAGAATCCTAGCCAAAGGATTAAAAGTCATTTTGAATCTGCAAAACAATTTCACATATATATTTCCATTAGATTCAGGTTTTTGAAATACTAATGGTACCACCCATTCAAATAACAAACAGATATATCAAATATATCACAACAATGAGAAATATAACATTTATATTCATGACATTCTAAATGGGTATCGAGAACCTCTACCTTACATGCAACAACAATCCCATTTTGGTTATCATTGTACATATCTTGTAAAGGCGAATAGCTACTATTCATCAATATTTACATCATATGCAAAATATTTTAAAATATTTGTGATTCTCGATTTTCTTTTGGCCTACCTAAATAAACACATCTTATACTATTTTAGTACTTGCGTTTATTTGGTTTGTGCATTCCATTATCTAAGTGTGTTCCAAATTCTTGTGAGTTTATGTCACTATTTTAGTAGACACTCCCACTGAGATGTAGACACTTATCTTCCCAAGAGATAAACAAGAAAATTTTACAAAATTAAAATCGGTCTTATCCATTTTGGCTTCAACCAATTTTAATCAAGTAAAAACTCCTATTTATTGATAATAGAGACCATAGGAAAAATTACAATAATTAATCCTATTCAGCACCCAAAATTGGAAGGAAAAAAAATTTCAATTTTTTTTTTGGGTTGGTCAACCGTTGACCGGTCAAATCGATCGAACCCTTTGCCAAACCGGTCAAACCGGCCCGCTTGGTCCGGTTAATCCAATCCTAATATCTCATATGAAATATATTTGGTGGAAGGAATTAATTGTATGTAAAAGGGGCATATTTGCAATAATCTCAAAATTTCAGGGTCAATTACAATATGTTGATGGACTTGATTGTAATTAGTAGAAGCCCTAATTTTATTAGAATAAGGGTTCTTCAGTTTAATTCTACAGTTGAAATTTGAGATCCCTAAGGATCCTATGTCTATGCTCTCTCTAGGGTTTCCAAGCCTATAAATATAAATGTTATATTCAAGGGGTTGACTATCAGAACCTATTAGAGAAATCTCTAAAAGGAGAGAGTGACATAAATCTCTTAAAGCAGAGTGACATAATCTCTTAGGAGGCAAGACATTCGTGTTGTTATTTTATTCTATTGCTATTCTATTCTGAATCGTTGAAGCTTTAGATTGGATCGTGAAGCGGATTGAAACTTATGGATTCTCGAATTACTATATCAAAGTAAGTAATGAATCCGCAATTGTAATTATAATCCTGATTGATGTTTTGTTGAAAACATGTTATTTATTTTAGTTTAATTCTGCATAAACTATCAGTGGTATCGGAGCTATAATTCTAACACTAGGCCCCTGAAATAATAAAGAAATCTGAAATCAAATAGAAAGAAGAAAATTTTGGCTGTATTTCTCGAGAGAAGGTGACTTCTCTCAGGCCAGCAGTCTTCTACTTCTAGCCGATTCCTCCTTGACGGGCTTCTCTCTTTCCTGGGAGGCAAAAGACAAGGTATCTCAAAACTCGAAAGGTAGAGGAAGCTAAGAAATGCAGATGTGGAGATGGGGACGAGTGACGAGGAGGAAGCTAAGACAAAGTAGTCGAAAACAGAGGAACGGCTAATTTGAACAAAGGAAAAAGTTAAGGAGGCTTATGATGCTGCGAAAAAGAAAGCAGGAGAGACCTCAGAGTCGACCAACGAAACCATTGCTTCCAACTTTGAGGTCGCCAAGGAGAAGTCACAGGAGATTAAACATCAATGATCAATAACGGATCGAGGCCGCGATGAGGAACTCTGAACTAATCCCAAAAGAAAAGAAAAGAACAAACTGTATGAACCGGACAAGTGGCTTCCGTTTGCCACGTCCAAAGAAACTGTTATGCTTGTGGGACCGTATTAAAAAAGTTGTTAACTGCTGGTGAAGTTTTTAAGCTTTAAAATAATTGAATAACTACAAGTATAATATACGACCAAAATCGTAATATATATAAGTGATACTAAGTCGAGGCTTTGATTAAGAAAAAAAGAAAGGATAACAATAATAATAACAATAAAAAAAAAAACTGAAAATAGCATACATATCACGTGTTAATTATGCTACAATTTTTTTAAAAAAATTTAAATATTGCTGACTTTGCTAAAACAATTGTAGAAAAGTAAAAAAAAAAAACATAATCATTGCCGCAAACAAGAAAAGAAAATAAAAAAGAAAAGGAAACATTGTCCTTTTACTTGCCTCCGCAAGTAAATGTTGTCACGAAAGGCCAGCAAATGTTGCCTTTAAATTTGTTTGCTTTTGTGTTTTTTTGGTCGGGGTCCCCAAATTCCTTAAATTTGGGGGCGGGATACAAATTTATGAATGTAATTATTTCGCCAGCTTCCCCTAGCTCCGCAATTGAGACTGAAGAAACCATAAAAAGAAAAGGTAAGAATTACAAATTAATACTAAATAGATAAGACTAATTAAGGTTAATTATATAAAATCCGAGAGAGATTCTTCAATCAACTAGATATAAACAGTGTAAGTCTCAATAAATACTCGTAGTCCCTCTTACAACTTAGCTATGATCACTTTCCAATCCTCCTTATTTGGTTTTTTATTGAATAAAGTCGTGTATCAATAAAAAAAATAATTAAGTTTAAAAATATATTCCTAATTTATCATTTAGCTCTTATCATTTTGTATCAAGGTTATTAGCCTATGATCTGTCGTAGTTTAATTCCACAAACACAAACACACACACACACACACAGATATATATATATATATATATAAAGTAATAACAAGAAAAAGTACAAATTAGAAAAAAAAGGAAAAAATGTATTTTCCATCCTTCAAATATATGGATTGACCCTTTACACCTTGACTTATTATTTTGTACATTATTTCCATATCATGTGTCTATATAAAAGGAAATAATCAAGCTATTCAATATTTACCCATGAATAGAAAAATATGACCGTTATACATTTAATAGAAGTGACATCCAATGTTTTGGTTAGGATCAATTAAACATGTTTAGGAACATTAAAAAAAAACCCTTAAATTTTCTTGGGTCAATGGGTTATTTGTGCAGGTTCATGCGGAATGTTAGAAGCTTTATAACTTTTATGAATTTCCAAGTTCAAACTTTTAAAACATGGTTATTTGCACCTAGATCTATTTTAAGTTAGTTGTTTTGGTACTACATAATTACTAAAGAGGTAGTACTTTCTATTTTTGCATCCAGTTTTCTTATTTTTTATTGATAATTTATTTTATTTTTTTTATTACACGTGAAAGACACGTGGCCTTCCACAAGACATGAAACATTAGGAGGGGCCGTTTGATACACATTTGTATATGCAAATCTTTTAATATTTGTAAATAGGGTTGATGGTACAAAAGAAAGAGGGCACGAATGATTCTCTCATCAATTGTAAGTTGTAACTTTTAAGGACGAGCTCTTTCCTTGGGCTCACATTAAAGGCGTACAGTACGAAAAGGCCGAAGCTTTTTCAGGTCCATTAGCTTTGGCGGGAGGAAAAGTGACTTGAGGACGAAGAAACACTCACTCAAGCTTCCGTTGTCTTTGCTGTGGAGGAAAAAACTCCTTTCTTTACCGATTCCTCCTTCGTCCACTGTCCTCTCTTTCATACTCTGTTAATACATTCGCCATGGCTAGTATCAGCATTTTTGACCACCAACTCCCCGACAACACCTACAACCTCTATGTGGTGTCGCTGGACTCCGACGATGTCCTCACCCTCGTCACTCACTCCCCTTCCATGGTTGACTCTTGGATCTCCGATATCTACCGTATCCATAGCCGCCGCCTCCACCGTCTCGTCGTTGGCCTCGATGTCGAGTGGCGCCCCAGCTTCAATCGCCACGTGCAGAACCCCGTCGCTACTCTGCAACTCTGCGTGGGCCGCCGCTGCCTCATCTTTCAAATTGTTCGCGCCCCCTATTTCCCGGACTCCCTCATCGAGTTTCTTGGAGATGGCAGTTTTACCTTTGTGGGCGTCGGGATAGAGAGCGACGTCGAGAAGCTTCTCGACGATTATGAGCTGGAGGTAGCCAATGTGGTTGATCTTCGTGATCTGGTAGAGGAGGAGTGGGGGATAAGGGAGCTGAGGAATGCTGGGTTGAAGCAATTGGCCTGGGAGGTGCTTGGAAAGGACATTCAGAAGCCAAGGAGGGTTACGTTGAGTAGGTGGGACAATGAGCGGCTTAGTCATGCTCAGGTGCAATATGCTTGTCTTGATGCGTTTCTATCTTTTGAGATTGGGAGGTTTTTGAATGCATCGGGTTAAGGTTACTGTGGGATTTTGGGATATGGGTGTTCTTGGAGTTTTTTTTGTCGAGGGTTTTGAAAAAGGTTGCGGTTGGTTTATAGTTCTCTCATTTTCGTCACGGTTTCATCAATGTATATGGAGTAGGGAACTTTGAAGGTGGGTTTTGGAGCATGGTACACTATACGTGCCATTGCCTCTCATCTTTCTTTTGCTTTCAGGAACTGAAATCTCTGGGACCTTGTTTTTCGCATATAATGCCAAACCATATATGTTGATTCTGGACCCGTTCGATAAAGTATTTTCAGATCCGAATTAGCATGATGATGTTGTAGAATTCTGTTGATTGTTTTTGGAAGAAGACTGGCCTTTTGACATTATCTTTCCCCTTCTTAGAACTTTTAGGATTAAATTATGGTTCTTTATTGCTTTTCTTGGATCAGGATTCTGATTAAGACTTTTGTAGAACTTGTAAAAAGGTTTACCTGTAATATTTTGATTGGGGTAAACATAATAATGTCATTCGTGAGTTGCTAGGCATGTATTCTTCAATAGGCATGGACGGCTTGGTGCTCATGCTCATTCTCCATGCTAGTAGTGCAGGCACCTTGTCATATTTGTCGGATGGAATCATGGTCTAGCAAAAATGTTGGGATGTGGATAAAGAGCAAAAAATAATGCGAGTACCATGGCACATAGAACTATGGAAGTGGTGGGGGCAAGTCGGACAGGGTGATGTTGGGGTAGAGAGGGAATCAGAACAGTAATGGCTGTGGTTGATATATTCTGTGTTACAGGTTTTTGGATTTCTACTTGGTCGTGGATTATTGTGTTTAGATTAACTAGGTTGATATGAAAAACAAAAAATGTGTCAAGGCTGTTTACTTATTGGGTTTTCTGTTGGGCTTACTCCTTGACATTCCCAAAGGAACTTTTGGGGCTGATCTCAATGGGTATCATATTGATCAGGAAATGGTTTGAAAAAATTTGATGCTTTATTGGGTGATATCTAGATGGGAAAGACATTACAGTTCACTTTTTTAACTCTGTTATTGTGTTACATAAGTGGATAGACATGCTGCTTGTGAATGCTCACTTTGTCTGCAAGGGGGTGGCGTGCTTACAATAAGGAGTAATATTATATAAATAATGTCTTATTGAGGATGAAGAGGAGTTTAAATAGGACCTGTACAACTGGAAATGGCATATTGGTGAAGTTGGTAGGAGCAAGGTTATGCACCATTTTGATTTTGGTGTGCAGTGATGTTTAAGTTCCATTTGGAAAACTCAATGAATACTTATTGTTAGCTTCAGTAAGAAGTTATGCCCAACAGCCATTTGTTATACGAGGAAGAGTGCAGTTACTACGTGGGATTGTTATGACTGTTCAAGCTTGCATTATTAATTGGTCCTCTAATCAGTGGTGCAAACAAGTTGGGTTAAGAAATTTGAGTAATCTTCTGGTAGACTGAATAAGTAGATGTTGTCCAGATTCACTCTTCCAGTGACCCTAATGTCTCCTTCGTGGGTTAGGGACCTGAATGTCATTGAGCCTGTTTTCACACCATTTGTAGATCCTTTAAACTGCCTTGTTATTGCTTGTGGATTGGAACTTGGTTATTCTATTGGCACACAAGACATTGAGGTAAACAAAATGGAGTACTGACTTGTGGTTACTAGCCTAATTTTTTTTTTTGACTATTTTTGCCCCCACACTGGTGACTTGGATAGTTTCGTAGTTCTGATAGTTGTAAATACAACTGCAATGTCGTTTGGCTTGAGATGCATGGAAAACGATGCTTATGCATTCGATAATCAAGTTATTTAAGATCGTTTTGTGCGTGCATCTTGAACATTTCCATAGACGTTAAGACATTCTTATTTCCATCCAGAAAAAAATAAAATCAATTTTGTTTCAATTTAGCTTACTGTGGAAGCTACTCGGGTGCTGCCTATTTTAAGGGGCGTTTGTTTACCCAATTTTTTGGAGCCCAAAATTTCTACCACACCATATACATTTTACAAACTCCAATAAATTTCACATTTTTACACATACACTTCACATTTTTCACAAATCCCAATAAATTTCAATATTCAAAAGGTTTCCAAAATTTTGACAATATTCTCTAAAATTTCGGTAAACAATCGCCCCTAAATTGATTGTAGGTGCATCCATCCGATCCTACCAACCCTGGTCCATTATGATTCATCTGCTGAGTCATAGACTAGGCCAGACCCCACAGTACCCCTTCCGCTGTTATTCCGAGGTTAGGCTGTTGTAGTTCCCCATTCAAATTCGCATCTCGTTATCAGCCACGATATTTCTGAAAACATATTCATCATTAAAACAAATAGCAGTAAGAAACAGTAAATATTGAACGTCCGCGAATCCTTCTATCTTGAGGCTAAACCATGCTTCTATATTATCTCTATAGCGATCCGTACTCGTATTTACTTCTAAGCTCTCTTGATAAGAAATAGACTATTAATTAAGCGAGATTATGACACGAATGTTTTCCCAAGTGCTGAAAAGCCCTAAGTGTCCTTACTTGACTTTATGCGAGAATTTCGATGGGAAAACAATTTTAGCCCTAAAAGGATGTAGAAGACTTTGAAAGTTGAAGTAATAAATTAATTTGACTAAGTAAAATTAATCTTTTAAATTGCGAATTGGAAATACTCGTATAGAAATAATTAGATTTGAAAATTAATCTGCAAAATAGAAATGTACAGTCATTTTCTCATCAGGTCGAACGAAATGGAAAGCAGTTTATATAGTTTGGAAATAAGTTTCAAATCCTTTACAAAGGATTTTTACCCAAAAAAAAAAAATAATGGCTAAAGTATTTACAAAAGTGTGAGCTGTACAAAAGGGTCCATGAAATACAATAAACTACAAGAATAACAACATAACTACGGGTCCACATTTGCAACCGTATGGTTTAATACATTATCTGGTATTACCGTGTCCAGATTCACCGATTCAGCGGGGACGTCAAGCAGCCAAGGCACCAACGGAGAAGTCAGAGGTGGGTCATTCGGGGTCAATAGTGATAGTGCTCGATGAGCACTTCAAATGTATCCGAGATCCATACACGGACTTGTACACCTGATGAAGTCATATGTATGGAGGATGACGAGAACCCTCATGATCTGCTAAATAATAAGGAAAGTATATGCACAAGAAATAGAAACGGGTGAGTCTTAAGGACTCATTAAGGCCGGGGAAGAGATACATGGTATTGAAAGCAATAAAAAAAGTTTAAACCAACACAGTAAGAATCTAGTAAAAGATAACAAGAAGCAGTTAAATATGATGAGCAATGAGCAGTATGCAACAAGTTACTAATCCTATTATCAATATGAAGTGAAATTTTATTTTAACAGGGTCCATCTAACTCCACCTTCGGTTTAGCTCTAGAGTCCAAGTTATGCGTCTCTCTCTCTCCTTAATTTAGGACTGTTCCGTGATTTTAGTCTTCCTCGTAACGATAACAAAGCATGACTTTGTCAAGGTAATGATTGCACGTCCCCTAGTGATCGGTACCGTCACACTTTGCTTATTACTTATAGATGGACCTTTGTGGAAATTACATTATCCATAATCTTTATTCTTAACATGTCTATCAATGATTCAATCACTAAATCCTCAATATACTTATGAATTTTATGAAGAATATATTATGCATTAACAAGTAATCATAGAATTAATATAAGAATTACAATTAACGTCTTCATCTCATTTTTCTTTTTCAATTAAATCTTTATTTCATAATTCATTTTTTACTTACATTTCTTCTTAGGAATTATTTAATCATTAAATTAGGTTTTCCCTCTGTGGGCTCCAACAAGCCTTAAAGCCGAAATAGCCTTTTAATTTCTTTACAAAGGCCTATGATTTTTATTCCATTTTCTTGTTCTTCTTTCCTTGAGCCTTATGGCCCATTAATGTTTTTTTCATCTTGGATTGAGCCTAGTTGTTTCTTTTAGATGATCCCTTGGTCTAATTTCATTCCTATAGGGTTTTGGACCTCTTGACCCATCATAATCTAATTTATCATATACGTTCAACCTGTGGCCTCTAATCAAGTTCATCATGCATAAATATCAAGAACTTACCCAAATCCTGTGACTCCAGGTGACAACCTAAGATGAGGGGTAAATTGGTTTTTAATAAAAATTAAAACTGTTCTAGAAATAAGCTAAGATAAATAATCAAAGATAGTATAGCACACCCAATAGCAAATATAGAACCAATAAAAAGAGAGTAAGGAATAGAAAGATAACACTAATATTTTTAGGTGGTTTGCCCAAGACTTGCATATGTCCACTCCCAAGACTATTTTCTTACTTGGGCTTTCACTACTATAAACCAATAGTAATCACACCTTAGCTTTCGGATGCTAAGTAACTATTACAAGCATTTTTCGAGGTCACGCTTCAACTCTCACAACAAATCCCAACAACCCAAAGTTAAATTTCTTCTATCCTCACGGGTACGCCCAAGTGTATTTCCATACTCAAGTGCTTTACAATGGATAGATAAATGAAGTAATAAAGAATGACTCTTTAAGTAAGATGTGCAATTGCAAAGCGCAATAATGAGCAAGAAAACAAGGTTTGAGAATGAAAGCTTTGTCTAAGTAGGTGGCAATAGTTGCTTTCTTGGGATCTATTTTCTTCTTTCTTCATCAAGTTCTTTTTCTCTTGGGAGGCTAGGTCATAAAATGATGATGCAAGTTTTTGTCTTTTCTCTCTCCATCTTGTTCTATTTATAGTCCTTCTAGACTTGTGTGGTCCCCAAGATACTTTATTGTACCATTTGAGAGGTGCCCTAGACTTTTTAAATAAAAAAGATGAGCTGACAACGTTCCAGTGAAATTTGCAAAAATCACAGCATGTGTCGACAACCGTCATCGTTGTCTAGAATCCTCTCTTGGTGTCTGTGGCATGTGTTCGACACCATCTTCACATGTGTCGAGACCATCAAAACTATCTCAGGTACAAGTGGCATGTGTCAACACCATCTTTTTTTATGTCGACTCCATCAAAACTACTCTCAAGTACCAATGGCATATGTCGACACCTGTCTGTCTATATGTTGACACCATCATAGCAGCTCTAGGGTGTCAGTGGCATTTGTAGACACTATCTTCTCATGTGTTGACACCATCAATGCTTGAGAGATTTTTTAGCAACTAGAAAGTGCCATTTTCACTCCAAATCATCTTGAAACACTTACAATGAACATTATGAATATTTAGCTTATAGAGAGAGAAGTTTTCCATCCTTTTGAAAATCAATTGTAGTAAATTAGGATTGACATGATTTAGTTCTGAAAACTTTCAAAGCGGTTAAAGGAGTTCGTTATCATCAAAATCAAAAAGGATTGTTTGAGGAATAACCATTGGGCTAACAATCTCCCACTTTTTGATAATGACAAACCAATCATGAGAAAATTCATTTGCTAAAAAGAAAAGGCATCCCCTGAGAACAAGCAGGAGTTTTTCATATGTTTTAGTACAAAGAGTTCCCTTTGTATCTGGAGGTTTCCAAAAATACAAAACAAGTTCAAAACACTTCCATAATCACCTTCCAAACTTCTCAAACTCCATAATATTCTTTCATAACTAAAGACTTTAATAATTTAGACTTAAGAGTAGAGATACTACCTTTGATGAGCTTTCCTAAGTCTTCCAATTTAAGACACAAGTAGTAATATGCATTTCTCAAGGTATTGATAATCGATCAACAATAGAAATTTGCATAATCAATTTAAGAAACTCATAGGTAATCATTAACAAACACAAGATACACATCAAGAAATGCATATGTACATGCATGATGAAATGTTTCTTGAAAGTACAAAGAGAAGACATAATTTTCTCTACAAGTCTCTCCCCCTTTGGCATTATCAAAAAGAAAGGAGAGGTATGAAAAAGGAAGAGAATGGAGAAGCAATCTAGGAAGAGGGCTGTGGGAGAGGTCATATTTTCTCATGAAGGCTCTCCAAGATGTGTTGAACCACTGGACCTAAGCAAGTACATGAGGCCTAAGAGCTCGATCTGATCCATAAAAATCTCTGTGGTCTGGGCTATATCACCAACTGTCTGCTTGATGCTACCTCTAAGTGATTCAGTAACTTGGACCATGTTTGCAACTGAGGTCTTCACATCCTCCTTGAGCTTCCAAAGAACTTCCTGAGCATAGTGAGTTATTGTTGGTGGCATGCCTACTAGACCTCATTTCCCTTTCCAATGTCTCAATTTGGTGTTGTGAGAGGTGATAAGGCTTTGATGTCCGCAAACCCAGTCTTCAAGCTTGTAGCAAATGAATCTACATTCTTGCCCAATTGCTTCTACTCAGACTTCAGTTTTAGGAGAGAAGCTTCTAGCAGAACTAACTGTGGTCCATAACTTATAGAAGGACCAGTCCGAAATGAAGAGGCAGAAGCAGGTGAGGTAGCAGGGTGTGAGTTGCTTCACCCCCCTCAGGCTCCTTAGCTTTAGCCCCATCTTCTTCATCAGACTCAAATCCACCCTTTTGAGAGATCACCACCCCTTTCTTTACTGTGACACCCCTCTTTATTTTCAGCTGTTTGACATATTTAAAAACCAGTATAATATAATATTTAGAGTTTTATTGTCTAAATTATTCCTTTATTAAGCCTACATGAATATTTTAATTCTCCTATTATTCAACTAGGTTTTTGCATTTGTTTGCATATTATTTCTTTTTGAACTTCATATTTGCTATTAATTCATTTCTACTTGCATTAGAGGATTTAATTCTAGGGGAAAATTACACAATGCCCACTAGGTTTTAGGCCCAAATCAAAAGCCTCACTAGGTTTTAAAAATAATCCAAAAGCTCACTTGGTTTATCAGTTTGGTACGAAAACTAACCCGAGCCAACTCTATGTCCAAATTTCAAGCATCTATAGCAGATGATGAGCTCAATGAGGACATTGTCGAGGAAGACCTACACTGTAGAATGGGGAGAACGACGTGGCAGACTGAAGCTTTCTTGAAGGAACTTCTAAGGCAAAACGACGTGACAAACTAAAGCTTTAAAGCTTCGCAGAAGGGCAAAAAACTTTGAGGGATTTCAGATTGATGAACCTAGGGCTTCCTCCAAGGCTTCTTCGTTAGTATAGAGGAGACTGACATGGTTTATGTGGAAGGATGTGGGTGCAACATGGCAGGCTGAAGCTTATGTAATTTTTTTGAGCACGTGTCAAGTAACGATTCGTTCATTTATATTATGTGGATTGGGCTCCGTTATCTCTACTAACAGATTTGACTCGGGTAATTAGTTTTCATATCAAACTGATAAACCAAGTGGGCTTTTAGATTTTTTTTAAAACCCAGTGAGGCTTTTGATTTTGGCCTAAAACCTAGTGGATTCTGAGTAATTTTCCCTTAATTCTATTAAAAATCTTTCCAATTTCATCTTCCTTTAATTTTATTTTATTGCCTTAATGTTCTCATTAAATATCATATTTAATTATCTTTGCTTAACCTTTAATAATTTTTCAGCTTATAGCCGAATATAAGGTAAGATATTATGATTTTGAATATTTGTCCACCATTATATTAGCACTATCATTGTCTACTTAATTTTGCACTATTCCCTAACTTGTATTATTTTTTTTATGCATTGTTTAGTGACTTGGCCGAATAGACATGCACGAGGCTTGGTGATAAATTTTTTTCTCTCTTTTTCTTCCCCCTAGTTTCGGCCACCCTATGTCCTCCCATTGGAGCTTGTTTTGTCTCTTGTGCATGCAAAATCACGTTGGAGAGGCTTAGGCAATTCGGTGGCTTGTGTGAGAGCAAGAGAGATACATGCAATCCTAATGATTGCCTAGGGAAGAGCCAACAATCCACTAGGCAAAATCTACCCTTATAGCCGACCATAGTGACCATTTGTGTGGCTGCCTTATTATAGACAACTACCAGATCATGATTGCCTATTGTAGGACTAGGGTGTGACGTTAAAGGTATTAACCATGTGTTACTTACCTTTTGGCCACCAAAAGCCATTTGGTTAAGTTAAAAGCTTTGGTGTTATTGAAATAAGAGAGAGGGATACAGAAATAGGGAGAGAGTGGCGCGAGACATCAAGGCTGACCGAAGGAGAAAAGGAAGAAGAAGAAAGAGAAGAGAAGGAGGAGAAAAGAAGAGAAGAAGGAGAGGGAAGAAAGAAAGAAGAAAAAAATAAATAAGAGAGAGGTAGGCGACCTTCGGCCATGAACCCTTGAGCCCTTCCTCTTGCACTTTTTCCCATTCTATTTTACCTTCCTTTTTCTAACTCGGTGTCTTGTTTTTAGGTGTCCTTTATCCAAAGAATCTAGCACCCACTGAACTTAGAGGTAAGGGGAATAGTTGCATGTAGGGTTTTGTGGGAGAAAATGTGATTTTTGCTTGGTTTAAGCGAGATTATGCTACTGCCCTATAGATGCAAATGACACAGGTTTGTACCTCTTG